>CM052546.1:32632448-32649042 GCA_028533065.1 Trachops cirrhosus | reverse complement strand
GAATAGTAGGGGAAATGTAGAAGCTAAAGAACTTATGACACATGGACATGAACTAAAGGGGGGGAATGTGGGTGGGAAAGGGTGTTCAGGGTGGAGGGGAATGAAGGGGGGATAATAGGACAATTGTAATGGCATAATCAATAAAATATATTAAAAATAAAAAGGACACATGGACAAAGCCAAAGGGGAATAGAATCGAGGGTGGGAGGGTGAGGATGGGTGGGGCAGAGAGAGTGGTGGGAGGACAATAGAGACAACTGTACTTAAAACAATAAAAAATGAAAGAAGAAGAAGCACTTAGGAAATGAAAAAAATAATAGCTTTATTGAAATATAATTGATGTACAATAAATTACACATTTTGCTAACTTTTGACCTATATGTATATACCTGTGAAATCACCACAGTTAAGACAGTGAACACTTTCATCATCCCCCAAAAGTTTCCCTGTGCCCTTAGTAATCCCTTGCTCCTGACCCTCCCTGCCCCTTGCTAGGTATAGATTTCTAAGTTGATGTTTTATTTCAGCACTTTCAATATGTTGCTCCACTATTACCAGGTTCACATTGTCTCTGATAAGAAATCTTGTCATCCTTATCATTATTTATGTGTAATATGTCTTTTTTTCTCTGGTTACTTTTAATACTTTATAACTGGTTTTGAGCCTTTTGATGATGATATGCTTTGGTGCAGTTTAAAAAATGTGGGTGTTTTGCCTTTTGGATTTGTGGAACTTCCTCACACTATGCAGAATAAAATTAGTAAAATTTTAGCCATAGTCATTCAAATGTTTTTTCTGTACCCCTTCTTCCTCTTTTTCTTCTGGGCTTTTACACATACAAGGTCTGTCCAGAAAGTATACAGCCACGTAATATGAAAAATAGAAACATTTATTGAAGAAGATAAAAGATACAAGAGACATTGTATAGGACAATGACACCTCAGTCCCCTTCAAAGCAGGCACCTGGGGACCTCACACAGTAGTCCAGATCACCATCAGCTTTCCCATTGTATCTTCCTGAATCTCATTGATGGTCTGAGATTTCTTCCCTCTGGAAGGTGATTTTAGTTTTGGGAACCATCAGAAGTCACTGGGCACCAAATCTGGGCTGTACAGGGACTAAGTCACCTGAGTGATTTGATGTTTCACCAAAAACTCTGCATGAGATGTGATGCATGATTGGGCACATTATCATAACGAAGCTTCCAATCACTGGTAGCCCATAGCTGTGGCCTTCTGAATTCCCTGAATAGTTTCCATGGAGGAATGTTCAAGCTTATTGCAAAATTTAATGCATATTCATTGCTCTACTCATTTAGTTATTTTGAATGTGATGGCCACACAGTACACATGCTCACTCAGTGATGTCTACTGCTCCAGCTGACTAGTACAAGTGAAGTTGTCATTGTTCACATATGGGCATTCCAGTCCACTCTCCTTGGCTGCCAGGTTACACTGATATGCAAACTGTTCTTTTTATTTTAACAATGGCTGGACTTTTTCCAGACAAACCTTGTATATTAAGCTGCTTGAAGTTGTCACATAGCTCACTAATTAGTTTTTAGTCTTTTTGCTTTCTTTCATATTCTATAACCTCTATTACAATGTCTTCAAGTTCAGTTACTGTGCTTTGCCATGTATAATGCACACATTTTTGCCCAAATATTTGAGGGGAAAATAAGGATGAACATTATACATGGGTAGTGTTGATTCTGTATCTATATAAATGTTTTTCTTTTATTTATGCTTGTGCATTAAAAGTATAACTCAAGAAAGCTGTAACAATATCAGCATGAAAAATAATACCCCGGAATATGACAATCAGTTTTACATATAAATATAAATTGAATTAAAAATTAAAATGAAAGATTTCTTCCTGAAAGTTTGGGCCAAAAACGTGGGTGTGCATTATACACAGCTAAATATGGTATTTCTGCTGCAATATCTAATCAGCTTCCAGCTAATCCAGAGGATTTTAAACTTCTAACTTAATAATCTTAAGCTCTGGAAGTTTGATTTGGATTTTTTCATATCTTTTTATATATTTCGTACCTCTACTCAACATGCTCTATTCTTCCTTTAACTTTTTAGCCATGTGAATGCAATTATAATAACTAAGTTAATAGCATTGTTGGTTAATATTAATATTTGTATTAGTTCTGGTTTGCTTTTGATTGGTTGATTTTTCTCCTAATTTGGGGTTGTAGTTTCCCAAGTTTTTTCATGCCCTTTTTTTATAGAATAGCATGAGTTTTACCTCCTTAGTTGCTAGAAGTTTTTACATACATCTTAGAACTGTTTTTTTTAATATATTTTGTCCAGCATTTTAGTTGTTTCCAGTGGGAGGATAAATCTGGTTCCTGTTCGATCTCATTTGAAATTAGAAAGCAACCAGGATAATTTAGAGCAAAATTATGGGAGAATTTTCTCTACTAGAAAATAATTAAAACATTGATTATTTGGTACAGAATTTAAAAACTGTGTAATTAGAAAATGATCTGTGTGCATATGGAAAAATAGTACCCAATAATAATGTTTTTTTTTAATTAGTAGAGAACCTATAGACTACTTAAAAATGGTATTGGAAGCATGGCATGTGTTTGGCAAAACTAGAGTTAATACCCTTTTTATTGCAGTCACAAAAATAAATTCCAGTTAGGTTAAAGTTCTAAAACAGAATAACCAGAATTATAAAAATTTTAAAAGAAAATAAATGAGACTATTTTTATGTCTGTGGGTTATGGAAACTGTTAACCAGTGTTATTAACCATAAAGCTAGATTGATAAATTCGACTACATAAAAATCGCCAAGTTCCTGCCAAAAGAAAAGTCCATAATAAACAGTCTTATAAAGTAAATAACAGTTGGGGAACAGAACACATATCAGTCATTAAATTAATATTAAAATATGTAAAGAGCTTACGAAATAATGAAATAGCAGACAAATGGCAACAGGGTAGAGAATTTAAACACTATTTACACAACAGAAAATACATATAGCCGAGCAACATAAGAAGCATGGTTAAACATTTTTTCTAATATTACATTGGCAAAACAGTTTAATATCAAATGTGGTAGAGTTATGGGAAATAGGTAGTCTCAAAAAATTTAAAAATTCTGTGTCTTATAACCAGTTGTTTTCTTGTTATATACCCAGCTTTACCACCATGCTTAAGAATAAGAAATAATAAACTAAGATTTTCATCATAATATTGTTCACTATTATAAAAAATGGAGACAATCTATTTCCATTAGAAGAAAAATAATTAAATTACAAATAAATCATGGTATATACAAATTTTGGCATACTGTGTATCAGCTTTAAAAGTGATGTAGAAACTTCTCCAAAGGAAGAGGGAGAAAGCAATTTCAATTTTCATAATAATATGTGTTGTATGACTTTTTTTGTCAGAACCACATACATATCCATATTACCTATTTAAATATTTGAGTGTATGTGTGTAATGTCCATTTAAAGTATAAAAAAGACCAGAAATATACTCATTAATTTAATAATTTAGGATAACAGGGATTACCTGTGTAATTGTTTTACCTTAATCTATAATATTTCATATTTAAGCAATGAGAATGCTTAAATATTGTATAAGTAATTCCAAACAAATACTAAAAATGATTATATATTTGGAAAGAAGTATGTATACTGGGGATTTTGTGTGCATGCTAGAAGGCCAAGTAATGAAGTATGGGTTTCTGTTGTTTTTGTAGCACAGCATCCCTTCCTCCTTTCTCAGTTAATAGAGACATTAAGTTTCTGTTTGTTGTTTTATTTTGCTTTAGTTTGATTAAACTAGTTAAAACTAGGTTTTTATCACTTGTAACTGAACAAGTCCTTCTTTTCTTTTTCTTAAATTTTTATTTGTTGATTTGAGAGAGAAAGAGAAACAGAAACATCAATTTTTTGTTCCACTTATTAATCCATTGATTGGTTGATTCTTGTATGTTCCCTGACCAGGGATCAAACCTGCAACCATGGTGTACGGGGACTACGCTCTAACCAACTGAGTTACCTGGCCAGGGTCTGTCCTTAATTCTCTTACTAGGGCATTTTCTGTTCTGTTGCTCATTATGGTTTTATTAAAATAAATAAAAACAGAACATTGCTATATAATCTCTTGCTTCTCTTCAAGAAGTGAGTCACCAACCAAGTATGGAGCATGACTTTAATCTCATGGGAGTGGAAGGATGAACTGGGAAAGGAATGTTGCTTTGGAAATTTACTTTGAGAAATGTCTGCATGATTAAACACAGAACAAGGTTTTCATTTATATATTCTGTGAGTGAGCTTATAGATCTGAACCATGCAGGGTTAAAATAATAGACCAATAAATTAAAAGGTAAGAAGTATATTGGTTGGCCAAAAAGTCTGTTCAGTTTGGTCTGTAAAATAAAAGACACATCTTTCATTTTCACCAATAACTTTATTTGGATATTTTGAGTATGTCAGCTATCTCCCATTATTGGCTTAGTGGGTAGAGGCCAGAGGTGCTGCTAAACATCTTCCAGTGCATAAAACAGCCCCACAGCAAAGAATTCTTTGGCCAGAGTGTCGATAGTACCAGGAAATTTGCAAACCACTTTTGACATGTTCAATCAATCACAGAACCCTCTCCATACACTGCACAAATCTTTTTTTGGCATTGAAATTGCATTTTTACCTTTCTTGAAATAATAAAGCACAATATGACAAAAATGTTGCATATTTTCTTCCATCTTCAATATTAAAATGGCTGCACAAAAATTCATCAATTTTGATAAGTTTTTTTTTGTAAATGCACACTGATAAGACAGCTGTCACAGTACAGTCTAACAAAATCCTATTGAATGAAGTGATAGACAATTGAGCACTACTAGAGCCATCATACAGAAAAAACTAAACCAACTTTTTTGGCCAACCCAATAAGATCAAATTAAGTACGTAAGAGTTTGACAATAGGGATTTTTATAGTAGTTGATGTTTCCTATTTCCCTCCTGTCAACAAACAAGCCAGCAGAGCCAAGCCCTGGGGATCTGAGGCCTGGGGAAGCTCACTTGGCAGACCACTCTGCTCCTTTGCATGCTGGGGTGGATGTCAGGATTGTCAAATATGTGGGTACTGTGGACTAGCTGAGTTGACACATAAATTTAGCCATCATACTTAGTATTACATTTTCTGAGTATTTACAAATTGCTTTTAAAGTACTGGTGGACCTATGATATATCTCTATTCAAAACTACTTTTATAATTATTTTGAAAAATGAGGACAACGTATATCTGTATACATTAAAACAAAACTTCTTTGTATTGATTGTTCATGAAAAAATTGCATTAGCATAGTACTTAATTTTTGTACGTATTTGCAATTTTAATCTTTCTTAGCCATATCTCTAATGTTACATCACTGGAATTCTTCTGAAGAATATATTCTTGTTGTTGTGGCCTTATTCTTTCTTTTCTAATAACATTTCCTCTAGTCTTATTAAAGTTGTATTTTGTGGCTAATAAGTTCATAATAATACAGAGAAAATTTTATTATATGAAAAATATAGTTAAGTATAATTTTTCATAATTAAACATAAATATCTTAATAGAAGTATTGTTGCAGGTACAGTCTTTTTGTTTTCATGCAGACTACTACTTTAGACAAATATTTTTAGAAAACATCAAATAATTTACCACAATTTTGACTATTTCTAATGTTTGTCAGATACAAAACTATAAGAACATAGGGCTGCCCAATATTATTTTGTTCCAATGGAGAATATAAATATACCCAGTAAAAGTAGGAGCTTGACATTCTTTTCACAAGTCAAGATACTCTGTGGTCCAAATAAATTTTATATTTAGGTTTCATACACAGTTTGAGCTCTCATTGTTTAATTATTTGGTTCTTATATGTCTGTAAAGTAAGCTTCTTTCTTGTATGGCACATACTGAAGAGTGAGCAAATCATAAGTGGTAGAGCTTGGTGAAGTTTCACTAGAGATCAACACCAGTGTAACTGCCACCCAGATGAAGAAATAGGTTATTATCTGGTTCCCAGAAGTTCCCCTCATATCTCTTCCCCATCACTATCTATTAGGGGTCCATAGTTGTTTTTTTTCCAGCTCATAACAATAATTCTCCCACATGGCCGTTATATTAGTGCCAAATTTAAGTAGTTCATTCCCTTACATCACAGGTGGCAAACACAAGGCCCGTGGGCTGAATCCAGCCCTCCGTTTTGTTTTATCCAGACTGGCACCTTGTTTCTACCCAGCAGCAGTGCCGAGCTCTCACTTAGCTGTTAAGGAGTAGTTACATTTATACAGTCCTAAAATTACATTCGGCCCTTTGAAGGCAACCATGAAGCTGATGTGGCCCCCGGTGAAAATGAGTTTGACATCCCTGCCTTACATGTATATGTATGTGTTTTGGGAGTAGGTGGAGGAAGAGAACAGTACATTTAATCTTTGTTTGTAGACAAGACTATTGGTGTGTAATACTTGATCTACTTCTATTATGATTTGAGCATGATAAATTATGTGAACCCATCGTGACACATTCATTTATAAGGATTGCCAGTATAAAAACCGATACTATTGTAGATATAGATCCTTTTTACACAAAGGCCAGAACAACCAACTGGAAAATCCGTTGCCAGAACCACACAGTGATGTAGTTAAGTGGGTTGGTTCTTCTGGGTGCATGGCTGCAGGATGACAGGTGCTTGGGAATCTCATCAACGAAACAAAAAGAGAGGAAGGAAATGAAGGTGCTTAGATGTGGGGAAACCAACAAACCGTACCTTTATTTTTTTTCATCTTGAACCAAATGGGATATAAGATATGGAAGAAAACTGATAGAGATCAAGTATTGGCTTTAATACTGATAAGGCTAATCAGAGAATGTGACTTTAGTTAACAGACCAAGCACTTGCTAAAACTCACCCAAGGGAAACTTTGGGTCTGCTGAGCAGATATACTGACCTGGGGTAACAGCCTTAAATGGATGAAGAAGAAAAAAGAAAGTGAATCCTGGTGCTGAAGGATATTTAATAGATGAGCCTTTCTAATGAAAAAACATGGATCAATGCCTGTCAGCTCCTTGCCAGTTGACAATAGATACTTCACTACTTCTACAGGGAGTGGAATAAAGAAGGGATTTAGAGAAGAGGACTGGGTGTTGCAGGGTCATTGTCATTCTGCAGGGAGAAAGGAAACCAAAGGAATGGAGGTTTCCCCCTAATATTACTCATTAGTCATCACATGTAACCTCTTTCAGACTGAGTATATGTCTAAATGCTGCATTGTGCTAGAACCAAGATAATTTTAACTTAATGGTTAGAAACCCTATGGTAGGTCACATGTGCCTACGCAAAGAGTGTCATAAGTATCCTCAGAATATAAAAAATGGATTATTTAGACAAATCAATTAGCACTTTGATGATTTCCATAGTACTGAAGTATTAATTATTTCTGTCTTTTGAATAGATTTTGGTTAATAATTTGAGTCCCAAATTCCAGGCATTGTACATTTCTTCTATTAATAATACTTAAGTAACCCTAAGATACTATGCAGAAAATTACAATAAAAATTATTTTTTTAAAAGTTGTTCTAGAAAGTACAGTCTTTAAACTGGAAAACTTGGCCTTTATTCTAGGCTAAAATTTAAAATGCATTAGTAAAAGGTCGATATGTGAGCAGTTGGGGAAGGAGGGAAGCAGTAATCATTAAAGCCTTTATGGCCTTATTAAAAGAAATGATGTTAGAATGCCTACAGTTATTTTCTGACAAGGTAACAGGATTGGTAGGTTATAGAAATAAGAACAATAATAAGAGATAATAATAGTAAAGATAACAACAATAGCAGTAATGCTCACTTTCATCTGTTGAGCTTTTACTACATGAGTCAACAGAGTTAAAGCCATTGGAACACTGCCTGATACATTATAATAGCTCAAAAAATAAGCTATTTTTGTGGCTATTATGTTGCTATTATTTTTAAAGAAACTGGGTAGATTAAAATAACTGGGTGCTGTAGGTTGAATGTTTGTGATCACCCAAATTCATATGTCAAAATCCTAATAGCCAGTGTTACAGCATTAGAGGGTGGGGTTCAGGGGAGGCAATTAGGTCATGAGGGCAGACCCCTCATGAATATTAATGCTCTCATGAAAGAGGCCTGAATGTGCTCCTTTGCCTCTTCTAACACATGAGGACAGTAGAAAAAGTTGGCAGTCGGCAACGTGGAAGGGGGCTTTGATCAGACACGGAACTTTCCAGTGCCTGGACCTTAACTTCCCAGCCTCCAGAACTGTGAGAAATAAATTTGTTTTTTCATAAGCTCCCAAGTTTATGGTATTTAGGTTACAGCAGCCTGAAAGACTAAGATTCTGGGTATTCATCAAACATTTTGGGAAAGTTCTTAATATTTTCTAAATTGATTAAATGGAACAAATTGGGGACAAACTTTACTGTAATTTAGGTGAGTTTGTATGATGATATTGAATGAATGATAAAATTAATATTATCATTCAATATCATCATCCTACAATGGATGCTGATACTGAAAGAATTTAACATAAAGAAATGTTTTCGGTGGCATAATGAATGTCTGTGACCTAGACCCTACTTGTCAACCTTTTCAGAAATGATTTTGTGACAGCACAGTTATTCACTAGCAGATGAAATAAAACAGAAGAGTAGCAAGCAGTCAGGATCCCAAGGATTTTTGCTATTCTAGAATGCAGGTGGCAAACACAAGGCCCACGGGCTGAATTCGACCCTCCACTTCTTTTATGTAGCCTGGCACCTTGTTTCTACACAGTGGCAGCACAAGCTCTCACTTAGCTGTTAAGGAGTAGTTACATTTATACAGTCCTAAACTTACATTTGGCCATTGAAGGCAACCATGAGGCTGATGTGGCCCCCAGTGAAAATGAGTTTGACATCCCTATTCTGGAACAACAGGATAGGTAGAATAAAATCAACTATGATGGGTAGATTGAAGAACAGTACACTAAAGTAAAACAAACACACAAAAAACTGTCCATTTGCATTAAGGGGGGAGGCATTAATTAGCATCAATGTGAGCGAAAAGAAAAGACTTAGGTACTAGTTGGAAAGAAAGCTTATTATAAGTTAAAGTATAAAATGACTTGTCAGATAAGAAAGCAATTCTGAGCTTCATTAAATTCTAATTTGTTATATGTCAGAAGTGTAAATGAGTATCAGTTGGAAGAGAGTAGGGAAAACCAGATTTTGTTCAATCACTAAAGTTAAACTTTCTAATGACCAATTGGAGTTATCCAAAGTGAGATATTCAGCCTTGGGGAGCAGTTTATTCTCAATCTCTGAATTATTTTAAGCAGTTGTTGGAGATCCTGTAGAGTTGAGTTTATAATCTAAGATCTGAAACAAATAGGGAGGTTGTTTAGAAAATATACAAATGATAGGAACCTACCCCTTAATATTCTGATCCAAGAAGCCTGGGATGGATCCAGGCATCTCATCTGGTTTGTCTTTTTTTTTTTTTCATTTACTTCTTTGTTCAAAAGTTTTCCTCTTGATAACCCAGGATTGAGAATCTGACCTTGATTGTGGATCAACAAGATTTGATTGAAATCTGAAACATAAGTATGTAAAGAGGAGTAGGAACGGTGGTCCCAGTAAATGGAACAGCATGTGCAAAGCCTCTGTGGTAGGCAAAAAGCAGAACTGCATAAGTAATTAAATGAAAGCCGTAGTGATCAGAACTGGGAGCATGAAGGAGAAAATAGTGAGATGATACTGTGGAAGTACATAGGAATAAGACAATGCCTGGCCTTGTAGATCATATTAAAAATTTTGGTCTTTGTCAAAGAGCAATGGGACACCACTGAACACTACCATGTAGGTGGGTGACATGTGCAATTATAGTTTTGAAAGGATTGTCCTATCTGCAAGGAGGTAATAGATTACAGAGGAGCAAAAGATGATACCAGAAATTCAGATAGGGACTTCAGACTTAGAGATTTGTAAGTTCAGTTAAGAGATAAATGGTAATTTAGTCTGGCAAGGTAACACAGGAGATAGAGAGACATTGATAAATTCAAAATATACTTAAAATTAGTATCAGTAGGACTTAGTGAAAGGTTGAATATAGGGTTGGGATAGAGAGAAGTGTCAAGAACCTGTTTATATATAGTGAGTATTTATGGAGCCACCACATGTGCTGGGCACTGTTCTAGTAGTTGAGGATATAGCAGTGGATGCAATGGACAAAGTCTCTGTTCTTGTGCATTTACAGTCCAATCGAGGGGACAAATAAGAAATGAACAAAATGATACAACAATGATATGTGCATTGAGGGAAATAAACTACAGTGATAGAGAGTGACTGAAGAAATTTTTTCCTTAGAAGTATCTAGGTAAGAGTTAAGTTGACATCTCAATGATAAGAACGGGCTGGCCACAGGAACTGGAGTTGCAATACTCCAGGCCAAAGGAAACAGCCAGTGCAGATGGTAATGTCTCCATAGATAAAAAAGGCTACTTTGTCTGGAAGTCAATGAGCAAAGGTTAGAGGAGGAATGAAGCTGGAGAAATAGGCAGGGCTAGATTGCGTAGGGCTCCGTAGGCCTTGTTAAACAGTTAAAATCATACTAGTGCTTTTGAAAAGGCATAAGATTGTTTCAAGCAACATTCTGATCACCAGTTGCAACAGAATCCAATTGCAACAAATCAGATGGTGGTTGATGATTGTGATTTGGACTAGTTTACCGTTGGTGAAGATGGAGAAAGTAAATATCCTTGGGATTATTTTTGAGGTAAATATGGAAGGATTTGGTGTTGAATTAGATGTGAATATTTTAAAAAAAAGTCCTTCTCTAAATTTTTAGTTGAATAATTGAGTAGATTGTAGTCATAGCCTTAGATGGGCTAAGATCTGGGGAGGCATATGTTTTCCAGGGAAGGAAGGGAAAATAAAGAATTTTAGATCATCCATGTTGTTTAAGATACAAATTAAACATGCAAAGTATACATGCAGCTTTGGTCAGGGCTAATTACCTGGTTTGCACATGTGCGTAGATAGTGGTGCCATTTTTTCAGATAGAAATTCTGTCTGAAGTGCAACTGAATGACACCATATGGTGTAATGGGATGTACTCCAAAGACTAGTAAAGCAAAGTAAACTGTTGAATTCATTAGTAGCGGTCTTCCAATGATACAGTTAGCTTTGCTGGAGAGAGAAGGTTGCTGTTCCTTTGGTAACATTAGCAGGCAGATTCTGTTCTCTACTTCATTAATTTCTGCTCTAACCTTTATTATTTCCCTCCTCCTAATTACTTTAGGTGCCTATTATTTTTCAGTGTCTTATGTGGAAGGTTAGGTTATCAATTTGGATCTTCTTTCTTAATATAGGCATGTAACTCTACCCTTCTCTGTAAGCACTACATTAGCTGTATCCATAAGTTTTTATATGCTGAGTCTTTGTTTTCATTCATCTCAGTGTATTTTCTGATTCCTCTTTTGATTTAATTTTTTACCCATTGATTATTTAAGTATGTGCTGTCTAATTTACACAGACTAAATGAGTTTCCCGAATTTTTTCTGACTATTCCATTTTGATAGGAGAACACACTTTGTATTACTTCTGTCCTTTAAATTTTTTTGAGTCTTGATTATAGACTGTCATACAGTTTGTCCTAGAGACTGTTCCATGTGCACTTAGAAAGAATGTATATTCTTTTGCTGTTGTATTCTGTAGATGTCTATTAGGTCTAGTTGGCTTACAGTTGCTCAAGTTTTCAATTTCCCTGCTGATCTTCTGTATGGTTGTTTTACCTAGTTGTCTATAGTTTGTTCTCGTTTGTAAAGTAGCCCGCCTACAATTAAGCTGTATCTTAACTCTCCCAATTGCAATTGCCTTTCACTGCAACCTCTGCTGTTACTGAGAGTACCCTTAGACTTGACTTTCTACAATGAAATCAGTTCTTTTGGTAAGACATTAGGACCTGTCTAGGTGAAATCTTGAAGCAGGGCTGCGGAGCTGAGTGGGAACAGTGACAAGCTTCTCTTTGAATGACTCTATTTTCTGTAGGATTGAATGTGTCTGGATTGGGAGTTGGGGAGCTGGAGTTCCTCAGTTGCTTGCCTCGCCTGGCATGGAACCCCTGTCTCATAAGCCAGGCCCAGCAGCTGGGGGTAGAATGAGAGGTGCTGATGTGCTACTCCTTCTCAGGGGAAGAGGGTCTCTGGCTGGGACCTAAGGGGAGAAGGAGCCCTGGCTTCTTGGCTGCAGCACTTGGCGTGGAATCCCCACCTCACTGAGTTGTAAGGGGATAGTGAGGAAAGTTGTTTTTGTTTTTGTTTTTTTAATATCACAGACCCTTGCCATTTTTTAAACCAAATTTTCATATATTTTCTTTACTTGATGTTTCTTCATTTGTTGTTTGTCCTTAGGACAATTTCCAAAGTTTGTATTTTTTAAATTTTTTTGTTTTGTTTTTAATATAGCTTTCACCAGTTTCAATGGGGAGCAGGTCAACAGAATTTCTGTTGTCATGTAGACAGTCCATCTCTAATACACAGTTTAGTCACTTTATCTCCTGCTCTCAAAGTTTGTGAGTATATTCTGTAGGAGTGGTTTGAACAAATGGTACTTAACCCTCAGATGAAATAAGAATTCTTTTTCAACTAAAAAGAAAAAATGTTAAGCGAAATCTGTTGTCAGTCATTCAGTAGTCCTGGGGGGGTCATATTATTTGAAATGTATCAATTTAATGGAACACATCTGCCTTATTTCAGTATTAGTATATAGGTTGGTAAGAAGTAATCATGTTGTAGCCCAAACAGACCTTTCCTCCTACAGACACATGCTGACATTGACCTCTTCCCAGCTTTTTGTGGTTGGTTCTTGCAAAGTGTTTCATTGAGATAATAATGCAAATGTAGGCATTTTTTTACTTTAGTTCCTGGCTATAAACCCTGGTAGAAAGTAGAGTATGCTTGGGTTATGAATAATCTATGATCTCTACCACAAATGTGGCTCAATTGCAAGTTCTTGCAGAGAATTAACAGCAACATCTTTACGAAAGCAGCAGCAGCCCAGGGACAGCATCCTCTCCATCTGTGTGTGCTCTGCCAGGCAGGCGCTCCTCCACAGAAGGGCCAGCGTCCCTGAAGTGAAAGGATGATGCCCTCACTTCCCAGGCTGTGCAGCACGGTTGGGAGAATACTAGAAACCTGGGGGTTACTCTCAATTTGTAATTCATGAACTCTGTGACCTTGACAAGGTCATCCCAGCTTCTGGATCTCAATGTGCTCATCTGCAATGTAAAGGTTGGGTGAGATGAACCTACCTAGCTCCAGAACCTATGACTGCATGTGATGTCTGCTGCTCTGGTGGGACACAGGAAGTAAAACCATGATCCCTAACCACAGATTCTGAAAGCCATAATATAATGATCAAAAGGATAGTTAATCATGCCAGGGACTGTGGTGATGTTAAATAAGCACTACAGAAAATAATTTTCTCATGGCCAAATAATTATGTCCTAGACGTAAATCACCTATAAATTTCAGTTCTTTGCTTAGCTTTCATTACCCACAAATACCTAAATAATGGGAGAGATAAGTTGCAAAATGTGGTGTCTGAAGAAATTCTCAGAATAGGGGAACAGATTCCTTATAAGCCCTGACATTCAGAATAAATGAGCAAATTAAGATATCTAATTGTAGTACCATGAGAAGCAGAATTTTAATTCAGGAATCTGCTAAAAGCCATAAAAAATACCCAGGTGCAGTGTGATTCAGTACTGACACCTAGTCAATAACATGTTTAAAATCAACAGAAAAATTGGTTTCTAGCTGTCACTACCTTGGGTTCCTCTTTTATTGGTTTAATGATGCAGATACAACAGAATCAAATAAGTAATTGCTGACCGCTTCTATCAGCCCCTTTTTGTACCAACAAACTGTCAGAAGTGGAAATAGTGGCTCTTGTGGGTAATGGCATATATGGAACCATTTGTCTATTTTGAAAGCTTTATGAATCATTTTCAAATGATTTCCCTTGATATATTATAATATCAACTGTTATAGCCTTCCTTTGCTTCTCCTTGTTAACTTCTACCTCACTTCATGGTCTTAACTCATTTTGTATATAGCTAAGTATATCATAGTAAGCCACTTTTCATAATTAACTAGGTTAACAGAATAGATTTTCTTTTGGTAGTTTTCCCATTAATTTATTCTCTGAATACTGGAAGAAAAAGATTTGAATATGCTGCAGAATTTTTACATGCTAAAACTTAAGTGTATTTGACTCATGTGCTTAGATGAATTTAGGGCTAGGATCTGATACAATATTTTCTATTTTAAACTAACATTATGATTTCCATAACAAAAACATTTTTGTTGAACTAGATTGGTATTATAAATATCCTATGCAGTTAAAGCAATTTGAACGATAGCTAAAAGAAATGAGCTAGAAACAATAAATAAAATTTATCTTTTTAAATAAAAACTTGCCAACATGTATATTTTCTAAGTAAGTATTTGTAATATGTCCTGCAGGAAAAATACCCAACTCATTTCAAAATAAAAAATTGAGTCTAATTAACTATTCATTATCTAGTAGATTTTTAAATACTTTTTTAAGTCAGTGGCTTCCATTCAATTTAGTTAGTGTGATTTTAATATGAAGGCACAGTTTTTGTGTCTGCAGACATTTAGAGTTATAGACTTATGTGATTGCACAGTTCCAATGTCTAAAAATGGAATTTTGCATAGTATTTTATAATTAGGCCCTGGTCTGCCTTATTGCAGGCAACTCAATCTAGATTTTTTCCCCCAAGAAATTCAGTATTAGTTCAGGGATTTCTTGGCTAAATTTAAATTCTACCTCAAGTTTTGCATTTATTTTTTAGAGTTATTCCCATGCCTTTATTCTTTCTGATGCTATTGTAATAGAATTTTTTATTATTTTTATTATTCTGGGAGTCATTATGAGGTCTAGCTTAAAGGCAGCTGCTTTAGTTTTTTGAAAGATATTGCAATTTTTTATATTAAACCTCTTCCTGCTTAAATACCTTGAGTGATATCTATTCCCTGCAATGAATCCTGAAGGATAGAGAGATTGCATTGTTGACTTATGATGCATGAGCAACATTAGGTTAGCATATGCTATATGAGAGGATGTTGACCTTTAGGAATTCGGATTCAGAGTCACACATAACATTGGGAAAATAACCCATCAATTTTGTACATAAAGTATAAGTATTTCCTGAGAGATGTGAGGAAAAAATTTATTTCAAGATGTAGAAAATAAGACACCATATCAAATCAGTGGTAAAATTCATTGAAGTGTTCTAAAATGGTCTTAAATTGGAAGAGTTTAATCATATAGCATCTGCTCCTATGTCCTATGAATACAAGGGATATTTATACTCTTTGATGCTCAGGAAGAGACTGGGTGCTGTAAGTTGAAGATAATTAATCTTATAAATAAGATTAGGAAAGCTGAACTTGAAGATGAAGCAGCTGTTTGACTGTATAGAGTGATTTTAAATCTTCTATTTTACACTACCCTGAACAAGTAAGAAAGATAAAATTAAAGGTTAGAAGTCCCAAGATAAATTTTATTTAGTTAAAAAATTTTTCCAGACTAGAAAATTTTAAGCTAATAAGTTGGACCATATTGTTCTTAGTAGTCTTTATGAGAGATTTGATAGATATAATCTAAAAAGCTTCTCAAGAAGTGGTGTAAATAGTATTATTTTATCATTTATTCTGTCTTATTTAAAAATATTGACAAGACAGGTAAGATTATTATTTAGGTTGCATAGTAAAGTTACCATTAAAATACTTTTTAAAACAGTACATAAAAGAACACTTAAATATCAGTTTTAAAACATCAGATATTTCTCTAAGGAAAAGATTATTAAATCTTTTAACAATTTTTTTTACTGTGCTTACTAAATTGATATGGATATTAGCTGGATTATTATACCACATGTAATTTATCAAAGATTTGATTAACCTATTTTCATATGAATTAGAAAAGTAAGGAACAGAAAGAGCTCACTGTATTCATTAAGTTTAAGAAATATATATTTTTTTCACACCCACAATGCAAGTCGAAATTGAAGCTGGAGTTGGTTTTGTAACTGCTTTATTAAGGACAATTTTATTTTTACCAACTGCTGCATAGGATTTCTAGATTTTGTGTCCATATCTTTTCTATTCCATTCATTTACATAACAAAATATCTCTTATTTGAAGAAAAACAGCCATTAGAGAAAGAAGAGCTTTGTCTATGAATCAGTTGGCCAGAAAATAGAGAATTTTAATAAATTCAAACTACTTACATGGAAAAAACATCAGTTTTCTTAAATCAGTCTGTAAATAATTCTGTAATTATATATCTCACACTCTGCATGGTCCCACATCCATTCTATGGATAGAAAAAGCAGGATTTATTCCCATCCTGATTTTTTTTTAGAAGGAATTTCTTTTTTTATATATTTTATTGATTATGCTATTACAGTTGTCCTATTATCCCCCCTTCATTCCCCTCCACCCCGAACACCCTCTCCCACCCACATTCCCCCCCTTTAGTTCATGTCCATG
>CM052546.1:32519836-32631948 GCA_028533065.1 Trachops cirrhosus | reverse complement strand
AGACCCATCTTTCATTCCATCACTATTGGTTCCCTGTTCATTTTTCTTCATTAAACTTACTGTAGCCTGCATTTTTTCATCTAATTTGCGACCCGAATCAGCCAATTCTGTGAGTATCCTGATCACCAGTGCTTTGAACTATGCATCTGATAGGTTGGCTATCTCTTGGTCACTTAAAAGGATGGGTTCTGGGGCTTTCAATTCTTCTTCTGTTTGAGCCATCTCTTTGCTGGTTTTTTTTTGGGGGGGTCTTGTTGAGCTCCTGTAGTGAGGGGCGGGACCTTAGGAGTTCACCAGGGTGGGGCAGCCCAATCACACGGGTTGTGACGCTGTATGTGGGGGCGGGGTGTGAGAAGGAATAGTGGCGCTTGCTCTGCTCACCTTAGGACCCCAGACCCCTCCACCGCTTTCTGCGAGCCAACTGGGCCCCTCTGGCACCAATTCCTGTGTGGGTGGGCCTGTGCACCCGGCAGGACCTTCCTCCTCAGTCAGTGACCCAAAGTTCTATTTCCCGGTGCTGGGACCCTGAGTTGCGCGCAGTGCCTTGCTTCACAATGGCCGCCTCACTGGATCTGCAGGTGGCCTGGCCCACCAGCCACCACTGCTTGTGTGCCCAGGGTCTACTTGCTGTGGACTTGTGCGCCGCCCTGGTTGCTCAGCTCTCTGCTCCACGTCCCTTGCCCAGCCGGACTCCACCCCTACTACTGGTCTGGATGAAGGAGTCTATTTTTAAATCCTTGGGTGTCCGACTTCCATACACTTCAATTTTCTGTCAGTTCTGGTTGTTATTTTGTTTCTATATTGTTGTTGTCCCTATCTTGGTTGTGGAGGAGGCTGGGTGCGTCTACCTATGCCTCCATCTTGGCCAGAAGTCCCCATCCTGATTTTTTAAATTTGCATCCCTCCTCCTTCACCAGTAGATTTCCAAGATAAAATCACATTTAACTCTGTTCTGCATTTTCCTAATTTTATCTCATTCTTTGTTATTTTTAAAAATTTTTACCTTTGATATGCATTTTAAATAATTTTCTGTTGAGATTAATGTTTACTTCCTACCTTCTTCCTCCTATTTATTGAACCAAAAATATTTAATGCTGTTGTATGCAATATACTGTCCTCAATACATGGGTATAATAATGGGAAAATAGTACAAAAATTGTTTTTACTCACTTCAAAAAAGTTAATACACAAAAATAAAATAAATACAATATAATCATAAGATTGGGAATAAAAATTGGGGATTCTTCTTTACCAAAATCCTCTTCACTCCTATCCCAGAGAACTTAATCACTTAAAAGAGTTTAATTCACACCCTTTAGACTTTTTCTATGTATTTATGCAAATATAGAACTTACACAGAAAGAACAGAAATTTCTGCTAAATGAAATCATACTATATATGGCATTGGGGGGAAGGAGGGGAAGAGGCAAGTCAGGAAACATACAGAGAACCCATGAGGACAGACAGCGGGATGGGGATTGACTGTGGGAGCAGGGTCGGGTTGGTGGGCAGGGAAGAGAAACAGGGAAAAATGTGGGACAACTGTAGTGGAACAACAGTAAAAAAAAAGTATGTTTACAGTTGTGAGAATTCAAAACAAAGAGTTGTTACTTATTAATTGTTATATTATTTTCCATATGAACAACTGCAGACCTACTTTTGCCATACACTGTATGCTTCTTAATATTCCTTTTACTCTTAGCAGCAACTTAGTGGTCTTTCCATTTCAGAGCATAGTGATCTCATTTAACACTGTATGAATGAAGATAACAATTTATTTAACCATTCCCCAACTGGTTAATATTGAAGTTGTTACTAATTATTTACTAATATAACCAATGCTATAATGAATATCTTTATATATTTGTTGACATTTTAAAAGTAGATCTATAGCACAATAAAATAGATATAAATACACATATGCAGATATTCTTGTGAAGCAGTTTCCAAAACTGGACCACTGTGTCCAAACAATATATAAATCCATGTTTGTTTCAACACAGAATTCCAAAAAAAAGATTGCACCAGGGATATTGCTGTTACTAATTTTGTTAAATTCCATGCCTAACCTCATATACCATCTCCACAACAGTTGTTTTAGTTTGTAGTGATCTGAGGTGTGAAACATGTTGTTGTTTTAGTATGCATTTTTCTGGTTTCTAGTGAGGTGCCCCATCTTTTCACACAAATATGGGCTTCTTTTACTTCTTTTGTGAATTGTTACTTTAGTCTTTTTCTATTTTTCATCAGTGTATGTACCTTTTGCTTACTAAAGCATAGACATTATATTTAATGAATATAAAAGCTTGATGCATTCTATATGGGGCATCTATTCTTTAATATACATATAATTAATATGATCAAATCATTTAGTTTACTAGGGCTGCTGCGACAAAGTGTCACAAACTGAATGGCTTAAATAACAGAAATTTATTGTCTTACAGTTCTGGACTCTCAAGTCCAAAATCAAGGTGTTGGCAGGGTTGGTTCCTTCTGCAGCCTGTGAGGTTGGTTGGCTTGTTGATTTCTGTCTTTACGTTTATGCGGTAATCTTCCTATATTTCCATATTGTCTTCCCTTTGTACATATATGTATCCAAACTTGCCCTTCATGTAAGGACACCAATCATATTGGATTAGGGCCCACCATAATGACCTCACTTTAACTTGGTTACCTTTGTAAGAACCCTGTCTTCAAATAAGATCATTTTCTGAGGTACTGCAGGCCAAGACTTTGACGTATGAATTTTGGGAGACACAGTTCAACCAATAACACTCTACTCTCTGGCCCTTCAAAATTCACATCCTCACATGCAAAATACATTCATCCCAACCCAGTAGCACTGAAGTATTAATCTATTCCAAGATCAACTCTAAATCCAAGATCCCACCTAAGTATCATTTAAGTCAGGTATGGGTGAGACTGGAGATATAATGCACCCTGAGGCAAAATCCCCCTCTAGCTGTGAACCTATGAAATCAGGCAAAAAGTTTTCTTCCAAAATGCAATGGGGGGATAGGCATCGGATAGACAGTTCCATTCCAGAAAGAGGTAATTTGAAGGGAGAAAGGAGTCATGGTCTCAAGCAAGTTTGAAACCTAGCAGAGCAAATTCCACTAGATTTTAAAGCTCCTAATCACCTTTGGCTTAATGCTTTGTTCTCCAGGCCCAAAGGGGTGGCAGGTGGCAGCCCTGCCCACTTTGCCCTGGGCAGGGCAGCCTGTCACTCTGGAACCAAGGAGGAGACAACTGCACACAAGGGTCTGTACCCAATGGGCCCATGGTGATAGTGGCAGTCCTGCCAGCTTCTGAACCACCTTCTGGTCATTGTTCCTTCTTTAAAAAAAGATAATTTAAGTTCACTCTGTCAGCTCTGTTCCTCCCTGTAGACTCCCAGAACTTCAACAGCCTTCTTTCATCTTGTCCTGTCCTCTGTTCCCTTTTTCCAAGCTAGCAGCATTTCTACTGTTGTAAAATTCTCAAAAACCTTGTTGGCCTCTTATGCAATCACTGGGGTCCAACCCGTTAAGACAGGAGGTTCCTCCACAGATCTTTTCTAGGTAACAACATCTCTTTACCTGGCTGCTCCTGAGATGGTTGATTGGATGGACACATGACTCACAGGCCTCTGCCTGGCAAACTGCATCCAACTACACTCTTGATGTTCTCTCCAGACATGGTCGGTCAGTCTCTCTCTCTCTCTGTCTCTCTCTCTCTCTCTCTCTCTTTCTCTGTCTCTCTCTCATGGATATCCCAGGAATTTTCCAAATCTTCAAGTTCTGGTTTCTTTGTGCTTAACAATTCAATCTTCAATTTCTCCCCTTTCACATTTTACTAAAAGCAACAAGGAGAAACCAGGCTACACCTTCAACATTTTACTTAGGAAATCTACTCATCTAAATATCGACATTCATTATTTTTAAGTTCTATTTTCAACAAAACACTTGAACATAATTCAGCCAAGTTTTCTGCCACTTTATAGCAAGGATCTCCCTCCCTCAATTTTCCAGTAACATGTTTCTCATTTCTATCCAAGACCTCAACAGAACATTTTTAATGTTTATAATTCTACCAACAGCCTCTTCAAGGAAATCTGGGCATTTTCTGTCACACATTGCAAAACTCTTCCAGTCTCCACCTAAAACCCAATTTTGAAATCACTTTCAAATTTTTATTATAGTATCTACTATTTTTGTGATCTACTTGGAGATATTTTTAGGTCTCTCATAGATTTGAATGGTTTATTTCTCTTTAAATTTTAAAAATATATTTGCTTAATGTTTATAGTTATTTATTTGTTTTTTTGAAATCAGTACAGTCAGGAAATGTTTTGCTTTTATCAATTCCCTGGCTCCAAACACATTCTCTTTGGTTTTGCATTGATCTTCCTTCCCAGTTCTTTGTTGACAAATCCTACAGCTGGTGCCTTTGCATTTCTGTCTTCATTGATTCATATACCCTTCTAGGTGCTGGGGATAAAGCAGTGACCAAAAGAAGCACATTGCTGCCCTTACGTAGCATTACTACTACTACTGGGGTGAGTGAGACAGACAAATGGACAAATATTTTGACCCAGCAATTCCACTGCTAGGATTATATACTAAGAACCCTGAAACATCAATCCAAAAGAACCTATGCACCCCAATGTTCATAGCAGCACAATTTACAATAGCCAAGTGTTGGAAGCAATCTAGGTGCCCATCAGTAAATGAATGGATCAAAAAACTATGGTACATTTACACAATGGAATTCTATGCAGCAGAAAGAAAGAAGGAGCTCCTACCCTTTGCAACAGCATGGTTGGAACTGGAAAGCATTATGCTAAACAAAATAAACCAGGTGGTGAAATATAAATACCATATGATATCACCTTTAACAGGAACCTAAACAACAAAACAAACAAACAAGCAAGATATAACCAAAGACACTGAAATAGAGAACAGGCTGACAGTGACCAGAGGGGAAAGGGGAGGGAATTTCAAGGATAAGGGAGAAGGGTTTGCAGGAACAAGTATAAAGGACACATGGACAAAAACTAGGGGGGAGTGGAAATGGGAGGGAGGTAGGGAGGGCTGAGGAGGGTGGGCTGGGATGGGAGTAAAAGACAGAAAACTACTTGAACAACAAAATAAAAAAAGAATATGTAAAAAAATAAATAAAAACAATGGGAAAATGTCAAAAAATAATGAAAAGCTGAATAATCAAAAACTGAAAAAAAATAGAAAGAAAGAAACAGATCATGTCAGGTTATTTCACAGGGAATAGAGACAATGGAAGCAGGGACCAGGGAGAGGAATGAAGAGGCTGCTATATGATGCAGTGTATTCAGGAATGACTTTCTCTGATGTATTGACATTTGACCAGAGACTTGAATGAAGTGATAGAATATGTTATAGGACACATAGGGTGAGAAAATTCCACACAGAGAAAAATGTAGGTGCCAAAGTCCTAAAATAGGTGTCTGTTTAGCTTTGTTTGATGAAGAAAAGACATAAGAACACTGGCTAGAGTGTATTTTCTGTGGGATGCTTGTGTTATGGTATTAATTCACATAATGGCTTTTTCATGGGGTCCAGAGAGAACCTCATCAGGTGCCATTGCCGCAGGCAGGTGGTGTACTCACGGCTCATTTCTCCTTTGGAAAATTCTGTTAGTCAATATAGAATCTCCTGAATCTAAAGTTTTTTGTTTTTTAGTTTTATTTTTTATTATTATTATTTTTTATTGTTGTTCAAGTACAGTTGTCTCCATTTTCCCCTTACCACTCCCCTAACCCCAGCCATGCCTACCTCCCACCCTGGATCCTAACCCCATTGGTTTTGTCCACGTGTCCTTTATACATGATCCTGAAAGCCCTTCCCCTTTTCCCCCCCATTATCCCCTCCCATCTCCTCTCTGGTTGAATCTAAAGTTTTTACTTCAATTTACTTTATGTAGTATAATTATTACTATTACATATTTTTGTTGGCTTATGACTGGTGTATTTTCTACATCTTTAAACTTCTTTAACACACTTTTAGATTTATTTATTCGAACAGGATATAGGTGGCTTTAGATTTTATTTCTTTATAAAATGTGAGAGTCTTAGCCTTTTTTCTTATTCATGGTTTTAAAAATTCTCATTTATCAATATTAGATTTATTCCAATTATATTCTACATTTTTATATACCATGAATTATTTATTTTCTTCTGTGTCTCCTTGCATGACTTTTATTGAATTGTTGGCATTTATTTGTTCCATAACTTCCCTATATCATATTTTACTGTTTTCAATTTGTTGCTTTTGTTGTTTGGTCATCTATTTGTCTTCCACTCTTTTCCTGCCTCTTTTGGCTTTAATTGATCATTTTATATGATTCTGTTTTCTCACCTTTCTTAACACATTAGTTATACTGCTTTAAAAATTTTTTGGTGGTTTCCCTTGAGTTTGCAATTAACATGTACAAGTAATCCAAGTCCATTTTCCAATAACCCTATACTGCTTCATGTGTGGCATGTTTTCTACACTAGCAAAATAATTCTAATTCTTTTGTACCATTGCTATCATTCATTTCACTTACATACAAGCATACACAAACATATATATACCTATAAGCATGTATAATGTAATACATTATTGCTATTATTTTGAACAGATTGTTATCTGTTAGATCAATTAAGAATAAAAAAATTATGTTTTACTTTCATTTATTCATTCTTTGATATTCTTCTCTTTATATACATCTGAGATTTTGAACTATATTATTTTCCTTCTCTAAGAAATTTGTTTTCATATTTCACGCAAGGCAGGTTTATGGTCAGGATTCCCTCAATTTTCATTTGTCTGAGAAAGTTATTTCACCTTCACTTTTGAAGGATAATTTGGGCAGGTACAAAATTCTAACTTGGTATTTTTTTTGTCTCTCAGCACTTTAAATATTTTACTCCACTCTCTTCTTATTTGCATGGTTTCTGAGGAGAAGCCAGATATAATTCTTACCTTTGTTTCTTTAGAGGTAAAGTGTGTGTGTGTGTGTGTGTGTGTGTGTGTGTGTTCTCTTAGGATTTTTTCTTTATCTTTGACTTTCTGTAGTTTGAAATGATATGGTTAGGTGCCACTTTTTGACATTTATTTTGCTTGGTGTTCCCTGAACTTCCTGGATCTGTGGTTTGGTGTCTGACATTAATTTAGGAGAATTCTCAGTCATGATTGTTTCAAATATTTCATCTGTCCTCTCTTTCTTGTCCTTCATTAATCCCATTATGCACGTGTTACACCTTTTGTAGTTGTCCCACGGTCAGTCCTTGAATATTTTGTTCTGTGTTTTTTGATCTTTGTTTTCTTTTGTTTCAGTTTCTATTAATTATCTTCAAGCTCAGAGATTCTTTTCTCAGCTGTGTCCAGTCTAGTGGTAAACCTATCAAAGGAATTCTTCATTTCTGTTATGGTGTTTTTTATATCTAGCTTTTCTGGGGTGGGGGTGGGGAGGGGATGGGATTTCCACCTCTCTGATTGTATTGTCTGTCTGTTTTTGCTTGCTTTCGACCTTATGCATTAGTAGCACATAAATCATAGTTGTTTTAAATTTCAGATCTGATAATTCCATTTTCGAATGCCTGGTTTTGATGCTTTCTTTACCCCTTCAAATTGTGTGCGTGTGTGTTTTGTTTTTGCCTTTTAGTATGCCTTGTAATTTTTCCTTGATAACTTGACATGATGGTAGCAGGTAAAAGAAACTGCTGCACAAGGCCTTAGTGATGTGGTGGTGGGCTGTGGGGGGACAGGAAACATTCTGTAGTTCTGTGGTTAGGGCTTTAATGAGTCTGTGCCTCTGGACTGAGTGAGAATTGCACATGTTTTTCAGTTTCTTTCTTCCTCCTTAGCTGAGAGGGGATGGCTAGAGAGGGCTGGAGTTGAGTATTTCTCTTCTTCCAGGCTAGGTAGGCCCTTGTTAACCAGCTTCTCCTGAGGTCAGGCCTCATTAAGGACAGGGTGCTCTGGTGTATCACAAAATGGTTTTTTTCTTTCTCCTCGCCCTGCTGGAAGCATGAGGGGATTAGTCTTTGATATTTACCCTGAAAATTTACAGTACATTTCCAGAGTTACAACTAAACAAAAGTGTGGGGGCTCCCTATTACTGAGTATGCTGGCATTTTTAACTCTCTGACCTGTCCACTCTGAGGCTCCAGCAATTTGTCAAATACGGTTCTGGTTTTTCAGCCAGAAATTGGTTCCCACAGAGATTTCAGCTCATGAATTTCTGTCCTAGCAAGTTGTGGTTCTCTATATTTGCCTGTTGGTCTCTCCAATTCTGGAGCAGCAGTTTGCCTTTTGATCTTACTTCTCTTAATGCTCTAAGAAGAGTTCTTAATTTTTTATTTTGTTCAGATTTTTACTTGTTGTTAGTGGGGAGTAATGATTTCCAAGCTCCTTATATGCAAAACCAGACCTGGTATCATATTTCAGATCCTCAGATTGAAGAGCCTGTTGTAAAAGGGTAATTAAGAAAGTTAGCTCTTGACAAGGTAGGTTTATTAACCATGACCTAAGGTTCCAGAGAGAACAATGCAAAGAGAGGGTCAGAAGTAGTTGACAGTTGTGTCAGGTGGGAACAGCCTCCTCGGGTAGAAAAAAAGAGGTTGCTAGTTTGTCAGGATGGCTGGAGAAGCTTTAAGTTGGGGTTCTTGGAGTCATCCCAATACCCCTCTCGGCATCTCCGTTTGAATTCCCAGGGCACCATTCTTTTACAGTGGGTGTTTGAATTGTCCTATAAGAGTACAGATGATATTTCAAGTTAAAATGGTATCGTTTAGCAATGCAAAAATTAAATTATTATTGATTTTTTAGTTATTTCACCACTGTGAAAGCAAGATTAAGTTTGTTTGTAAAGTCATAATAAATCCTATAAGTCCCTAGTTCTTTAAGCCAGTCATTTAGAACATTGAGTTTGTCATCAGTTTCTTTAATCTCTCTCCAATATAGAGTCTTACACCCCTTATACTGTTCATGGGCAGTGATTACAAGGTTGCAGGAGGCTTGCTTTCAGTCTATACTTTATTCTAGGAAATTGCACTTGACTTTTTTAAAAGATTTTATTTATTTTTAGAGAAAGGGGAAGGGAAGGAGAGAGAGGGAGAGAAACATCGACGTGTGACTGCCTCTCGTGTGTCCCCAACTGGAGACCTGACCTGCAACCCAAGCATGTGCCCTCACTGGGAATTAAATTGGCAACCATTTGCTTCACAGTCTGGCACTCAATTCACTGAGCCACACCTGCCAGGGCGCACTTGACTTTTTAATTAACTATTTTATAACTGTCTGTTATGGATTGCCAGAGTTGTATGTATGCTCTAATTCTAGTGAGATTTTCACTGATATCAAATAACCAATTGCTAATTCTCATTTCCTTCAAATTCTGCTTCCTGAAACCATTGTTGATACCAATTCCTGTATTAGTGATTTTCTTCATTTCAAATGACAAAAGCTATATGTAATGTAATTAGAAAATAAATTCATGGACAGACTTTATGTCAATGCCAGACAGCCATGTTTAGAGGCAGTGTAAGGAGCTACATTGACAAATTATGCCATGGAAACAATTCAGAGAAGCCCCACTGCTTCCACCCAAACACACAGTCACCAAAGTACATCTGTGTATTCTGGGCACTTGAAGTTTAAACTTCCATTTCTTCTCTCACTGAACAGTGTCTCTGCCAACCCCTTGTCAGAAGGTGGTGCTCACATCTTCTCATTATCTACTTTTGAATCAAAGTCTTACAAGGGTCCGTCTGACTGGGAGAGCCTGGAGCACATACACGCTGAAACGGAGGCTGGGGAAGTGAGTTTGGGATTTCAGCCTTGGGTATGCAGATTCAGAGACAAAACTCTCCAAGCATAGAAGGGATGTGCAAAAGGTTCAAGGCAGCCAAACAGCATGCCTGTCTCCAATCCATACCATTTTCTAACACAGAAGTAATTGCTCATGACTTGTACAAGCCTTCCTATTCTGCATTCCTGGAGTTTGTAGTGACCTTTCTTTTTTCTTGTTGAAAAGAAGAAGATAAGAATTAATTTTATTCCTAAGAGTGTTACCATCTTTATCATATTATTTGTTACAGTAAATCCACTTTTTTTCCCTAAGGATATTCTTGAAATTGTAAGACTTCCTACATTCATTTGGACTAGTTACTTTTCAGGCTTACTGCCAGCTGCTTTGCTCAGATTTCTTCCATTTGCTCTTGTGGTTTAGTTGCCCTGTTTCTTGGATTCCATGGACTGTCTTTCTTGGATTTCTTCTGTTTTTATAGAGTGCACTCTTAATTAATTTTCTCAGAAAGAATTCATAGGAGGAAAATTTTGACTTGTTCCATGTCTGAAAATTATTTTATTTTTCTCTTAAACTCAGTGAAAAGTTTGGCTATGTAGAATTCTAGATTCAAAATTATTTTTCCTCAGAGCTGTGAAGACATTGGTCCATTTTCTTCTAACACTTAGTTGATTTTAATTATATTGATAATGATAATTTTCCTAATTTCTTTGGGGTACCCTATTTATTTAACTAGGCAATAACAGTATTGGCAATGACACTATGGTTTTAACTACAGAAATAGTATATTATTGGGTGTGAGAAAAAGAAGTGAAGACAAATTTCCAGTATAAAAATCTTTTGTTAGTAGGTACATTGAGTTCATGGAATTTGAGAGAGACAAACAGGGTGCAAAAAAAAATGAAAAATGGAGAATATTATATATCGTTTTCACATATGTTTTACCATCCACTATCTCATAGTCCCTTCCCTTCTTTTTCCTTCCTAGATATAGCCATCCTGCCTTCTTCCAGCACAAAATACCACACTTCCCACAGCAAATACAGAGTCCATTCAATATTCTTCCACTAGGGTTAGTGCTTGGTTAGGAATTCTGGATTCAACCAGAGAAACAGAACCAGTCATGTTTCTATTTTATACACAGATATTTCTGTGTGTGTGTGTGTGTGTGTGTGTGTGTGTGTATAATGCATGCCATTAGTTGGCTTACCCAATCACAAGGGCTGGTTAAGCAGTCATTTTAAAGCTGTGCCTGATTCCACACCTAATATTGGAGCTTGAAGTCCACAGTCAGGCTAAGAAGGAAAAATCATGAAAATGAGCTGAACTCCCATGGGAATGTGCTGAAACTCCATGAGGATGAACTGAAACTCTTGTGTAGTTTCAGTTCTTCTTATTGAGTGAAAAATTTACCTTGCAGAAGCAGCTTTTTTTTTGCAGAGCTAAACACATGTTTGGCCCAGAAATTGGAAAAACTAAAGGAGAATCCAGAGAAGGTGGAACAATTGCAAGTCCAAATACTGCTTCGCATCTTTGAGATGAGTTGGTCAGTCAACAACAAAGTGGGTCAGTGACAAAAATGGCTGCTTTCTTTCCTAGTTCTTCCAAATCTTGCAAGAAAACTCCTTATGGCTCATTCTAATTAGCAATGGGAATTCTGGGGAATGTAGTTTTCAAACAAACCAAGTGATATGTTTCAAAGCTATCACAATTCTCCCAAAATGATAAATGATTTACCCTGAAGTTTTATCCACCACAATTAGAAACACATCATCAGCAAACAGCCATCAGTATAATCTCTCCTCTCCACAGGTCTAACAGAATGAATTAAGTAAAAAATGAATCTCAAGGTAACAGGGACAGGATTTTCTATGGGGATTTGTTTAGTACTGGCTTTTAAAATATTTACCAGTAGAAATCCTTTTTGTTTAATTCTAGTTTTTATCAGTAACTTTTGAATCATGTAGTAAAACCATACAGTAAAAAGTCATACATGCAAAGTTTTTCTCCCTTTTATTTGCTTTGTCAGAGAATCATCTTTTGATTGATCTAAAAGCAGTATCCATTATTATCAGAAATTTAAAATCACTTTAAATTATAACTTGTTACAATACCAGTCCTGATTACTCTGGTTCTGATGGTATCATAAGCACCAAGACTTCACAGAGGTATTAATAATCAGATTCACAGCTGGGTTTTGTCAACACAATCAAAGACTAATGAAATTGAATTAAAGCTGAAAGCAATGGTTGGGACAGTTCTGAATCATGCTGCTGTTGCTCATACAGCCAAGGCCATTACATGGTGCTCCAAGTGTATAACCCAGAATGGAAGAGAAATGAGATTCAGCTGGTCTCCAAGAGACACAGGGGACCTGACAGAAGCATTGTAAATGAGCCAGTAGACTCTATCAATCACAAATCATAAGCCATTTTTTATTAAAATAAAGAACCCAGCAGAAAAATGCCAAAATGCTATCCCTTAATAATGCGATGGAACAAAGGATCAACTTTGTTCAGTTTACAAATCAATTTGTTCAGAAGCTTTTCTTGAAAGGGAAAAAAAATATTTGAATACTAATCACTTTATATTTGAAAGGTCCCTAAATCTCCAACCAGAGTGTATTAAAATGTTCTTAATGGTAGGGGCTGAATTTACATCAGTGAGTTTGGAAAGCTCAAATATAATCTATGGATAAGTCTGTCATTGGAATAGATATGTCCTTGGTATCAAATGATCATTTTAAGGCCTTGACACATCTTGCATTGGTTCTCATGGCTATATGTACATGGGGCATGGGGGGGTGAAGAGAGGGAGAGAAAGAGAGTTGCAGAGTTGTGCCTTCCCCCCAGAAAGGTTTTAGATAAATTTGATTGTACAAAAAAAAGTAAATTGTATGCTTTTACCAAAGTGGTTTAATGGTACAAGCTCTTGAGAGAGAACTATTTCAGTTGGTATTATGAAGCTAAATTTTTTGGAAAACCTTACTGAATATCCTAAAATAGTAACTATTGTATTCAGTTAGAGGAAAATATGACAGAAAGCCAGGGGTTGAGCCTCATTCAAAATATCTGCCTGAGGCTAGGAAATAATTTCTTTATCCCCATCAGACTAATTTGAAATTATATATATTTTATTTATTCAGTATTTTTATAAATACTCTGTCTTGTAAACTAATAATCAGGTGGATGCTAAATTTCTGGATTGGTTCAGGATTTCACAAAATTTAATTCAAATTTTACTAAATACACTTATACTATTAAAATATGTAATTAACACAATTGTGTTATGTAGAATAATTTAGCATATGAAAATGATGATTTTATGTCACATTTTTTATGTTTATGCAGTTTTCAAGGAGAAAATCTTTTCTTGCTGATTCTATTTGAAGAAAAGCCTAAAATTTCAGGGTAAACTATTAAAAACATTTTATCATAACCATCCAATTGTCCATGTAAATGAAGTTTGGATGCACATATTAGATTTAACCATTGTCCATAACTTCAAATTTTAAATGCCTGTGTTCATACAAAAGTAAACTTGTCTAATAAGTAAATGGCATGCATTTGATCATATATAGTTAAATAATATTAATAAAATTCCGGGTTTTTTTTACTGTCTAATAAGTAAATGTTACACATTTAATCCTATGTAGTTAAATATGAATGGAGTTCTGGTTATTTTTCTCTTGGTTTTGCAGATTTCACTCAATTTCTTATGAAGGATTTATACTCCTGAAAAATTTGGGAATTCCTGACATAAATTCTGTTAATGTTGACTAAGCCACTTATTCCTCCTTAATTGAGCTCAAGGGCATAGAAGGCCTCTGCTCCTGATTCTCTGTGTTCACAGCAGTGGTTGTATTCTCGGTAACAGACTGTAGCCCTCCGCAACCCTTTGCATCCTTTGCAGCTATGCAGTAAGTAGGCCACCGACCAGGGCTAGCAGATCAATTTAGAATAACTGAGTGGTCCAGTCAGGAGGGGAGGCCATACTAATGTGAAACTTATTTCCATAATGCCCACAAAAGAGCAGGAAGTCGGAAAGTGCCTCCTCCACCATGCAGGTGTGCAGGTGGTGATCAGCCACCACTTGAGTCAGTCACAAAATACCAACTGCTTTTCTGGACCCTAATCTCATGTAAAATAAAAGCACAGGGCCTTGGGAGGGGATCCAAATCCTCCCAACCCCAGGACTCAGATACAGATCCACTGCTTCTAAGGAAGGGTGGAAGCAAAAGCCATCTGCCCTGGGGGAGAAGCAGGAAAATCTGATTCCAGGTTCTGGTATCAACACAAAACAGAAGCCTGCCTAACTGGGGGAGGAACAGGAATTTCCCCCCTGCCCACAACCAGGTAGAATTTAGCTGCTAAATGGAGGAAGAGCAGTAATGCTTAAAGGCCCCATATCGTAAAGTACAGTATAGAAAATATAGTCAATAGTATTGTAATAATTAGGTATGGTGCCAGGTGGGTACTGCAGATATCAGGAGGAATATTTTGTAAAGCATATGATTATGTAACCACTATGCTGTATACCTGAAACTAATACAAAATAGTATTGAATGTAAACTGTAATTGGAAAAAAAAAGGCCCCATATCCAAGGCTCCACACAAGCCTGAATACTACTGAAGCTGAACAAATGGAGCTGAGAACTTCCCTGCTGCACCACCGTGAGCCCAGCAGTCTATTAATGAAGAACAAGAAAATGCCCTCTCTGTGATATGGGCATCCAGGAACCACTGACAGCCAAGGGTAGAGTCAAAATACTGAGAAAAACATTCTGGCATCTCAGACCATATAAAATACTAAGCAGAAGATACCCGCAGCTTATGACTGGAGAGATTTGAAACCTCTGAGGCACAGAGAGCTATGGGGCAATATTGAAGAATGTAACATACATGTGATTAGAATCCAAAAAGGATGAGAATAGTAGAAGAAGTAATGGTTAGGAATTTTCAGAATTAGTGAGAGAAACTATTTAAGAAACACAAAAAACCTGGAGGATAAACAAAATTTAAAAAAATAAACAAAAACCAAAATACCACACCGACACATTACAGTCAAACTTCTGAACACCAAAAATACAGAAAATATCTTGACAATGGGAAAAAAGAATCATTAGAAAGAAAAAAATAAGAATTACAGCATACCTTTCATCAGAAAGTAATGCAAGTCAGAAAAAGCAATAACTTTATGTTATGAATTAAAAAAATACCTCATCCAGATTTCTATGCTCAGCACATATGTCCTTCAATAATAAAGGCAAATTAAAGATTTTCTTAGAAAAATGAAAGCTGAGAGAGTGCATTGCAGGCACATCTGCAATCCAAGAAATATTAGAGGGAGTTCTTCAGGCACAAGGAATCTTACAACAAAGGGAAATTTGGATCTATATAAAGCATATGAAAGCACTAGAAAAGGTAAAATTAGGGGTAAATTTAAAAGTTTTTTTTTTTTAGTTTCAATCACTCTAAAAGACAATCAGCAATTTAAAGTTGACAGATAACAGTGTATTTGAGGGTTTTATAACATCAGTGGGTGGAGTTCTTGTTTGGTGGCAAGATTAGTAATAGGTAAAATGTATTTGCTGGCTGCTTCATCCCATGTAATTCTCTAGAATTTCAAACCCTGGGCCAGGCATTGAATTAGGTGAGTTTATCAAAGAATCTTTGTTCATCATATGGATTATTACAGACCTTAACTACTCTTCCTAGTACTTCTTTCCCTTAGAATACAATAGTGATTGTATTTTCATGCTATCTTCAACATAGCATATTAATTTATTCTTCATAATTATTATTTCCAAGTTGCTCCATACTTTATTATGAGAGCATGCTGATGAATTCAAATATCCCTGTGGCAAAAACACACACGTGTATGGAATATCATTTCATAACAATGCATATTGTGCCTGATGGGATTCTGATACAGAAAGAGCAAAGAAGACAATTGCCAAGCCTATCACAGAGTATCAGCCACCTTGCCCCGTTGTACTTGTCACACTGTCTTTTGCCATGTAAGCATGTATAGCTAAAGGAGTGGGGAGCTACCATGTTTCAGCTCCACAGTCTCCTGAATATCTGGACTATGAAACAGATTTTGGAATCAGTACTCTACTTTCAACCATTGCCCTAAAAAGGACTATTATTTCTTCCTGCCCTCCTGGAAAACCATGTTGCTTACAAGGAAATCGGGATAAGGTCATTAGCCTGTTTCCAAGGAGACAGGGAGCCCTTCTTCACTTGCCAGGGTGGAATAATGCACTCATCTCTGTTTTATTCTTTCATCCTCCATCTTTCCCCTCTCACTGTAGTCCAGTGGGTAAACTTTAAGCCATCAGTTTGACGGTCAGTGCCAGACACGGGGAAACCTCTCCAATCTTCTGTGTGAAAGTGATGCCTATGCATGAAGGTATGTTTTTGTCCTTGATTCTCTTCTTTTCCTCTGGAGACAGGAATAAAAGAAATAATGTGTTTTCATGCAACAAGGATATGCCTATTTTTTTCTTTTTCTTTCTCTCTACCAAACATACTACATCTTTTACAAATGCTGGTGTAATTTTCTGTGACAAGTTTAAGCTATTGTATGCACTTAGTCACACACTTTCAAATGCATTTTTGTCACATAAATGTGGTTTTGCTTTAGAGAGACCATCAGTCCCAATGATCAGGGACTGAGATCAGGACCCCATTTTCCTGCTCCTAGCTCTTTCTGGAACATTTTCAGCAGTTTTATTGCCCACTTATTGATCATGCATTCTGCCTGAAATCACATAATTCATAAATGTTTTTAGGGGGAAAATGGCATTTTTGTCACCAAGAATCAACTTAACTTCACCTCCAATAATAGCCCTCAATTTTCAGGTCATGTGTTTTTCACCTCTACAAGCCTATGGTCTTCTTGACTGGAAGGTAACCTAAAAGAATGTGAAGCTATAGCCATTTTCCACCAAATAAATAAAGTCATAACATGAAAGAGATAAAACCATACCAAGAGGTGGGCAGAAATTCAGTTTTTTAAAAAAATTATTTTATTGTTCAATTACAGTTTTCTGCATTTATCCTCCACCCCAACCAAACCCACCTCCCTCCCTTGCTTCCACCCACTACCCTTGGTTTTGCCCATGTGCTTTGTAGTTTTTCCTGAAAACCCTTCCCCCATTATCCCCTCCCCTCTCCCCTCTGGTTACTTTCAGATTGTTCTTAATTTCAATGTCTCTGGTTATATTTTGCTTGCTTTTTTCTTTTGTTGATTAGGTTCCAGTTAAAGGTGAAATCATATCGTGTTTGTCCCTCACTGCCTGGCTTATTTCATTTGCCATAATGCTCTCCAGTTCCATCCATGTCCTGAAGGGTAGGAGCTCCTTCTTTCTTTCTGCTGCATAGTATTCCGTTGTGTAAATGTACCAGGGTTTTTTGATTCACTCATTTACTGATGGGCACTTAGGTTGCTTCCAGCACTTGGCTATTGTAAATTGTGCTGCTATGAACATTGGGGTGCATAGGTTCTTTTGGATTGGTGATTCAGGATTCTTAGGATATAGTCCCAGCAGTGGAATTGCTGGGTCAGAAGGCAGTTCCATTTTTACTTTTCTGAGGAAATTCCATACTGTTTTCCACAGTGGCTGCACCAGTCTGCATTCCCACCAACAGTGCACTAGCGTTCCCTTTTCTCCACATCCTCTCTAACATTTGTTTGTTGATTTGTTTATGATGGCCATTCTGACTGGTGTGAAGTGGTATCTCATTGTGGTTTTAATTTGCATCTCTCTGATGGCTAGTGATGCTGAACATATTTTCATATGTCTCTGGACCCTCTGTATGTCCTCTTTGGAGAAGTGTCTGTTCAAGTCCTTTGCCCATTTTTTAATTGTGTTTTTTGTTTTCCTGGAGTGGAGTCTTATGAGTTCTTTATATATTTTGGAGATCAAACCCTTGTCCGAGGTATCATTGGAAAATATGTTTTTCCATATAATTGGTTCTCTTTTCATTTTAATGCTGTTTTCTTTAGCCATGCAGAAGCTTTTTAATTTGATGAGGTCCCATTTGTTTATTCTTTCCTTTATGTCCCTTGCTTAGGGTACATATCAGTGAAGATGTTGCTGCATGGAATGTCTGAGATTTTCCTGCCAATGTCTTCCTTTAGGACTTTTATGGTGTCATGACTTATATTTAAGTCTTTTTATCCACTTTGAATTTATTTTTGTGTATGGTGTAAGGTGGTGATTGAGTTTCATTTTTTTGCACATCGCTGTCCAGATCTCCCAACACCATTTGTTGAAGAGGCTATTTTTGCTCCATTTTATGCTTCCTTCCCCTTTGTCAAATATTAATTGACTGTAGAGACTTGGGTTTATTTCTGGTCTCTCTGTTCTGTTCCATTGGTCTATGTGTCTGTTCTTATGCTAGTACCAGGCTGTTTTGATTATAGTGGTCTTGTAGTACAGTTTGATATCAGGTATTGTGATCCCTCCTACTTTGTTCTTCTTTCTCAAAATTGCTGCAGCTATTTGGGGTCATTTATGGTTCCATATAAATTTCTGAAATGTTTGTTCTGTATCTGTGAAATATGCCATTGCTATTTTAATAAGAATTGCATTTAATCTATAAACAGCTTTGGGTAGTATGGACATTGTGATGATGTTAATTCTTCCAATCCATGCGGATGGTACATGCTTCCATTTGTTTGTGTCTTCCTTAGTTTCTTTCTTCAGTGTTATGTGGTTTTCTGAGTACAGGTCTTTTAAACCCTTGGTTAGGTTTATTCTTGGGTACTTTATTTTTTTTGTTGCTATATCAAAGGAGTTTTTTTCTTGATTTCTGTTTATGATATTTCATTGTTGGTGTACAAAAATGCCTTTGATTTCTGAATATTGACTTTGTATCCCACTGTTTTGCCAAATTCACTTATTAGGTTGAGTAGTTTTTTTGGTGGAGTCTATAAGATTTTCTGTGTACACCATCATGTCACCTGCAAACAATGACAGTTTCACTTCCTCCTTTCCAATTTGGATGCCTTTTACTTCTTTTTCTTGTCTGATTGCTGTGGATAGGACTCCCAATACTATGTTGAAAGAAATTCAGTTCTGATAACACTGTTTGCTCTCTGAATTCAGATCTACCTGACTCTAGGTTTCCCTGGAATTTTGTTTTACCCCACCTTTATTGAGGTATAATCAATAAATTAATAAATGTATATATTTAAGGTGATATTTTCACATACATATACTCTGTGAAAGGAATTCCACAATTAATACACCCATCACCTGACACAGTTACAATTGTTTTTATGGTGAGAATATGTAAGATCTCTGCCATTTGCAACAACATGGATGAATCTGGAGGGCATCAGGCTAAGTAAAATTAAGTCACCTAAGAAAGACAAATACCAATGATCTCACTTATGTGTATCCTTCAAAAATCAAACTCATAGAAGTAGAAGAGGAAAGATTGTTGCTATGGGGCAGGGAATGGAGAAAGAGAGATGGTGGTTAAAGGGTACACAGTTTCATTTATGCTGGAAGTTTTTAATTATATGAACAAAAAATTTTTCTTGTATTGCTTCAGCTAGTTTAAACTGTGTTTTTCTGTCCACTTGTGATGATACATGAATGGAGCCACAATTTGAACCCAGCTCTGCACGACTCCAAAGTTTGTGCTATAATCCATATGCTATAGTGCTTCTCAGTACTGAGGACAAAGTTTAGGGGAATCATCACCAATATCTAGTGACTTACAAGTAAAAGCTACTCTGTAATTTCCTCCTCTATTAATGAGAAAATTGTCTTGTATGAAGTCAAATGCATCCAATGTGACAATTTATTGAGGAAGTACAAAAATATTTGATAACTTTTTCAAGAGGATAACCTATATTATGGATTAATTTTTCCTTACAAATGCCATTATATAATTTCTGTAGACCTGAAGCATATTTTACTTAAAAGTGTCCAGTAAAGAAAGATCTCAATACCATTCTCTTCTTTCTCCAAAGATAATCATTTGATATGTAACAATTTTTTACCTAGGTCTAATTATGTAAATGCTGCTTAAAGAAAGTTACACACATAGCCCATTTGTTTTACTTCTCTTCTTTCTAGTGCCAGTACCTTCTAGTGATGGGACAAATGACTCTTTGCTTCCCCTCAGTCACAGGAAATCACTTCACCTGATGTAGACCTTGAACCTCACCACACACATTTAAGCCATCAGGATGAACTGGAACCAAAGAAAAGGGACTGTTCTCAAATACACAGACTTTAGCAGGGTTGATGAAAAGATTCCTTTTTCACATGGGGTTTGGAGAATTTGCTACTCTTTGTGCTGGATGAAAACAGTGTGTGTTGATTTTTGCCGGATACTCACACTTAATGGCTCTGAAATGAATGAAGTCCCTATGATTATTTGTCAAGTGCCCATTTAAACACACTCATTAATTAGCACCCTTGGCACAGAAATGCTCCATAGCACACCTTGTGCCTCATGAGCTATACCTACCCTAGCCACATTGGTAGATACTCTCATAAATGGCTTTATGAAGTTACTGCTGCCACTTAGTAAGCAGTGAGTAAACACAGGAACATTTCTGTCTGAAACAAGGCAGCAATATAAAGCAGCTGTAGAGAACACTCAGAAAAAGCCCCAGACATGGAACTGCAGATTTAGCAACTAGCTTTGAATTTACTTGTATTTATTTTTTAGGCCACCAAATTTCAGCTCCTCATTGCTGCTTTGAGCACCAGTTCTACCTCCAAGGAGGCTGAGTGTTAAACAGTATTTTTAACAGTTAAAGACTCCATTTCACACTGATGTCCCTTAAGCATGGTAATGGTTCCCCATCTAGACCAATTTGAAGTATGCAGATTGAGAGAAAGTGGAGGAAAGCTACAGAAGCTTTGCAGGATGGAGTAGAGGAAAGAGGCCAGGACTTGTTTATGCAAAATGCTAATGAGCACTTACTTGCTCGGAGTCTCATGCTGCAGTTTTAACTTGGTACGCTTACCTAGGAGGGAAGGGGACTAGCATTTAATATGTTGAGCAATCACTATAAGGAAGGTGGAGGTTTAGAGAGCTACAGAGGCCAAAAAGAAAAACTCAAAACAACATTATAAGTGAGAATGCAAAACATGAATGAATTTTTTAGTCAGTGGAGCACAAACATTCAGAGGAGTTGTATGTTCAAAAGGACTCTTCATCGTTTCTCTCCATTACTCCAGTCCCATTGCATGCACAATCACCCATCAATACTTTGCCACCATGCCAGGCCTTGGATTTGTACCTGTTGCAGTCTCGAGCTCCCTGACTCAGTCCTCATCTTTTTCAGATTCTGAGTTCACCCCCTCCAGGAGAGCTTGCCTGAAATGTTATCCCTCACTGGGCTCTATCACAGAACATGTAACTTGACTCTAAGTACTTTGAGATATATTTTTACATTTCGTATCTTCAGGGCCTGAAATACAGTGATCATTCAAAAAAAATGGACAAATAATGTTGTCTAACCCCTTCACTTTATAGATGGATTTATCAAGACTTTGGGAGACAAGATTTTTGCCCAAGGCTGAGCATCTAAAGTGAAGACGTTAGGGCTTTCTGTTGTTGTTGTTGGGCTTGCCTGTGACTTTGCATCACGGGGCTTTACTTGAGGTGTGCTCTGTGTATGCTGCAGTCCAACAGCACATCCCAACACACTGTCTCACTGCCCATATTTGGCAAATGACTTTTTGTGTGAAGAAAGGGATAATGGATTTCTGAATCAAAGGACTAAATATTATGAAATATAATCTTGGACTTGAAAAGAACTTTAGCAGTTACCTATATAACCCTCAATAGACGAATTAATAAGTATCTCTGACATCTAAAACAAAATGGTCATTCACTATCTATATGAAAACTCAAGAGAAGGCAATAGTACTTTCTTTTTTTTCTTTTAATCCTCACCTGTGGATATGTTTATTAATTTTAGAGAGAGAGCAAGAAAGGGAGAGAGACAGATAGAGAAACATAAGGTAACAATATTTTCTGAGGCATGTTGAATGGCTACCAGTTTAGATTTTCCTGTACAATGTGCTGAAACATGCCTGAAGTTTCCCAGATCTACCCTTCTTGCCCATGGCAGAACTGTAAATGTTTGTTAAGTGTGTCCTGTGGAGGGTTGGCCAAGACTGGACCTTCCCTAGGGTTACATAGTTTCAAATCCCCTCAGGGCCGTGGATCTCAGAAGGAGGGGTGTGGACAGCAGATGAATCACTACTGTTCAGGAGCTGATGGCACTGCGTATGTGTGCAGTTAGTCCTCATCTAATGTCAGTGGGTCCTTGGAACATTGGTGGAATGACATGTAACAAAACCAGTTGTACCACAGGCTAACATATGAACAAGAGTTAAGCTCCTACAGCATCTTATCAACATTATAGCAAAATGACATCAAATGAAACAACATTATTTGAGGACTCACTGTATATACAAAATGTGGGCAGAATGAAGGAGGTGGTGATAATATGGCCATAGGAAGGATGAATTATATAATGGCCTGTCTTCAGTGAAGCTGGCGAGACTCTGGGCATTACTTGTACATGTTAAGAACCTACAGTGTATTTGAGAGAAATGTGGAATTTCTTATTAAAAAGTAACTTAAATAGACTGCTAACCTCTAGTATATCTAAGAAGGTCATCTGTGTTAATTCAAAACTAATAAAAATATGAGCCACGACCATTCAGCAGATATAAGGTCCAAGTAATTTCAAATAAAATTACTACTTTGCTGAATGCTTTAACAATTTTGGATTGCTGGAGTGAATCAAGGAATCCTTATAAAGTAAGCTCATTAGGTTCATGGGAGAGATATGCTCATTTAATTCAGGGGTTCTCTAGTTTATCTAAACCTCACCCTCATTTCTTACTTTGGATTACAAGGTGCTTTGACCAATCCATTTGTTAAACTGCATCTACTCTTATAAATGTAACGTTTTTCGAAGAATCTTTGATGTTAAAAATTCTATACCTTTAAATTGCTTGAATTATGGGAAGTCATTGAAAATGTCTCTCTTAAGAGTGCCTCTTTATTCCCTTCATCTGTAGTATCTCACAATACACAAAATAAGTTAGAAACTTATATATGATTTTAATATCTATCTAATACCTACTACGGTTTATATATGATAGCTTATATATGATTTTTATATTTATGATGGTTCCCAAATATGATAAAATTAATTCCAGGTTTAATGGTGATTCATCCAGTTGATATCATAGGCCAGTATTTACTTTATAGTTTAAGATTTTATGAGAAACTTAGGAGAAAACCTGAATCTCTTATTCTGCCAGATAATGTTTCTGTTCTCTTAGGGAAAGATAATATTTTTAAAAATTACTTTGTTCTAAGAAAGAGCTCTCCTTTTTTTGGTGAAATATGTACAGGTTTGCACTGAGGAATACTGAATATTATTTTATGTTTCTCGTGATTTGACGTTTCTTAGTTCAGAAATCCCATAATGATCTAAACATACTTTGGAGAACACCCCTTTCTCTGTTTAAGAAATTACTTTAGGACTTTACAGTAAACAACAGTGTAGCAATGTATAAATTTTACCACTTGTCTTGTGTCTTCATGCTTAGGCCTGGGCAGTTTGTAAAAATAGACTGGCACATCAAGTTCAATTATGTAGTCAGATGGAAGTTGTGGTTCATCCTCTCCCCAATTTTCCCCCAACATATCAAAACAGCAGCAGCTTGGCTTCTAAGGCTGCATGGACCACCAAATTTACCACAGCCAGGCAGAGATGTTGGAGAGAGTTGTGAATAATAAGTAGCTGAACTTGCTTTATACCCTCTAAAAACAGGGAATACAAAGATATATCAATCCTTTTCATTCATTTAGTGTCCTGAAATTTTTTACTCATGGCATGTAGAAAAACTGCAGTGAGATTTGCTCCAGAATGAGAAGCTGCTTTGAAACAGAAAGATTAAAATCCAAAGTATTTATCTTTTAATAATGAAATTCTATTATAACCACTTGCTTTGCCTCTTAAGGATATAGCTGTTTACTGAGGTTCTGCAGGAGAACAATAAACATGTAAATGTAAAAATTTATTCCATTATAAACCATATAGCATAGTTTGTTTTCAAATTACTGCTAACGTGATCTTTTTGCTCATGTTGAGGAGCAAGTGGTCCATCCTGACACCAGGCCCCCAGCCAGGGGTTCCAGTGTCGGAAAGAAATTGTTGCTGAATGAGACAGCGGGCTTCTGGAGTATCAGGCATTCCTCTTAGGGAGCCCATACACACAGATTTATTCAGACTCACTGCCCTGAGCTCCAGCACTGGGACACTAGGGATATACAGGGAGGAACTGAAGTGTTTGGCTTTAGGATGAGGGCTGGAGGAGCAGCTTTCTCCCCAGCAGTAGTGCTGGCAAAGAACATTGTTCCTTTCTGAGCCCTCCCCCACAAAACCAGCAGGCAGGTACCATATCTGAGACCTCATCAACCTGGCTGACACTGATCCCCTGCCCTGGTGATTCTCTGAGACCCTACCCCACCCAGCTTGTGTTATTAGAAACACATATGTGTCTAATAACACATGTTGTGTTATTAGAAACTCAAGCTCTTTCTAATAGCTTTTCATACAAATGGCCTTTCTTGGATGATCCTTCAGACTTTCTTAAAATCTCTCAAACAAGCAGCATCTGACCTTGGTGTACCCCACGCATCTCACTAAGTGTTCCCAGATCTGACACTAGTGCCTGTTAACTTTGGCTTTCATGTTGGCCTTTCCTGGGCACCTCCAGGCCCAACACAAGTAGCAGCCACCTGCAGATCACTCTGTAGCTCATGACAAGTGGCCCTGGGTAGAACATAGGTGGTGGCTAATCTTGGCCTGCACCTCCCAGGAGGCCCCAGAACCGGGTAACCCTGTGGAAAGTTTCAGACCACATTGAAGCACCACCCAACCACTTCCACAAGTGACACACTCAAGAAGTGGACTCAGCAGGCACCAGAGCCCCACTGTAATAAGTCCTGCTCTGTGGGGTGGGCCCCTGTACAGCTGATCTTTCATGGTGGTCACAGCCAGTCCTTGCAGCCAGTTGGCTTAGGGGTAAATTCCTGCCATTGATGTGCAAACAGCAATCAAGGTTTAACCATAGCAGGAGGGTGTACACAGCCCACATCGGGTGTTGCTCACCTGGAATACCCAGCTTGGGTGATCAGGGAGGCTGTGCCACTAGGCTATACACAATACCTGCTACATAAGGCCATTCTACCAAGCCTGGGAGATGTAGCAGCCTCTACCTAATATATAGGAATGAACGCAGGAAGGCTGCCAAAATGACAAGACAGAGTAACATGGCCCAAATGAAAGAACAGAACAAAACTCCAGAAAAAGAACTAAACAAAACAGAGACAAGCAATCTACTAGTTGCAGAGTTCAACACACTGGTTATAAGGATGCTCAATGAACTTAGGGGAAGAGTAGATAAACTTAATGAGGACTTCAACAAAGAGACAGGAAATGTTAAAATGAAGATAGAATACATTAACTGAAGTGAAGATACATTACAGGGAATCAACAGTGTATTACAAGAAACAGAGAATCAAATCAGAGATACGGAAGGTAAGGAAGCAGGAAATACCCAATCAAGACAACAAAGAGGAAAAAGAATTTGAGGATAGTATAAGGAGCCTCTGGGACAACTTTAAGCACACCAACATTCACAACTTGGAGGTGCCAGAAGAAGAGAAAGCAAGGAATTGAAAATGCTTGTGAAAAATTAATGATGAAAAACTTTCTTAACCTGGTGAAGGAAATAGACACTCAAGTCCAGGAAGCATAGAAAGTCCCAAATATGATGAACTCAAAGAGGCCCACACTAAGACACATCATTAAAATGGCAAAGATTAAAGATAAAGAATCTTAAAAGCAGCAATAGAAAAGCAGTTAGTTACATTCAAAGGAGCTCCCATAGAGTATCAGCGGATTTCTCAACAGGAATTTTGCAGACCAGAAGGGATTGACACTAAATATTCAAAATGATGAAAAGTAAGGACCTACAACCAATATTACTTTACCCAGCAGAGATATCATTTAGAATTGAAGGACATATAAAGAGCTTCCCAGACAATAAGAAGCTAAAGGAGTTCATCACCACCAAACCAGTATTACAAGAAATGTTAAAGGGTCTTCTTTAAGAAGGAAAAAATAGAGGTCAGAAATATGAATAATAAAATGGCAATAAATATCTTTCAACATTTGAATCTAAAATGAACAAGAAGAGCAAAAACAGACTAATAGATACAGAGAACATTTTGACAGTTGCGAGCTGGGAGGGAGTGAGGGGGATGGTGAAAAAGGTGAAAGGTTTAAGAGGTACAAATTGGTAGTTACAGGATACTTATGGGGATTAGGGCACAGCACAGGGAATATCGTTAATGCTTTATGGTGTCAGATGGGTGCTAGATTTATCAGGATGATCACCTAGTAGGTTATATATCTAATCATTGGGTTGTATACCTGAGTTAATATAATATTGTATGTCGACTGTAATTGAAAAATAAAAGTTTATGTTAAAAAAAGAATGTGGAAATAAGAATTTAGAACCCAGAGGAATGATTTGGGCTACAAATATATCTTTAGAAAGTATCAGTATATAGATTTTATTTGAGGGAATCCTTTCTACTGGTGATATGATCATATGTTCATAACGAGGTACAAATCCAATTCAAGCTCATGCAAATGAGGCATACACTCCTATTTCCATCCATAACATTTTTTCCTGTTAATCTTTTCAATAGCCACCTTTAATCTGTCTTATTATATTATCGAATAATACATTGTGCACTTCACTTCTTATATCAGCCTCCTCTACGTCAGAAGTTTCCTCTCATTCTTCATCCTCACTCATATAAAAGCCACATCCAGGGGTTTGGGGCCACCATTCAGACCACCTCTGTCAGATTTTTGCCAGTTCTATCACAGAACTTTACTATCTGGGGTTAAATATTTCATATAGTAGTGAATAAGTTATTTTTCAGAGTTACCTGTTTTCTTTATTTCCAATCAAAATTATTATCTCCTGTGTTCCATTTAGAGCTGATGTAATATGACAATTGGTTAATGTTTGATTCTAAAGAGTTTAAATATTATGTTAAACCAGGTATGTACTTGCTCTGATCTACATGGCTCTGAGTGTTCCTTAGAGATGACCATGATCCACTTCTAATCCTCAGTCCCTGAAGTTCCCCTCTTTTAACTATTTAATTTCTACCCATCATTCAAGACCCATTGCCCTCCCATGAAGCCAATGTGGAATGCTTAGTTTGCATTAATGTCTTACTTCCTAAAATTTCCAAGTCCCTTGCTGAGTACTTATTTTATTCTTGCTCCCCTTTCCCCCCAATGTGTTTGATATCATTTCTTAGGAAGTCCTCAGTATTTGAATTACGACTCACAACTCACTATTATTTCTCCTGGAAACTGCATAGCACAGTGGTGAGTTATAAAAGATGTTCAACAAATGGTAGCTGTGTAGAACTTTTAACAAGTGCTTACTGGAGATATTAAATGGAGGGATGTTTAAGCAGAAACTTCAAACCATTGTTATTGGTGGAAATAAGTATTTCAGGATTGTTAGGCTTCTTGGTACTTTTTCGATAAAACCATATTTTTGGTTACTTAGTAATTTTAGAGGGACAGTTTTACACAGAATTATATAGAATAACAAAAGACAATTTGCCACAAAATAGTTCAAGACACAAAAATGTAGGTTGTTTTTCTATAGATGGTGAAATTATACTACCAACTATAAAGTCTCCATGAAATAGCCTAAAAGATAAATTTCCATTATATCATTCCTTTGTTTTTGTTAGCAATTATTATCTTGTTTTCTGAGTACTTGAGTAAAACAATTAATGAGAACATTTGGAGTTATTATTTTTATCTTAATTCTAGCTATTTCCCCCTTATACTCAGAATGAGATTTAACAAATAGAATATCATATCAACAAAAACCCCAGTTGCTCCAGGAGATTTATTTAGAATAGCAATTCCACAATGACAAGGATATTGCACAATGAATTCATTTGGGTCATCCACTAAACAGATGGAATAGAGTCTCAGATTTTGTTTAAATAGAGAATCTGTGATTATTATTAGCTCAAAAGAATTCACTGTGAATCCATCACATGATAATTTAGTAGATGCACTAAGGAAGGCACTACAGATGCAAAAAAAATGAACATACAATGAGTACTCAGAATCTCAAAGGGGAAATAGATAAGCAAACAAACATAATGTCATATGATAAGTTCAGTGATGGAAACATGTATAAATTGTTTGAGAAATCATTAGTATGCATAGGAAGCCAGCCTTGAAGGGTAAGTCAGAAGTCACCAGGGGAATACGGAGAACAACACATGGAAAGAACAACATGAGCAAAGGTGCAGATGCAGCTACCAGGAGATGCTGATCCAGGGCCCACCTTCCTTCTTTGTCTGCCCCCAGATGTACACCCTTTCCAGCTCTTGCACATCATTCATGTAAGCTAGGGATGGCCATGCAGGAGGTGTGGTCTAAATTTGAGAGGTGAATCTATAAGGGGCTGCTACAGGCTTTGAATATGGGCTTAGCACCATTTGGACAGGGAATGCCAGGATCTCAGGCATCAGACACATGGTCTAGAAGGAGGCAGCATCCAGCATCCCAGTGAGCTAGGGTATAGTGAATGGAAGACCACAGAAGGGCCATTTGAAGTCAAATATCTAAACAAGGGTCCTCTTGTCTAGGTTTAAGGATTGTACTGGCTGCAATCATCTGTGTTCTCTATGCTTATAGGAAGTGTCAGTATAAATGCAGATCCTCTATCATAAAGGTAATTTTCTAGGTCCTAATCTTGGTATTATAGTATTCTCCATAATAGGATGGTCAGTAATGGTTGCCTCACTCAGACAATGAATAATGAGAAAAATTATTTAAAATAGTTGAAGAAAATGTAACCCTGCCAGTAGTTTATCGGTTTTTAAGATTATGTCTGGTTTCCTCTTGTAACTTAATCGAAGTAAATGTAGAAAGATGTTTTTCCTAATTTTTAAAGAGTGTGACACTTTTCACCAAAACTTCTAATAGTTAATATTTTGTGAACTTCTCTGAGGGAAAACAGTTCAGTTAACTTCTGCATTAAAAAGTTATTTGTTGTATGAAGAGAACACTAATCTTGATTCCATCTCATTTTCATAATCCTTTGAAACACCGTACACACAGCAGAAAACAAAAAACTATACCAGATAATTTATCGAGTCAAATAGCAGTTCGTCCCCTTTTCTCTCACATATTTATCTTGCTATTTCTGCTTGAACAGTTTTATTCTCTGGGTGAATTCAGTATTTTAAAATTACTTTGAAGAAAGCTTAACAGAGATAGGAATAATCCAATTAAAAAGTCTTGTTCTTGCAGGTTTGTTATCTATTGTAGAAATTTAATTCTTTCTATAACTTTGGTTTATAAATATGTTAATAAGAAAAAAATTAAAGCTCAAGAAGGAGATATTACCTAGACACAATAGCCTCTGCTACAAATAATTATTTCTTACATTTTTTTTCAGTAAAAATTCTAACATGGCCCCGGGGGTTAAATTCAATGGTCCTCTAATAAACTATCATATTGTTACTTTGATATGAATAGTCAGAGATGTCCAGCCCATGACCTTTCTGTACTTTTTTACCCTGTCAGTTAACTTGTATTTTTCAGATAATGGCATTTGCAATGATCAGTTTTAAGTATCTGAGCATTGTTAAACTTTAACAATTAATTAAAATTAGCAATTAACAACTACCATTAATTAACATAAACTATCATCTAAATTATTTACAAACCTTATTTCTATGTGAAATAGAATTTTTATATAAACTTAATTGATTTTTGCTTTAGACCATTTGTAGTACAATAGAAGTTACGTAAATATGTTGAAACAATATGCTGGTACATTTTGAATATAAACAGAAAACACAGGGAATGGACATACCTGAATGCGCAAATAGAAGACAGGCTGCCCAAGCCAGAAAGTTACCTGGATTTGATTCGTTCTTAACAATGTTTCTGTTGCTTTTGTTTGATTTCAACTGTTAATGTGAAAGGCCTAGAGTTCCTGGCTGTGATTTTCTGTGAGCTGTATCCTGGCAGAAGACACTGTGAGGAACAACTAGTTTATATTTCTTTGGGTTCATTCCCATATCCTTGGCGATATTTTGCCCATCATCACTGAACTACATCAGGGGAAATGGGCTCTATTTTCAGTTCACAATGTGTTGGCTTGGAAATGTATCAATCTGAAAGAACTTATAAACAGATTCTGTTTTATTCATGGGCATGTAGCAGGAAATAAAGTGACAATGGATCCTAAGCTTCTGTATTGCATTTGGCATGATTGTGAAGGCTACATCCTGAGGAGAGTTTAAGATTTCTCAGAGAGGGCACAGAGGAGTGCAAAACCTGGGGATCAACCCCATGGGAAGGGCAGGTTGAGGGGGAGGAGCCACCTGAGCCTGGAGGGACGGTAATGGTGTGACATGCCCTTGATGGTCAAGGAAGAGGGGCTGAAAAGTGTCCTCCATGTTTATGAATTTGGTGTGACTTTCTAGAGAGACTTCAATGGAGTAATAAACAGCAAATATAGGACTTCCAAGAGACTCAAATGAGAGCAGAAAGAATTGTTCTGAGAAAGAGAAGGCAAGGTCAAGGGGGAGAGATTAGCTTTGTCGAGTTTGAAAGAGTTAGCTCTTTGAGAAAATTAGTTACCTGATTTCTTTTTTTTAACATGGACTCTAATATAGCGCTTTAAGTTTTTAATGGAAAATTTTAATTTTTACATAAATTTTACTCTAGTTTTAAAAGTCACACTATAAACAGATGTATGTTTTATTTTCAGTTTGAATAAGTTATTTGGTAAAACTTCTTACATAGGTGCCTTATCCAACTTAATGTAATATCTAGTGAATGTATAGTTTTAAGTAAGATATAACTCTGACTATAAATATTTTATGATTTATTTGTTTGCTTACAATGTTAGTACAGTGAAGATCCTGGATAATAATAGAAATGTGTTTCTGGCTAATGTGTTTCTGGTTTGAGACTTTTTATGTGGAGTGTACTTAGAATTGCAGATACTAGTTTTTCTTAACAAAAATGGGCATTCGTATTTTCCTATGCCCACAAGTTCAAAAGCTTCTACAATTTGATTATAATGTTACAATCCATACATATTTATGCTACTTCTGTTATTTTTGTCTTAATTTATAACAGTGATGAAAACATAATTCTAAAGCATAATCTAGACCCTAAGTACTGAAGTATTTACTGGCTCTCAATCTATGCCTTACCTGTATTTCCAGAAATTAAACTCTTATTTGGTGCAAGTAAGGACCATACAGTCTCACATAGTCATCATTGATGCAGGTGGGCTGGGAAGGGGAAGAAGGGGGTGTGACTAATACAGTCTGTGAATTCATCAGTCTGCACATGTCCTTGCCTAGTGAGCCTGTGAGAAAAAAGTCACAACCAACTGTGACAAAAGACAGACTCCAGGGTTCAATAACAAGACCCATCTCTCACTTTCTCAATGTGTCAGATGAGGAAGGAAGTCAAAGAATCAATGTTTGATTTTGTACAAATTTGCATTGGAGAATTTGGGTAAAAAGTGGTGATTTTGAGAGAAATTCCTTTTTGTTTGTTTTTGTTCAGGCTTTTGTGGCCCGGAGAACTAGAGCAGAGAAAGTCTGTGTTTGTGATGAGTGAGCACTGGATTGGGGCTATACAGACACAAAAGAATGCCGATTGTTTGCATCTGAACAAGTATTTCACCAGAAGTAATAATATGAAAAATAAGTTTCTATGCAAACTTAAATATGACCGATTTCCTCAGGTATCCTGATTTGAGGTGAAAGGAGATCAATCTTGTGTCCCATTTTCCTGATCGTAGTGTGCTCATTGGAGGGCATCGATTCTGTGTGGCCCAGAGCTGTGGGGTTTCCAAGGGTGTTGTTCATGTTTCTATGTGTTCAAGGGCATAATTCCACTCATGTCATCTCCTGGTATTTTATATGCTATAGAAATGATGCTACCCACTGTCTGATACTTGCTACTGATATTTGTCATCATTTCATTTGACCTAAATGTTTGTGCAGGTGGAAAAGAAACTCTTTAAAGTAGTAATGAAATGAGGGAACCACTACCTGAGGAATGATATGCATTTCTCAGCAGACATGTGTGTTCATAGAATTTCTAGGTCCTGATAACTTAATAAGCTTCCTAGAATGTGACTCAGATGAGCATATTGAAATTTATAATCTTATACCATGTACTTCTAATTCTTTTTTCCCCAACTTTCTCAGAATGACATAAAACCCCAATTTTAATGCCAATTATATTTTGGCTTTTTAAAGGCTAGCACAAGCAAGTTTTTTTTTTCTTTTTTATGCAGTGCATATGGCTTTGTTCTTCTCTATAAGCCTGGATTGACTGTGATACTTTATAATCTGTCTCCAAAATCTGGACTCTGCTATTTATCACATGTTGAAATCTGTATGAATAGAGTATACAAATGATTTTTCAGTATTATATCTTATTTAATAGCAATGAATCATTTTGGAAGCTCAAAGCATTGAGGTTTGAGTGAGATGGGCTATCTACTGATAAGGAGACAAACCACAAAGCTTAGGAAACTGTGCATATGTGTATTCTTCACATATTTCATAAGAAAATGAGGGTGTGAGTGGCATTATTGCTAGTGTTTTAATTAGAACAAATTCTTGGCCTCTCAATATGATCCGCTTTTTTCTGTACAGAAGGAAATAGCTTTTATTCTTTCTAAAGAAAATTGGGTGTAAGAAACCTGTGGAAGATTTAATTGGTTCTCATATACTAGGTTCTTTTACAGTTTTCTGTTCATGTCATTCTCCTAGTGTACTGTGTACATACAAGGTGACTTTTAAATGTTAAGTAAAGGGTTGGTGACGTAGTCTTTTGCACTGAACGTGGGTAGAAATCATCCAGCTCTGAGGATGTCTGAGGTATAGATAACTGGTAGCAGATGTAAGAATGCTAAAATGCTGGGAATTTCTCTAGATTTTATTTGAACCACTGAGTCTGGTATAACTTCTCAGGCTGGACAATACCTGTCTTTATCAATTCCCCAAAAATGTAAACTTCATTTCATTTTATATATTTATATAAATTTGAAGTTCACTGTTATTTTTTAAGAATAAGTAAGGAATAAATAGAATAAAAAATTAATGCATAAAATTATATGTATATATACATATATATCTGAAATACTATTTGTGAATGAAGAAAATGATATAAAATCTAATTATTCATGTAAAAGTACTTTATCTAGTTTCAGTGCTACTGGATAATATTCTAGTAGCAACTTACCCAGTAAGTATATGGGTCCTTCAGCAGGTGTGGTCAGTAGTCTTCATTTAAAAGAGTCCAGGAAAAAAACCCACTGCTCAGAGAAAGACTACTTGTACTCAGCCTTACAGTAAAATTTCAAAATTAAACCATTGCACAGCATCAACTCTACCTAGTGAAAAAGAATGAAATCAGGAACTTGGAGTCATACACTTGGAAGAAGGATTAAGCTACAGTCTAGGGAAATGTTTCTCCTGTTTTACTGATCATATAGCTATTTCTTTAGACTATGTCTCTCTCTACTAGATTGTAGTTTGTTATCTACCCACAGTGCTCCAGAGACCTGACAATATGTTGGACATAGTTCAGATTTATTATATATAGCTCCAATTTTGTACTGAAAATATTGACCTTTTAATAATATGATTCTCAAATAAGCTTTCTTCATCATGTTACTTCAAATGTGTAAGAAAGATTTTTTTAAAGATTTTATTTATTTATTTTTACAGGGAGGGGAAGGGAAAGAGAAGGAGAGGGAGAGAAACATCAGTGTGTGGTTGCGTCTCATGTGCCCCCTACTCAGGCACATGCTCTGACTGGGAATCGAACCAGCAACCCTTTGGTTTGCAGTCCAGCACTCAATCCACTGAGCCACACCAGTCAGGCCATAAGAAAGATATTTAAAAACATAGTTATGTATTACTATTTTTCAGGGAGTAGCTTCTATTTGTTTTCTTTAAGCTGCTTAATATTTAGGGGAAAAATGGGCCATAAAATGATTGTGATAGGTAGGTTTTATCTTAAAACAACCTGATCAAAAATAGTTGTGTTATTTAAAGTGAGAGTAAGTAGTGAAAATACGGTCACTATTTTTGTTGTAGTTATATTTGTTTGCTTTTTTTTCAAAACATTTTTTAAGATGACTCTTCCAAGACATTTTAAGCTATTCATTCTGAAAATATAAGTTTTCAGGATACAATAATGTCTAGTTACTAGTGGATTCTGAATTGTCACCTTATTTTCCATTGCAACATTCATGAAAATGCACACATATATGCAACATTACTACAGTTATAAAAATTCAATTTAGATTTAATTACCTACAAGATCTCAAAGGAGTCTTCACTAGTCAAATCACAAAAGGACTATAAATTTTAACCACAGGAAGAAATAGGAGGATATTTTCACTATCTCTTGGAGAGACAGGGCCTTCAGGAATCAGAAACTAAGAGCAACGTCCTTCTAACTGAGAAGTCTTGGTACAAAACCAGAAAACATAGTAACAAAATATTGTAAACAAAAACTCCATCTAGATAATTGCTGTATGTATGTTTATAAAATTTAATATAAATATAACAAATAGTATTATCTGTATGTAAAATCCCAAATTTTATTATCAAAATGTGGAGTAGAATGAGTGAGTGAGACAAAGAAAAACCATACTTGATTCTTCATCTCATTTAAATAAAATATAAATTAATAAGTTATTCATTATATTATTGATCCACTAGGAATTAAGAGACAAGAACATTTATACACACATGCACAGAAACTTAGCTTTGATTTAAAAATGCAATCTTGGTAGATGTTTTCTGGGGAAAATATAATTAAAAGTAAATCAATTAAACATCAAAAATATGTAGAAAAAGGTAAAAATTTGAGAGTTTTGCAAAAATTCCTCTTCCATGATAATTATATTAATTTTTTGTTTTACTTAAAAAATTCTTGGTGTAAAAATTAGAAAGGATATTTTCGTAGGAATACTTCACACTTCCAATCCACTATGTATGCTACACCACAAGTCAGCAGACAGGCGTGGCACCAGTTTTAACCCCTCCACATTGGGAGGCAGTTCTTTCTCCTCAGGATGCCTCACCTCCTGTTTGTGACATTCTCCCTGTGGATGGTTGGGAATGTGAGTGTTTGAAGAGTAAGTGCCAGAAAATTGATGGAGCTTACGTTTTTATGAAAAAACAAATAGAAATTTTAATATTTTCCTTTTAATTCATTTGGATTGCCTTGTGTATCTCCTGATGGTGGGGGCACCATCTTGGAGAGCACTATCTTTAATAATGTAATAGGGTTAATAACGTAATAAAAACTATCCATAAAAAAGTATCAGTGTAAAAATCAGGAAGGATTTCTTGGTAGGCATACTAAAGTATTTCCTGTCTGTAGTGTTCTGCTGCCAGAAGGTGCTGTGGTCTCCGGTCACACTGGACCAAAACAGAAAACACCAACAGCTCCTTAGGAGTTAGGTATTCTTTTGGGTCACCTTTTCTTCTTTTTATTCCCCAAATAACTTGAAAACATTTAGCCAAAAGAAAATGTTATAATTATTAAAGAAAATAACATGATTAAGAGGGCATATGTCCTCAGTTATTGCAATCAAGTGCTAGGGTTTACTGTGTAAACTGGTCAAGAAATATATCTAATTTTCCCTTTCTATAGAAGAGTTTATATGTTTTTCTGATTGAGCTTGTGTTCCTATATATTTTTTATTATGAAGCATGCAAACTGTATAGTCAAGTATAGAGAATAATGCCAAAAAATGTACTTACTGTTCATCTTTATCATGAGAAATAAAATAATGTTCATGCAAATAACGTTAAGGATACAGACAACTACTGAAAATGAAAAGGACCAAGAATATAAGAAGAAGTGATGTACATTAATGAGGTCAGCTTCAACATTATCATGGTACAGTAGAAAAAGCAACATGTGAAGAGACTTTTTCCAGAGGCTCTGTTGCTAGTTAAGTACAAGATAAATTCTTTCCACTTTCATCTTTCCCTGGTCCCACATTTCAAAGTTACAGATACTATCTAGTTCTAGTGCATTTCACTTGATTACAAGTTAAGATTTTCAGTAGAAGCTACCATAAACAAAATGTATAATATGTAGGTATGTCATCATGTAATAATAAAAACAGCTTAAGAAAATGCTATGGTAATTAATTTGAAGGAAATTAAGAGTTAAAGTTGATAATTGTGAAGGTATGATAAAGGCTTTATGATACTATCAATTATATTGGAACTTCATTTCTTAAGGAATAAATAGAATAAAAAGTTATTACATAAAATAAAGGTTAAAAGGAAAAGAGGTCTTACAATTAATAATATAAAAAAATATCTATGGTATATAGCACAGATTGGCAAAATATGTGTATGTCCCACAGGCCAAATACAGCCCACCTCATGTTTTGAGAGAAATTTTTATGTGAACACAGATGCACTCATTTTGTTTATGCATTGTTTACAACCGCTTTCCCACTACAACTATAGACAGAGAGTGACTCATGCGTAAATTTTTACAATCTGGCACTTTACAGAAAAAGTTTGTCAATATGTGGTATAGATGAATGTCAAGACAAAAATGCTAATTAATGCCATGATAAAAATACAACCTACATCCACTATCCCAGCTTGATTAGACTCTTTGGGCTTCATTATATATAAATAAATAAATAAATAAATAAATAAATAAATATGAACAAACAAACAAACCCATTATAACATGAAATCTTGATATAGCCTTAAGGATCACAAATTTGAATCCCTTATAAATAGACAGAAAAGTTATTCTGCTTAGATATATAATTCACATTATACTGCATTTAGAAAACTTTTTAATACATAATTTGATTTAAATTATTAAAAATTTTGCATTATGAATGGTATAAAATTGGTACACTGTTAATATAAGTTTGGTAATCATAAATTACAAGAAAGCATAGTCTTGGAATTACAAAGTCCTCACTGTCATTTATTATCTTATGAAGAAGGCTTCTTTTCATGCAGAGTCCTTATTTACAGTACCTAATGTAATAAATGAATTTATTTTGATAAAAGTTTTGTAACCTATGTCTCTTATTACCTGTGAAAGGAAGGGTAGTTGATTATTTTTCTGTAGACAATGTTTGGCAGCAAAATAAAATGAGGCTGTGTAAATTATTTCAATCATAAGCACACAATTTCCAGAGATTGCCTTTCACTGGGAGATAATGAAAGAGCCATGGCTGGTTAGGTTTTGATATACGTTAAGTTTCTATGGCTAATCTTCCCATTTAAATAGATTTGTGAGTCTCTTTCTTACACATTGAATTTATCTAGAAACAGTCTTTCTTTCCATGACTTTAAATGAATATTGATTTTTCTTTTAGTCTTAAAAGCCCTCAATTGAGTTTTTAAGTGTATCAGTGATTATTATGAGAATTAAATAGTGCAAGTAAAATGACCCACTTTAATTAGTTCAGTTGAGCAATTAGTGACCGCATTTTTTTTCCCATGAAATCTTGTCCCCTTCTTCAGTTAGAACTGAGGCATTCTGTCAGGAAGAAGTTCAATAGGAGCAGTACAGATTGTCTGTCTCCATAAAGAGCTGATCACGAGGAAGAGGCTCTGAAATTGATTTTTTCAGAAGCTGAAAGAAAGAATGAAAACAGTGGTCTGGCCCCTTAAAAATGATTTATAATTTAGGAGGTAAAAAATCAGGTTTTTTGTCTTCTCACTCAAATGTTTTTACATTTGAAAATTAAAAGGGAAAGTTAAAAGCTTCTGGACAGCTAAAGAAAACAGCATTAAAATTAAAAGAAGACCAACCATATGGGAAAATATATTTGCCAATGATACCTTACACAAGGGTTTGATCTCCAAAGTATATAAAGAACTCACATGACTCCATTCTTCAAAGACAAGCAACCCAATTAAAAAATGGGCAAAGGACTTAAACAGACACTTCTCCAAGGAGGACATACAGAGAGTACAGAGACATATGAAAAGATGCTCAGTATTGCTAGCTATCAGAGAGATGCAAATTAAAACCACAGTGACATACAACTTCATACTGATCAGAATGGCCATCATAAACAAAGCAACAAACAACAAGTGTTGGAGAGGTTGTGGAGAAAAGGGAACCCTAGTACACTGTTGGTGGGATTGCAGACTGATGCAGCCACTGTGGAAAGTGGTTTGGAATTACCTCAAAAAATTTAAAATGTATCTGCCTTTTGACCCAGCAATTCCACTGCTAGGATTATATCCTAAGAACTCTGAAACAACCAACCCAAAAGAATCTATGCACCCCAATGTTCATAGCAGCACAATTTATAATAGCCAAGTGCTAGAAGCATCCTAGGTGCCCATCAGTAAATGAATGGATCAAAAAACTATGGTACATTTACACAATGGAATTCTATGCTGCAGAAAGAAAGAAGGAGCTCCTACCCTTTGTGACAGCATGGATGAAACTAGAGAGCATTATGCTAAGTGAAATAAGCCAGGTGGTGAAAGACAAATATCATATGATATTACCTTTAACAGGAACCTAATCAACAAAACAAACAAGCAAGCAAAGTATAGCCAAAGACACTGAAATTGAGAACAGGCTGACAGTGATCAGAAGGGAGAGAGGAGGGGATAATGGGAGAAAGGGTAAAGGGTTTACAGGAACAATTATAAAGGACATGTGGACAATAACAGGTGGGGGGTGGAAACGGGGAGGGGAGCGGGGAGGACTGGAGTGGTGGGAAAAGGCAGAAAATGGTACTTGAACAACAATAAAAATAAATAAAAGGGGAAGTTAATCAGTCCTTGAGGGATGTGTTGTAATTGCCATTTTTAAAATGAAACAAAAAAATGGATTGTTAATTTTATTTTATATTCATATGTTCCCTATGATGGACATATTCAAGTATTTATTCATAATTTTCCCTGAAATCAACTTTTCTTGCCTTTTCATTTATTTAATCACTGAAATTGGTTTAAGTCCATCATATAAGAGTTGTAATTAGTTTTCATTCCAAAAATCTATTTGAGATCAGATCAAGTGAAGGGTGCAACTGTAATACTCTGTGGTAAGACCTTAATAATTTGAGGTGGTCCCTGTAGTTATCCAGCTAGACAATAGGGCCTCAAAGAAGTTTAAGGGCATTTTCTTATAGCTTCTTGACTTTTTAGCCCAAAGTAGAAATGAGCCTAGATTCAAGAAATGTGTAGGTGTGGCTTTTGTCTTGTGAAGTGGATTACAATCTAAATTCAAAGTAGTTTTAAAGTATGTGTGCTGTCTTGGACTGAAGGATAGGTTTGTTGAAAGTCAAAAGTGGTTTCTATACCCCCACATTTCTTCTGGGAGAAAGCAACCTGAGAGAGCAACTCAGCTGCAAATGTGGGCCATTTCTCATAGAAAAAGAATGACTCAGGAAGGAACCAGAGTCACAGAGGGTGAGCCACAAACCATGGAGAGCCATTCTCAGAGAACCAAACTGTGTTCTCCTCACAGCGCTCCCTCTCCCCAGAGCATGACAAATGCAGAAAAGGCATTTGCTTCAAAATGCTATTCAATATGCAATTACAACACAAAAAAGTAAACATTTAATAATTAGAAATTGATGGGAATTTATTTCTAAAGCACAATAGAATTTTTCATAGAAATCTAGAGTAAACATTGACTTAAACAGGATAAAAATAGAAGCAATACCTTTAAAATAATAAATAAGTCAAGTATACTCACTACCACTATATTTATTCTGCTTCATTGGCAGACCTAGGTAGTATTTGAAGAAACAAAAAAGATATTAGAGCATAGGATAAGAAAGCATAAAATTATTTGGAGATCATTTTTTAACTACAGAAAATGCAAAAGAACCTGTGATTCTAGCTAAAAACAGAACATAAAATTTTGACAACATTTGCATATACCAGAAGCAAACATCTAGAAAATAAAAATAAAGAGAAGGTATTATTTGTAATAGTGTGAATAAATGAATAACATTTATAAGAATATAAGAATAAACCTATCATAAGATATATAAAATCCCTACAGGTAAAATGTAAAACTTTTAGAATTATTAAAAGTAACTGAAAACTTCAGAGATATACTATATAATAAGAAAAACAATATTATAAAAATATCAATTTTCCCCAAAGGGATCTACAGATTTAATATAATAGGGTAATTTTTAATGAAACTCATTCAGGTTATAAAATTTATATGAAACAATAAAGAGCCAATAAGTAGCCAGGGTTCAAGATGGGAGAGGTGTCCTAGATATTTTGAAGTCATAATAATTGTGATAGTATGGTATTGGAGCAGGGGTAGATAGTATGTTTTAAACAGTTAGTAAATATGCTAAAAATGTGTTTGGAACATTGTTATATGACAGAGGTAATGTGCCAGATTTCTGGATAGAGGTGGAATTGTTATGGGAGAAACTCCCAGAAACTGGGTTCTCCTTGCCAACACAGTAAGGAATTACAGATCGGAAAGCCTATTAGCCTGCAGGCAAAGTTTATTAGTGCTAAGATCTAATGAGAAAACAAAAGCAAGGGTGGCAAGAGCAGGGTGGCCAGAGGCCAGGTGACCAGCAGCTGGGTGGCCAGAGTCCCAGGGGGCCAGGACCCCCCATCTGTGTGGCAACAGGGCCAAGAGAGTGAGTCCTTTGTTCTGAGGACTTGTATAGGTGGTGGGATGGTGATGAAGAACTTACATACTGATTGACAGATAAAGGTGGTGCCAGCTTACCTGGGGGGCTGTGACTACACAAACATAGGTATGTGTGGGGGTCTGTTAGCCCAAATTCTTATGTTGCTTCAAACTCTATTCATTTTGTATATGTGACAGGAGGCAGGCAATTGACCAAAGTTGTTTTATGGACTTCACTGTGGACCCCTCCCCTTCTCCCTTCCAGGCCTTGGTTTTCCTTTCACAGTTTCAAGGTTTTCCTTTCCCCAGCTAGTGGAGACGATACAGACTTTTAAGTGTTCCCCTCCACACTATCATTGTTTTGCTGGTGTTTGGAATGCCTAGCAGCCTTATCAAACCAGGCTGAGGAATAGTGGGTCAATGGGTGAGACATATCTTCCTTTGCTTTTAGCCTCCTGTGTTCAGTTCTTTGTCCGATTGCAATGGTGAAGGCCTTCCCTTTATTTCCCTCTGGCCACACATTCCTAGTTGCTATGCAACATTCCCCTATCAAGTAACAGGAACCCAAATCTTGGAGACTTTGGGCTCAGGACAGCTGGGTTGATGGGTGAGACATGTCTCTCTCTGCCTCCCTGCCTATCTCACCTAACAGAATTATTTAGTAAATGAAGATTGAGAAATATAGTTATCCAGATGAAGGAGATGAAATTAGATCCCTACCTCATAATACATAAAAATTGATTCCATAGGGATTAGGACTTAAACCTTCTAAGTAAAAAAAATATATAGATAAGTTCCTGTTAGACCTCAGGGTAAGAAAAGTTTTTAAAACTAATATAAAATGCATTGATTATACAAAAAATCAATACATTAGAGTATGTTAAAGCTAAAAACACTAGTTAATTTTTTTTTAATTTTTTTATTTTAGATTATTCAGTACAGTTTCTATCTTTTATTCCCATTCCAGCCCACCCACCCATCCCTCCCCACCTCCCTTCCATTTCCAAGCCCCATAGTTTTTGTCCATGTATCCTCTATATTTGTTCCTGTAAACCCTTCCCTTCTCCCCTGAAATTCCCTCCCCTCTCCCCTCTGGTCACTGACATCCTGTCCTCCATTTCAGTGTCCTTTGTTATATTTTACTTGTTTCTTTGTTTTGTTGTTTAGGTTCCTATTAAAGGCGAGATCATATGGTATTTGTCTTTCATTGCCTGGCTTATTTCGCTTAGCATAATGCTTTCCAGCTCCATCCATGCTGTTGCAAAGGGTATGAGCTCCTTCTTTCTTTCAGCAGCATAGAATTCCATTGTGTAAATATACCATAGTTTTTTGATCCATTCATTTACTGATGGGCACCTGGGTTGTTTCCACACTAGTTAATTTTTTAAAAAGACCAAATTGGGAGAAGATATCTGTGTTATGCACAGCTGACAGAAAATTGGTGTGGAAAATACATAAAGTTCTATAGATCAACAAGAAACGTAAACAGTAAATGGAAAGTGGTTGGAAGTTACAGATGTTAGCTTCAGAAAGCAAACTATGTGTGGCAATAAACATATAAAGAAATACTCAAAAGTATTAGTAATTATGAAAATAGGAATCAAAATTATTATGAGAGACCATTTTACATTTGTTTGGGAAAAAATGAAGAAATCAGCCAATAGCAAGTATCAGCACATATATAACCAGAATATCTCTCACATATTGCTGAAAGTAATGCTAATTGATGCATCCACTTTGAAAAAGTTTTCTATTTTTTCATAAATCTGAACATTTTATGCCTTATGGTGCAGAAATTTTACTACTAAATATAAAACAAAAAAAAACACGCAAACCCCACTCCATATGTATAACAAAAGATATGTACAAGGATATTCATAGCGGCACTGTTGACAATAGCAAAAACTTAGAAATAACTCAAATGTCAATGAATAAATTCTGTTACATCACACACAAAATATTGTGTAATAGTCAAAATAAAGTTCAAAACTACCAGATGAATGAGTTTAGGGAAAATATTAAGTTAAAAAAACAATTACCCAAATATTATATTTCATCTAATATACTTTAGTACAGTTAAAATAAAAACAAACTCAAAAATATATAGGCATAAAAAGAATATAAAAAGGAATGATAAATATGGAATTCAGAAGGATGTTTGTTTAGGCTAAGGGAGGTAGCAAAATGAGATGTAGAATAATAAAATTATTCTAATAAAGAGAAATACTTTGGATTGTCTGCCTCTGAGAGTGAATAAGAAATTGGAGATACAAAAATGGTGATCCTTCATGAACATCATTTCCCAAGGACCCCCCAGGGTGTGAGAATCCAGCCTAACTGAATGTGATTTTAGTTATAAAAAATAAGTGGCTTCCTTAGGACATCATATCTTAATTCAGTACCAACCTCTTCAGACTCATCTAGAGAATCAGCCCCTGGAGAAGACTTTATATTTACTTAGCAGTGGCATCTCATCATCCAAAGTGACTATTTTCTAAGATATATTGAGGGTAATTTTACCACTCGTGATTTCATCTTATAAACTATTAACATGTACACTTACATTATAGCTTTTGTGTAAATTAATAATTTTCCCCTTAAACCTTCTAGTTTTCTTTACCAAACAACATTAAGTTAGCTGGAAGCAAATTATAATTTTATTTATAATTTTATAATTGTTTTACATACCTGACTCTTGCCCTAATGTGAGTTTCCTAACAATGTCTTATTTAGCTTTGTACCCAGCACTAAGCACTCTACCTCTAGCATACAGTAGGCACTCAACACAGTTTGCTGAAATAATGAATGAATGATTAAATGAAGAGAAAAATTTACATGAAGATTAAAAGTATGAGCATTAGAGTTAGAAAACCTGGATTCAAGTCCTACTTCCTCTTTTACTAGCTATATGAATTTATAAAATTTAGTCTTTCTTAAGTGTTCAGTAAAAAAGGGGGTAATAGCAGTGAACTCACTGAGCTGTTGTGATAATTAAATCAGTACATGCATGTATAGCACTTAATAACAGAGTGGTACTTGTTAAACACTCAATAAATTTGATGATATTATTATTATTGTTGTTGTTAAAGATGAGTTCTTAACTAGACTTTCTCATTACTTGATGATACCCATTAAGAGAATTTATTATAATATCTAAAACTTAAGAAATTTATTATATTCATGAAGTCATAAAGACTGAAATGTTATATTAAGTCTTAATTGGGCACCAAAGGTTTTTCATTAGAGCAATGGTCTTTATGTTCCGAGAAAGATCATTTGAACATCTTTAACATTTTCTTTACTGAGCAGAAAATGTTGAATGTAGAGTAAACATTTGGAATAGCTCTTCTTTCCTTAACAAAAAGGATTAGCCAGCTTTTCTAGTGAATTGCAAAGTGCTAAGCCTCTCCAAAATTCTCTTTTGCAAAATTGTTTCAAGTGGTTTTCAAAAGCTTCTGAATAACATTCTCTAATTAACTTACAACACCCTGAATAACAGGGTGTCAATTATTAAAACTGAGAAATTTCTTTCCTTCAGTTTGGTAATAAGCAAGCACCTGCCTGTACCCGTTAGATGTTTGGGATGGAGTCGTGGCATCGTGTAGGTGGCCTGGCGGCTCCATGCTTAGGTTCACCAGAAAGATGACAAGCATGGCAGTCAGTGAAGTCATCAGCACCCCTCCACCTTGACCCAATGCTTTCCTCCAGAGAACTTTCCAGGTAGGGTCTGTGTTAGATGCTGAAAGTAATAAAACTACTTACTGAACAGAATTCTGACATGTAACATCCTGTAGTTTATTTCAAATTTCAAAAGAAACATACAAACTCAAGCAGTGTGATTTGACCAAGAAAGATAGTGGTAGGTGGTCAGAGGAACGAAAGGGCAGCATTCGGTAAGGGCAGCATCATGTAAGTCATGATGAAAAGGCTAGTTTTTTTTAATCCACATATTTGTTTTTCAGTTTGCTTCCCTTGCTTATGTAGACTTGGAAATAACCACTAATGGTGAATGTAAGCATGGGATCTCAGCTATGTTTGAGTCCATATTTATTTCTCCTCATCCTAGCCAAAGAAGATAATTGCTTTCTGAAATTATTTGTATCTCATTTTATTTTTTTAATTTTAATTGTTGTTCAAGTACCATTTTCTGCCTTTTACCCCATCCCACTCCACCCTTCCTGCCCTCTCCACCTCCCTCCTGTTTCCACTGCCCCCCCATTATTGTCCATGTGTCCTTTATATTTGTTCCTGCAAACCGTTCACCCTTTTTCTCTGAAATTCCCTCCCCTCTCCCCTCTGGTCACTGTCAGCCTGTTCTCAATTTCAATGTCTTTGGTTATATTTTGCTGGTTTGTTTTGTTGATTAGGTTCCTGTTAAAGGTGATATCATATCATATTTGTCTTTCACCACCTAGCTTATTTCACTTAGCATAAATGCTCTCTAGGAGCTCCTTCTTTCTTTCTGCTGCATAGAATTCCATTGTGTAAATGTACCATAGTTTTTTGATCCATTCATTTACTGATGGGCACCTAGGTTGCTTCTAGCACTTGGCTATTTTAAATTGTGCTGCTATGAACATTGGGGTGCATAGATTCTTTTGGGTTGGTGTTTCAGAGTTCTTAGGATATAATCTTAGCAGTGGAATTGCTGGGTCAAAAGGCAGATACATTTTAAATTTTTTGAGGTAATTCCAAACCACTTTCCACAGTGGCTGCATCAGTCTGCAATCCCACCAACAGTGCACTAGGGTTCCCTTTTCTCCACAACCTCTCCAACACTTGTTGTTTGTTGCTTTGTTTATGATGGCCATTCTGATCAGTATGAAGTTGTACATCATTGTGGTTTTAATTTGTATCTCTCTGATAGCTAGCGATACTGAGCATCTTTTCATGTGTCTCTGGACCCTCTGTCCTCTTTGGAGAAGTGTCTGTTTAAGTCCTTTGCCCATTTTTTAATTGGGTTGCTTGTCTTCTAAGAATGGAGTCATGTGAGTTCTTTATACACTTTGGAGATCAAACCCTTATGTGAGGTATCATTGGCAAATATGTTTTCCCATATGATTGGTCCTCTTTTTATTTTAATACTGTTTTCTTTAGCCATGCAGAAGCTTTTTATTTTGATGAGGTCCCATTTGTTTATTCTTTCCTTTATGTCCCTTGCTCTAGGGGACATATCAGTGAAAATATTGCTGTGTGAAATATCTGAGATTTTCCTGCCTATGTTGTTCTCTAGGACTTTAATGATTTCTTTCTCTGACACAATGTTTTGGACAGTTACCCCTATTGTTAATACCTGTATTATGTGGTACTATTTCACTGTATAAAGATACCATAAATTGTTTGTCAAATATCCTATCGAAGGAAATACGGTTTTTTCCAATTTGAGGCTGATATGAATAACTTTGCTAGAAACAATATTGTAAAAGTCTTTGTGAGGATGTGTTTTTATTTCTCTTAGGTAAATATCCAAAAGTGAAATTTCTAGGCCATAGGACAAATGTAGGTTTAAATTTGTAAGAAATTACCAAATAGTTTTCTAAAGTAATTCTTCTATTTTATACTCCCACCAAGAATGTATGACGTTTCTGTTGCTACACATTCTTACTAACATGTCATTTTGTCTGTCTGTTACATTTTAGTCATTCTAAAGGGTTTGAAGTAATATGTCATTGTGGCTTTTAGTTTTTATTTTCCTAAAAATTGGTTATGAACAGCTTTAAATGTACAGCTTTAAATGAAAATGACCATGTCAAATGACTTTTCAAATCTCTTGCCCGTGTTTATTGGATGATCTGTTTTTATTATTGTTATGTAGGAACTCTTAATGTTTTAGATGCATTTTCTTTGTCATGTATATGTATTGTCTTTTGAAAACAGCTTTATTGAGGTATAATACGCACACTTGTAACCTGCAGATATTCACAGTATACTAGTTGATAATCAGTTTGATGCATGTATGCACCCGTAAAACCTTGCCAGCAGTCAAGATAAATAAACATATTTATCACCGAAAATTGTTCCTCATGAAGCTTCGTAAATCTCTAGGCAACCACTAATGATGTGCTTTCAGGCACTATAGGTTTGATTTTTTTTAGAATAGTATGTAGATGGAATCATACAGTATGTACTCTTTGTGTCTGGTTTCTGTCAATCAGTATAATTGCTTTGAAATTCATACACGATGTTGTGCATATCAGTTGTTCCTCCCTTTGTATTGGTGATAGGTTTCACTGTATAGATGTACCAGAAATTGTTTATCTATTCATGTATGGATGGTCATGTAGGTTATTCCTTTCTTTTTTTTTTTTTTTTTTGCTATTATAAATAAAGCTGCTACTAGTATTCAATAATGAGTCTTTTGCACAGACATATACTTTGACTTCTCTTGGGTAAATACTTAGGTGCAGAAGAGCTGAATGATATAGTAAGTGTACATTCTATTTTTTTTAGGAACTATGAAACTTTTTCAGAGTGCTTTTACAGTTCCAATTTTAACACATTCTTGCTAACACTTTGTATGATCAATCCTTTTAATTTTAGCCTTTCAAATAGTAGTGATACCTCCTTGTGGCTTTAAAATAGCATTTTCCTTATAGTCAATGATGTTGAACATCTTTTCGAGTGCTTATATGTCAACCATATATCTTCTTTGGTAAAATGTTTGATATAATCCATTGCCTGTTCTTTTCATCAGATTAATTATTATCTTAATATTGAGTTTTGAGATTCTTTATATAATCTAGATAGAAGTAAATATTTTTCTGGGTTTTGTGTGTGTGCAAATACACTTACCATTTTATTTTTTAGAACAGATTTTTTTTTTAATTTTATGACTCTAATTATGTATTTCTTTTAAGGACTATGTGTTTGGTTCTTTTTCCCCCAACCTTTATTTTTTAGTTACAGTTTACTTTCAATATTATTTTGTATTGGTTTCAGGTGTACAGCACAGTGATTAGACAATCACATACACCAAAATGTGTTCCCCCACAATATTCCCAGCACCCACCTAGCACCATACACAGCCATTGCAACATTACTGACTGTATTCCCTGTGCTGTACTTTATATCCCCATGACTATATTATAACTATCAATTTGTACTTCTTAATTTCTTCACCTCTTTCAGCCAGTCCCCCTACCTGTCTCACATCTGGTAGCCACCAGTCTACTCCCTGTGTCTATGGGTCTGTTTCTGTTTTGCTTGTTTGTTTATATTGTTCTTTAGAATCCATAAGTGAAATCATTTGGTATTTGCCTTTCTTTGACTAAGTTATTTCATTTAGCATAATACCCTCTTGGTCAGTCCATGCTGTCACAAATGGTAAGATTTCATTCTTTTATTATGGCTGAGTAATATTCCATTGTGTGTATGTACCACTACTTTTTTAACCATTCATCTATTGATGGGCACTTGAGCTGCTTTGAAACAAACATAGGGGTACATATACTCTTTTGAATTAGTGTTTTTGGGTTTTTCAGCTATATACCCAGAAGAGGAATCACTGGGTCATAAGGCAGTTTCATTTTTAAATTTTTGAGGAAACTCCATATTATTTTCCACAGTGGCCAAACCAGTCTGCATACCCACCAACAGTGCATGAGGGTTCCCTTTTCTTCACATCCTCACCAGTACTTATTGTTTGCTGATTTATTGATGATAGCCATTCTGACAGACATGAGGTAATATCTCATTGTGGTTTTAATCTGCATTTCTTTGATGACTAGTGACATTGAACATCTTCATATGTCCATTGGCCATCTGTATGTTCTTTTTAAAGAAGGGTCTACTGAGGTCCTTTGCCCATTTTTAAATTGGGCAAAAGGACCTCAGTAGAGGTCCTTTATTTCTCCACTGTGTCTTGTTGTTTGTTTTTTTTAGTGTTGAGTTGTATGAGTTCTTTATAAATTTTGGATATTAACCCTTTATCAGATATATCATTGGAAAATAATCTTCCAATCAGTGGGTTGCTTTTCATTTTGTTGATGGTTTTCATTGCTGTATAAAACTTTTTTGTTTAATTAGTCCCATTTGTTATTTTTTCTTTGTTTCCCTTGCCCAAAGAGATGTATCAGAATAAAATATTGGTAAGAGAAATGTCAGAGATTTTATTGCCTATATTTTTTCTAGGAGTTTTATGGTTTCAGGTCTTACATTTAAATCTTTAATCCATTTTGGGTTTATTCTTATATACAGTATAAATGTTTGGTTTTGTGTCTAAGTAATTTTAGACCCAAAGTTACCAGTATTTTCCTTTTATTGTCCTCTAGATATTTATTGTTATATATTTTATATTTAGGTATAGCATGTTTTTAGTTAATTTTTATAAATATTTCAAGGTACAGATTTGAAGTTCATGTTTTTATACATGGATGTCTAAATGTTTCAGCACTACTTATTGAAAAGACTATACTTTTGCCACTGAATTGCCTTCACCTGTCAAAAATCAGTTGTCTAAACATGTGTAGATCAATTTCTAGAATCTCTATGCTGCTCAGCTAATCTATTAATCTATTTTATACCAAAATACCACTGTTTTCATAACTTCATGTCACAATAAATATTGATATCAGGTAGTGTTGTCTTTTTAAAGGTTTCAAAGACTCTTTTTACTCAAAACAAGTCTTTAATAAAAATATCAAAGGCAACATCAAAAAAATAACATTTCAAAGATTTTTTGATGTTGTCTTTGATATTATATTTTCTTTGTATTTTCCTTAAGTTATAAAATCAGCTTAAGTTCTACAAAAAATTAACTTTGACATTTTAAAATTAGAATTGAATTGGATCTATTAATTAGGGGAGAATTGACACCTTAGATTACTAAATCATCTGACTCACTACCAGTGAACACACCACATCTGTATTTATTTAGGTTTTCTTTTAATATTTTAGAGTCATAGTGTCATGTACATCTGTTTTGATATGTTTCCCTAAATAGACAATGTCATTCATGAATAAAAGCAGTTTTAATTTTCCTTTATAATCTAGATATGTTTCATTTCTTTTTGTTGCCCTACTGTACTAGGTATTTGCCTCTATTACAATATTTAGTAGAATTCACCAGAAACCATCTGGCCCTGGGCTTTTCCTTATTGGGAGGTTTTTGATAACCTATTCAGTGTCTTTATTCTTTAGTGGTTTATTTAGGTTGTCTATTTCTTTATGATTCAGGCTTGATAGGATGTATGTTTCTTAGAATTTACCAATTTCTAAATTTTCCAATTTGCTGGTATTTAATTGTTTATAGTAGTCTCTTAGGATTTTTGCATTTCTGTGGTGTTAGTTGTAATGTTTCCTCTTTCATTTCTGATTGTATTTGAGTCTTTTAAAATTTGTTAGGTAAATTTTTCAATTTTATTTATCCTTTCAACAAAAATTAGCTCTCAGTTTTATTTTTTTCTATTATTTTTCTGGTGTCCATTTCATTTATTTTTGTGCTGACTGTTGTTATTTCCTTCCTTTTGCTAACTTTGGACTTACTTTGCTTTTGTGTTTTTAGTTTCTTGAGGTGAAAAAGGTTTGCTTGAGATCTTTTTTTTTTTAAATACAGGTGTTTGTTACTATAAAGTTCTTTTTTGTGTTTCCATTTATGTTTATTTCAACATTTTTTATTTCTTGTTTGACCCATTGGTTTTTCAGAAATGTGCTGTTTAATTTCTGCATGTTTGTAAATTTTCTAGTTTTCATTCTCTATTAATTTCTAACTTAATTTTAATTTCTTAGCATTGTGGTCAAAAAAGTTACCCCACATGTTTTCAGCCCTTTTAAATTTGCAAAGATTTGTTTTGTGTCTAATGTATCATCTGTCCTTAAGAATATTCCATGCATGTTTTAAAGAATGTGTATTCTGCTGCTGTTGGAATGTTCTGTTAGATCTATTGGGTCTAATGTATAATTCGAGTCCAGTGTTTTCTTACTGATTTTCTTCCTAGATGATCTATGCACTGTCTATAGTGAAGTATTGAAGTCCTCTACTATTATTGTGTTGTTGTCATTTACTCCATTTAGATCTGTTAGTATTTGCTTAATATATCTAGGTTGCTGTGTCGTTGGGTGCGTAAATGTTTATGATTGTTATATCCTTTTGATTAAATGACCCCTTTATCATTATGTAATGTGCTTTGTCTCTTGTTCCAGTTTTTTACTCTGAAAATCTACTCTATCTTTTGTTTGCATTTGCATGGAGTATCTTTTTTTATCCTTTCACTTTGAGCCTATGTGTGTCCTTAAAGATGAAGTGAATCTCTTGTAGGTAGCATATAGTTTATCTTCTTTTTAAAAAATCCAATCAGCCATTCTTTGTCTTTTGATTAGAGAATATAATTTATTTACATTTAAAGTATTTATTGATAGATAAAGATTTGCTAATGCCATTTTGTTAATTGGGTTTTTTTTTTTTTTTGGATACTTTAAAATTCTTTCTTTATCCCTTTCTTGATGTCTTTGTGAATTGATGATTTTCCATAGTGGTATGTTTTCATTCCCTTTTGATTCAAAATTTTTGAAATATTTGTTCTAGATCTGTGAAATATGCCATTGGTATTTTAATAGGAACTTCATTGAATCTATAGATTGCTTTGGGTAGTATGGACATTTTAATGATATTAATTCTTCCAATCCACAAACATGGTACATGCTTCTATTTATTTGTATCTTCCTTAATTTCCTTCTTCAGTGTTCCACAGTATTCTGAGTACAGGTTTTTTTTACCTCCTTGGTTAAATTTATTCCTAGGTACTTTAGTTTTCTTGTTCCTATTTCTGATATTTCATTTTTGGTGTACAAAAATGCCATTGATTTCAGAATATTGACTTTGTATTTTGCTATTTTGCCAAATTTATTTATTTGGTTGAGTAGTTTTTTTGGTGGAGATTATAGGGTTTTCTATGTACACTATCATGTCATCTGTGAATAATGACAGTTTTACTTTCTCCTTTCTAATTTGGATGCCTTTTATTTCTTTTTTTGTCTGATCACTATGGCTAGAACTTCCAGTACTATGTCAAATAAGAGTGGTAAAAGTGGAAACCTTGTCTTGTTCCTGATTTCAGTGGGAAAGCTTTTTAGATTTTGCCTGTTGACTATAATGTTGGCTGTAGGTTTCTTGTATATGGCTTTTATTATGTTGAGGTATGCTCCTTCTATTCCCACTTGGCTGAGTGTTTTTACCATAAATGGGCACTGGATTTTATCAAATGCTTTTTCAGCATCCATTGATATGATCATGTGATTTTTGTCCTTCGTTTTGTTTATGTGGTGTATTACATTTATTAATTTATGAATATTGTACCATCCTTGCATCCTGGGATGAATCCCACTTGATCATGTTCTATGATCTTTTTAATGTATTTCTGAATCAGGATTGCCAATATTTGTTAAGGATTTTAGCATTTATGTTCATCAGACATATTGGCCTATAGTTTTATTTCTCCACTATGTCTTTACCTGGTTTTGGAATTAGGATGATACTGGCCTTGTAAAGAGTTTGGGAATCTTCCCTCTTTTTGAATTTTTTGGAATAGTTTGAGAAGGATGGGAGTTCTTCATTAAATGTTTGGTAAAATTCACCTGTGAAGCCACCTGGTCCAGGACTTTTGTATGCTGGCAGTTTTTTTTATTACTGCTTCAATTTCACTAATTGTTATCAGTCTATTCAGGCTTCCTGCTACTTGTTGATTAAGTTTTGGAAGATTATATGTTTCTAGAACTTGGTCCATTTCTCCCAGATTGTGCAATTTCTTGGCATGTAGTTCATAGTAATTTCTCAAAATCCTTTGTATTTCCGTGGTATCAGTTGCAACTTCTCTTTCATTTCTTTTTTTAAAATTTTTATTGTTATTCAATTACAGTTGTCCCCATATTTCCCTTAATACTCTCCCATGACCTACCCACCCCTCACCTCCCATATTCAGTCCGGTCCCCCCTGATCATCTTTGTCCATGAGTCCTTTATACATGTTCCTTGACTTGGCCCTTCTCCTTCTTTCCCCCATTATTCTTCCCTCCCCTCTGATTATTGTCAGTTTGCTCTTTATTTCCATGTCTCTGGTTCTATTTTGCTCACTTGTTTGTTTTGTTGGTTAGGTTCCACTTATAGGTGAGATCATATGGTATTTGTCTTTCACTGCATGGCTTATTTCACTTAGAATAATACTTTCCAGTTCCATCCATGGAGTCACGGAGGGTAGGAGTTCCTTCTTTCTTTCTGCTATGTAGTATTCCACTGTGTAAATGTACCACAGTTTTTTGATTCACTCATTTACTGATGGGCACTTAGGCTGTTTCCAACTCATTTCTGATTTTATTTATTTGGGTCCTCTCTCTTTTTTTCTTGATGAGTCTCATTAAAGGCTTCTTGATTTTGTTTATCTTTTAAAAAAAACAGCTCCTGGATTTATTGATCCTTTGAATTGTTCTTCTGATCTCTATGTCATTTAATGCTGCTCTGATCATGATTATTTCCTTCCTTCACTCTGGGCTTTGTTTGTTGTTCCTCTAGTTCTTGTATATATAGGGCTAGGTTGTTTATTTGAGATTTTTCTTTTTTCGATAGGCCTGTATTGCTATGAACTTCCCCCTCAGTATTGATTTCTCTGTGTCCTGTAGGTTTTGGGTTGTTGTATGTTCATTTTCATTTGTTTCCAGATACTTTTTGATTTCTTCTTGATCTCATTGTTGACCCATTCATTATTTAATAACATGTTATCCAGTCTCCATGTATTTGAATGTTTTTGAGTTTCTTTCTTGAGATTGGATTATAGTTTCAAGTCATTGTGATCCAAAAAATGCTTGATATGATTTCAATTTTCTTGAATTTGTTGAGGCTTCTTTTGTGTCCTACCATGTGGTCTATCTTTGAACATGTTTCAAGTACGCTTGAAAAAAATGTATATTTTGCTTTTTTGGTTTGAAAGGTCCTGTATATATCAATTAGTTCCATTTGATATAGACTAGAGTGTCATTCAGTGCCACAATATTGTTGTTGATTCTTTATTTGGAACATCTATCCATTGTTGACAGTGAGGTGTTACAATCCCCTATGATGACTGTGTTGTTGTCAATCTTTCTTGAAATCCTCCAAGATTTTCTTTATATATTTAGGTGCTCCTATGTTCAGTGCATATATATTTTCAAGGGATATATCCTCCTGTTGGACTATTCCCTTACATATTATATAGTGACCTTCATTGTCCCTTTTTATGGCTTTTTTTAAAGCCTATTTTTTCTGGTATAAGTATTGCTACTCCAGCTTTTTTTGCATGTCCGTTTGCTTGGAATATTTTTTCCATGCCTTCACTTTCATCCAGTGCAGATCTGTCGTTCTGAGATGTATCTCCTGTAGACTGTATATATGCAGATTGTGTTCTTATTCATCCTGTGTCTTTTGATTGGAGCATCTAATCCATTTACACTTAAGGTTATTATTGATAGGTACTTGTTAATTGCCATTTTTTGTACTGCTCTCTCTCCTCCTTTTTATAGCTGTCCCTTTAGCATTTCTTGCAGTGTTGGCCTGGTGAAGATATACTCTTTCAGCCTTCTTTTGTCTGGGAAGCTTTTTATTTCACCTTCCATTTTAAATTAGAGCCTTGCTGGATAGAGTAGTCTTGGTTGTAGGTCCTTACTTTTCATTACCTGGAATGTTTTGTGCCAGTCCTTTCTGGCTTGTAGTGTTTCTGTTGAGAAATAATAATGCTTGATAGCATTATTGAAGCTCCCTTATATGTTACTAGCTGTTTCTCCATTGATGCCCTTAAGATTTTCATTTTGTCTTTAAAATTTGCCATTTTAATTATGATGTGTCTTGGAGGAGGCCTCTTTTGATTCATCTTGATTGGGACCCTCTGTGCTTCCTGAACTTGTGTGACTTTTTCCCTTACCAAGTTAGGAAAGTAAGTTTTCTGTCATTTTTTTAAAACAGGTTTTCTGTTCCTTGCTCCTTTCCTTCTCCTTCTGACATTCCTATGATGCAAATGTTGTTACATTTCATGTTTTCCTGATGTTCCCTTAAACGATCCTCATTCTTTATGAGTCTTTTTTCAGTTTGTTGTTCTGACTGGGTATTTTTTTCTACCTTGCCTTCCAGCTCACTGATTCAGTCCTCTGCTTAATTTATTCTGCTTTTAATTCCTTCTAGTGTATTTTTTATTTTAGATATTGCATTCTTCACTTCTTCCTGGTTCTTATTCATAGTTTCTATGTCCGTTTTCATGTTGCTGTAGTTCCCACTAAGTTCCTTGTAGCTCCCATAAAGTTCCTTATAGTTCTCACTGAGTTCCTTGACATCCTTATAACCATTATTTTGAATTCTGTGCCTGATAGATTGCTTGCCCCAATTTCATTTAGCTCTTTTTCTGGGGATTCCTCCTTTCCTTTCAGTTGGGGGTTATTTCTTTGTCTCACCATTTTAGGTGATTCTTTGTGTTTGTTCCTACATCTTAGGTCACTCTGCTTTGTCTGCCTGCCTTCATGGGGTGGACTTCTGTGGTAGTTCTTTGGGACTCAGTGATGCAGCCTCTTTGATCTCCTGATATAGATGCTCTAGGGTTGCCCTTTATTCAGTTTATGTGGGCTCTCTTTTTTCACTTGGGCTTTGATTATTGGTGGTTCATTCATTTGTGGGTTGACAAACCCATCCAGCTGGCTGACTTGGGTTCACAACCTCCATTATGTCTTATATGCTGTTGTACACATGCTGGTTAACAAAGCAGTACTACTCTGAAAACCAAACCCACACCAACTAAAATACCCCCTACTATATCAGCTATATCAACAGCAATTAAGCAATGGAGATTAATAGCAATGGAGAGATTAAGGTGCATTATACATGGGATTATTATACCCATTATTATACCCATGGCATGTAATCATTATACCCATGTATACTGTACATTCTTGTTTTACCCTCAAAAATTTGGGCAAAAAAAGTGTACATTATACATGGTAAAATATGGTGAATGGAATTTTCTCATTTGCGACCTAGGGATGGCAATGGCCTAAACAAAGGCTGTTCTGTGGTTCAAATGTATAAATTAATGTGATTTATTAAATGTACATTATGAATCATAAAATGCTGTTATAGATAGCAAGCATTGTTATATTTCTCATTTGTTCTTTCATTCAAAGGCATTTAATGAGGGCCTGCAGTGCTGCAGTGATCCTGGTGATGGTCTGGACACTGGGGAAAGAAAGGAAAGGGTTCTACCCTCCCAGGACTTACACATCTCCCATGTTATACAGGGGTATTTTTTGTAAAATATAAGATTATCATTTTTTTCTTCTGGGCAAAAACATAGAATATTGAACCTAATTGTTTATGGGATTCCATATAGTTAGTAATTCCTGCAGGCATCAGCTAAAAGTTGATAGAACAGTTAAAACAGTGTCTTGTTTAAAACATGCAGACAGTAAGAACAGGTCTAAAAGGCAGTGCAGACAACAGCACACTGTCTAACTGTACCAGCCTGAGGAAGGGAAGAAGTGGTGTGTGTGCCTATGTGTGTATGTCAGGGACAGTGAATTGTGGGGAGTTTTATACCTGAGATTTGTCCCTTTAATTTATTCTCTTTAAAGACATTCCATTCATTAATGTTCATAGAAATGGAGCTTTCAAAGCAGTGCATTAAGTTTGTAGAACCCAGAGCTATGAATTTCCTGATAATGAATTGGAACCAGACCTATGAGCCAAAAAAGGTAAGAGTGCAGTTTTCATGACTTACATGTCTCCAAAATGCAGTACTATAATATAAGTATATAGATTAGGAGTTCAAAATTAGTTTGTGCTAACTTTGCAAATGATCCCAGAATGTCTTCACTCCAGTTTATAATAAAAAGGACAGTTTATGAATGAGAAGCCAGAGAATATGATCCTGTTGAATCTGTGTCATGAATGCTGTTGTCTCTCACATGGATCAGATGATATCTTTATTAGCAACAAGGAAATCAACACTTAAGCCCTTTAATTTTCAGTCCCATGGAGATACCACTACCCTTTCCATGATATCGTGGCTTGTAACCATGGAAATAAAATGCACATATCTTAGTCCCCACTGCAAAAACCATTAATTACTAGGCAAATGACCATGTTTGGACTGTTGTTAAGTATGGAAAAGTAAATTCTTCATGCTCTTGCTTGAGAAATACTGAATGCAAAAGAGAAAACAAAAACAGAGAAGAAAACTCCAATGTCAATGAACACAGGAGACAGACACAATTCCTACCCATAATCTATGAAATGCCTTTTCCAGAAGGAATGAAAATAAATAACATTGAGAAAGAGCACGCACCTCTGCAGATAAAAATCAGTATGCAGAATTGGCCAAAAGATGAGGCCACAATGTAAGTATCGGATCCAGTGATTCCATCCAATTAATAGTAACATCTAAATGTGCACACAAGCCACAGTGCATGGTGCCTTTTACAATGAGGTAGGCAAATCAGGTGTTAACACACATTCACATACATAATAACTTCGCAAGAATCAGAGTTTCAATGTGATTAGATAGTGAGCAAATGAACCATGACATTTACCTCTGTAGTGGACACTGAGATTGGTTAGCTGAGAAGCAAACACTCAAACACTCTCCAAAAAGACTGGATATGGGGCCTCCCTGGAAACAAGGCAGACTTCTGCCAGTTCATAGAAGATCACGTCCCCAAGGTGAAGCCTTATGAAAATGACTAACTTCTCTTAAACCAAAAGTTTCTACCCCTTGGAATTGAGCCACAGTTGTTACAAAAATAACCCATCCATTAACATACTTCCTGGAACTGAGCCTGAGGGATTCAATCCTGGTAAAACACCACATCCAAGACAGCTGTGCATCCTAATTTTGGGCTCACCGTTCTCGGACTGAGTTAGTGGGCTTAGTCTACTGCTTTATCCAGTGCTTCTGATGTTCTGTTCCCAAATTCAACTTTAAACTACTTCCACAGTTTCTGTGGTTTCCTGGGATTGCAGGCCTCCATTAAAGAGGTAATTCTACTGGTTAAAAAAATTATTACCAATACAATTTTCATAATATACTGTGAAAATCTGTTTTATTTTCAAATTAGCTCTTTCATTTCATTTATGAGTGATGATCTTTATTTCTTCAAGATCCATATTTCTCAATCACTCTCATGATGTCTGGTTTTCTACCTTAAACACTGCTTTCATATTGTCCTCTTGGGGCTCCTTATTAGTGTCCTATGGCTGCTGTGACAAATTACCACAAACTTGGTAGCTTAGAGCAACAGAAATTTATTCACTCTCAGTTCTGGAGGCCAGAAGTCTGAAATCAGTTTCATTGGGCTGAAATCAAGGTGTCCAAAGGGCCCCACTCCCTCCATTGGCTCTAGGGAAAAACCCATCTCTTGCCTCTTCCAGTTTCCGGTGACTGCTGGCATCCCTTTGTTTACAGCTGCATCGTGCCAATCTCTGTCCATTTTAACCTTGCCTTCTCTGCGGTGTCTGTGTCTAACCTCCCTCTGCCTCTCTCATAAGGATACACAGGATGGTATTTAGGGCCAACTCAGGTAATCCTGGATAATCTTCCTATCTAGAGATTCTTAACTTTATTGCATCTGCAAAGACCCCCTTTTTTTCTTTCAGATAATGTTCACAGGTTCCAGAGATTGGGACTTGATATCTTTAGGGCCAGCATTCAGCCCACTGCAGACCCCATCTAAATGTTTGTTCATTGTTCAAATGTCAGGCATAGAGATGGTCTTTCTCTCTGCTTTAAATCCTGCATGCTTGATGAGTTACCACCCTCCTCCAAATTCACCTTAGCAGAGTCGTCTATGTATTCATAGAAGAATTTAACCCATTGCTTAAAAAACAATCCTCCCCATCATTAATGTCCTGGAAAATGACACCCAAAGATTTAGGCTCCCATCAGCCAACATTTAAACCAGACTTTTTCTGTGCTTAATGTGGACATGCTTCGCTCCCTTTTACTTTGGATACTGTACCTTGGGCCTTTCCTTGGATTCCTAACTTCATAAATGTGTTGGTCATGCTTCCTACCTAAAATAACTACTACTATAAAACACAGTGCAGTATATAAAGCCTCATGTGTTCTTATTGGTCTTCTTGGCCTTTCTCTTTTGACTGTCAAATTGTACGTTGCCACTTCACATAGTTATATTTTAACTGTCAAAGGAAATTTTTCAATAGCTCATTTAATTGATTTCCTATTTAAAGCTTTAAGAAATGGAGTCTCCAAGGCTTCTTGGATCCAATTTCCTTTGGGGGAAAATATTTACTGTATTGTGGATCTATTCAGCCTCCTCTAAATCATCTTCCTTTCTACTTCTGTTACTTGGTAATCTTTCAGTTTGCTCTGTTATCTCTGAAGTTAATAGAAATTAGTTCTTATTCATGTATAACAATATCCTGTTGCTAAATATCCTACTTCCTTATTAATCAAAGTGTTCTCCTTAATTTGACATAATCAGTGTTACATCATCATCTGTTAGGAATGAAAACTTTTAGAACTATTCAATTAGATCTGCTGAATTGGAACTTGAATTTTAGCAAGGTCTCCAGGTGATTTATATTTATACTAAAGTTTGATAAAGTTTGAGGAGTGCTACAAGAGTCAACCAGTGAATGCATGGATGGGTGGAGCAGCAAATCAGTCTCTCTCCCTTTCTCTCCCCTCCTTCCTCCCTCCCTCTTATCTCTTTCCTCTCTCTAAAAATCAAAATAAAACAAAGTTTGAAAAGTGATGTCCTAACCAGATCAATTCTCATGTAATAGTTAAACAATTTATAAACTTAGTAATTATTTTTCTGTGTAAATTTATTCAGAATGAAAGTAATTTCATTCAGGTTTTTTTTTCCATTTCAGTCCAGTTGGTAGTCACCAATTACATCACTCTTGTATGTCATTTTTCTTACCTGGAGGAAAAAAGAGAAGAATGGGATGAGAGACTAATAATTGCCTTTCAACTCTCCAGGAGTTAGGATAAAATAATTTTGAAGAATTCCAACTTTGATATTGAATGAATAAATTAACATAAAATCTCTGGAAGGCAGAGTTGTGCTAAAAGTAATGTACATTAAAAAATATGTGCTTATTGAGACATTACACATAGTACAGTAAATCTATCAATTTACTAACACATTCACTTCTTATTACCTCATCTTGTTAAGTGACTACTTCAGTATATCTTCTACTTTAGTTCTTAGCTGTAAAGCAATTTTTGAAATAAATTACTGAAGCTCGGTTAGTATATAATACAGTCCCCAGTTTTATTAAAATATTCTCAGGGATTTTTCTATTAAAGATGCCTCTGGGGATTTATTTAGTTCATAATTTATATACCCTTGTGCCTAAGTCATTGGCTATAAATGTCAGTTGTTAGTAGGACATTATAAATAATAGTATTATTATAGAAGGGAACAAGGAAAACATTATAGCGTAGAGAGAAAACACCAGTTTTTTAGTAAATTGAGAGCACAAGAGGTATGAAATACAGGCAAATCTTAAAGACTCCACTAGAAGTTCAATGTCCTTTCATAACCTTGGTATGTTCCAATAGCGTGTATAGTCTGAGTTGGTAATTTCCCCATGCTTGCTTGTAACTAATAAATAATAGACTAACCATTAATATCTATAAGTATTTACATGGTTGGGTGAAATTAGATTTAAAGTTGTAATACAAATAAAAATGCAATAATTAATAAGTAATAAAAGAATAAAGCGTGTTTTGTGTACTCACAACTATAAACCTACCTTTGCCCACTCCTGTATTTGAATCTTTTCAAAAATGGCAACTATACTCAGGCTGAGGAGTTCGCCCTACCTTTGTATCTTTATTTTATTTTGAAACAACTTTTATCATATAGTTTTATGTTATTATCTAATGTTAAATCTTTTTAAATGTATTTTACATTATTTATATTTTATAGAAAAGTACTTTCTAATATTTTAGTGCTTACTGTGGGCCAAGCACTATTCATTTTATTCTCCTCATAACTTTATGAGTTGTAGTTAATATCATTGGCTTCCTTTTACAAATGGAGGAATGGAATTAGTGAGGTTATAATGCTTGACAGTATATGATTAAGTTGAGATTTTTATCACAGGAAGTATGGTATGTGGTAATTATTACAAATGAACTCAAATAAAACAGTGTAGTAAGTAAAACAAATGTTTTTTTATTTTCTTTTCCACAGTCCTATTTATAGCATTGCAAGTAGACACTATTGGTTATTTTGCCTTTCTTTTTAGATCTATTCAATATTCAAACATAATCACCTTATATACACATTTATATATATTAACATTTTCTAATATCCATTTTTTAGATACATTAAATATTTCTGCTTGTGAAGCAACATGATACAATCAGAGTAGATGACCCATTTTTAATGTTCTGAATAAATACTGAATCATACAAAACTAAAAAGCATTAATGAAATGTCAGAATTAAAGCAACACAATGTAAAGAACATCCATATACCTACCCCCATTAATTTAATAGAACATTACGAACAATCTTTAGCATTCTCTACATTGCTCCCAATCTGCCCCTTCCTCTCTCCCTGTTCAGAGAATGACTGATCTAAATTGTGTTTGTCATTTTTCACTTTGCTTAAATATTAACCATTTCTAAAACATATATTATTTAGTTTGAATGTCTGTGTACTATATATAAGTACAAATGTTTAATTAATTGGCTGCTCATCCTCATCTACATTCTATAAAACTTTATTTGAGGACTTTCCCATATTCAGTCACAGTATACATTAGAGTTTCTTGTCATGAGGTAAGGCATAGCTTTCATCTTATTTGAAATAACTTTTATCACATAGTTTTGTCCTATGAAAAATTAATCTGATTTTCTAAAGCCTGGTGTACATGAACTTATCTGAATGTGTTAATTACTCAGTTCCTTTATTAGACTTATATAAACTCTATTTTTCCCAAACCTTCACTACTTATCATTAGCTATTTCTTCTTTAACTACAGAAACAAGTTCAGATTAACAAAAGCACCTACTCCTAACTTCTGAGGTCATTTGTGGCAGAACATTACCATTAGGTGTCAAGATAGTTGATATCCTTTAAATCGTAGACTTGTTTAGCTGCTATTATTATCCATGTTCTCTATGTGTCTAGAATATCTGTAGCATATTTATTTCCCCAAACATATTTCTTCTTTCTCTTTCAGTATTAACTTCCCTTAGGCTTTTAGCCCCTAGCCCTACTTCACCCCACAAGGTTTGAATTTTTCTACAGGTGAATGTAATCATTTTAATTTCTAACGCCAATTTATTTTCTATTTTATGTTCAAGCCATAAACAGTGCTACAAAAGTCTCAGGTATACATATCTCTATGAGAACATACAAATTTTGCTCTTTTAAAACCAAGCTTATCCCATTATCTGGACTCTGTGCAATGAAACAGACACGACACTAAGAAGTGAGTGTTACATATAAATGTACCTTTGGCACATGTGTGGCATGACCATACATAAGTGTTGCTCCAGCCCATCATTGTTAGTTCCCCCTGCTAATTACTGAAATCTTTTCACCAATTATTTTCCTTCTTTTTACAATACACCTTTGTCCTAGATAACACATGGTTTTCCAGGAATTTAGGACTGTGTTCTTCTCTTGCTTTAAAATTTCACTTTAATATTGAATACTTTGATTCACTCTATGACCTGCCAAAAATGTTTATACTAATTTCCTAAAAGAGCCCCTTCCTCTTGGCTGTAATCCATTTATTATGCTACCCATTATCCATGAAATAATCTTTTCTACAATGTCAAGTATATACTTTTAAAATTATTATTTCAGCACACATGTAATAAGGTCTCAGGATGAAGTAATGTCAAGTCTAACCATGTCCTGCCCTTGAGGGGCTCACACTACCATGAGGGAAATGGACACGAATGACTGAACACATACAGCAGTTACAGAATGTGACCAGCTCTGTAAGGAAAATATGCAAGTTAGTGTGAAAGGGACTAACTAAAAAGGCAGAGACTATATTAAGGAGACATGTAACTGCCAGATGGGTCTCAAATAGAAGAAAAGATGAAATTAGTGCCCTTATCCTACACGGTTTCCTTTCAAAGGCACTATCAAAGTGCCTTTGATATCAAAGACACTAGGGATACATGTGTTCCCATGTGAGTTAGCTAAAGTCGGTGGGACTGAAAAAATTTAGGAGGGTTCTTAAATGTGTTAATAATGAAGACAAGAACCACTATTACTGGATCTACATGTATTTCCATATCTACATCAGAGACTCCCTAACATTGAAAACACATCTTTTCTCCAGGGGGCTGTTAGAAGTACTCAACAATTTTACATGTGACTGTTCATACTAAGGTTATGTTGGATACTTGTTGCTGTTATGTCCTCAGAATATCCATATTTACTATTCTGTTCAGTGGATGAAAATATAGCTCTAATAGTGGTCTCTCCCCACACTTTTTGTCTTGTTTTGTTCTGTTATTTTATTCATCAGCCACTTACCACTGGTTTTGGCTTTCTGCTGTTGCTTATATTTGTTCTGCTTATGAAATATCTTGCATTTTGTGTAGTCAAATTATTTATCTTTTTTAAGAGATTCAATAGTTTATTGGTAATGTTCATCTAATATATTTTATTTTTTAACTTTTCATCGCACGTTTACTTCTTTTTTGATTTAATCTTTATTGCTTTTTTCCATTACCATAGAGTCCCCTTATGCCTCCCCTCCCCCCAGCAATCCCTAAACTGTTGTCCAAGTTGATGAGTCCTTTTTTCTTTTTGCTCAATCCCTCTACTCCCTCACCTCCCCCCACTAGCTGTCAGCCTGCTCTCCATCGATGAGTCTGTCCCCATTTTCCTTGCTAGTTCAATTTGTTCATTAGATTCCACATATGAGTGAAATCATATGGTATTTGTCTTTCTCTGAATGGCTTATTTCACTTACAATAATGTTATCCATGTCCATTCATACTATCAAAAATGGCAAAGTTTTCCTTTTTTAAGATTTTATTTATTTTTAGAGAGAGGGGAAGGGAAGGAGAAAGAGAGGGAGAGAAACATCCATGTGTGGTTGCCTCTCACACACCTCCTACTGGGGGCCTGGCCAACAACCCAGGCATGTGTCCTGACTGGGAATTGAACCAGAGGCCCTTTGGTTTGCAAGTCGTGGCTCAATCCACTGAGCCACACCAACCAGGGCAATTTTCTTCTTTTTAGGGCCAAGTAGTATTCCATTGTGTAAGTGTCCCATAATTGTTTTATCCACTCATCTACCAATGGATACTTGGGCTGCTTCCATATCTTGGCTATTGTAACTAATGCTATAGTGAACACAGGAGTGCTTATGTTCTTTTGAGTTAGTGTTTTGGGTTCCTTTGGATATATTCCCAGAAGTGGGATTGCTGGGTAAAAAGACACATTCATTTTTGATTTTTTGAGGTATTGCCATACTGCTTTCCACAGTGACTGCACCAGTCTGCATTCCCACCAACAGTATAAAAGGGTTGCCTTTTCTCCACATGTTCACCAACACTGTTCATTGATTTATTGATGATAGTCATTCTAACAGGTGTGAGATGATATCTCAATGAGGTTTTAATCTGCATTTCTCTGATGATTAGTGATGTTGAGCATCTTTTCATATGTCTATAGGCCATCTGTATGTCCTCTTTGAAGAAGTGTCTATTCAGGTCCTTAGCCCATTTTTTAATTGGGTTGTTTGTTATTTTGGTGTTGATTTTTGTAAGTCTTTTATAAATTTTGGAAGTTAACCCCTTATTAGGTGTATCATTGGTGAATATGTTCTCCCATTTTGTGGGTTGTCTTTTTATTTTGTTGATGATTTCCTTTGCTGTCCAAAAATCTTTTTAGCTTGATGTAGTCCCATTTGTTTATTTTTTCTTTTGTTTCCCTTGCCTGGGGAGATACATTCAATAAAATATTGCTACAAGCAATGGACAGGATTATGCTGCCTATGTTTTGCTTTTTGTTTCCTTTTCTTCTCTTCTTGCTGTGGCTAGGATGTCCAGAACTATGTTGAATAAGAAAGATGAAAGCAGACACCCCTGTCTTGTTCCTGTTCTTAAGGGGAATGCTTGTAGTTTTTGCCCATTGAGTATGATGGCAGCAGTGGGTATCTCATTTGTGGCCTTTATTATGTTTAGGTACGTTCCCTCTAATTCCACTAAGTTGAGAGTGTTTATCATAAATGGGTGCACGATTTTATCAAAAGCTTTTCTGCATAAATGCTTTCTGCACTTATCAACATGATCATGTGGTTTTTATCCTGCATTTTGTTTATGTGGTGAATCACATTTATTGATTTGCAAATGTTACACTAACCTTGCATTCCCAGAATAAATCCTACTTGATCATGGTGTATGATCTTTTTGATGTATTGCTGGATCTGGTTTGCTAATATTTGTCAGGATTTTAGAATCTATGTTCATCACTGATATTGGCCTATGATGTTCTTTTTTTGTAGTGTCTTTATCTGGTTTTGGAATTAGGATAATGCTGGCCTCATAAAGTGAGCTTGGCAGGTACAGGAAACATCAGGGGGGCACATGGTGAAGTGTACGACTATCTGACCACCGTGCTGTGCACCTGAAACCAACACAATATAATATTGAGTGTAAACTGTAATAAAATATGTTTATTCTAAATAAAAGAATCTGAATCTGCACTATTGGAGTTTTCATTTTTAATATACATAGCTCTTTTGAAGTCATAGAATAATTTTTCCTTCAGTAGAAAATACTGAGGTGTTGGCCTCAGACATTAGATCTAGAGTTGAATTCTAGTCCCACCACTGTGTGAGCCTGACAGGTTACTTAACATTCCTGGTCCCTTTTCCTCAGTGAGACAAGACAGATAATACTAACTACTGGATTGATATAGTAAATCACAGCACCAAATACGTCTGCAGTATTTAGAAATAGTAGCTGTTGAGATAGTGGCTCATTCATTCAGGAACATTAAAGAGTCTTCTAAGAACCAGGCACTGGGTGAGGCACAGAGAATACAGCGGACCTCACGGAGCCCTAGTCTTCGTAGAGACGAGTCTTTTCAGTGGTTGGTATTCGGGGTCAGTGGAGCTGGTAGGAATGGACCACAACTTGTTTCAAGAGCATGGGTTCCCCCCTTGGCCTCCTTACCTTTCCCGACAGAGCGCTCTAGTGAGACCGTGTGCCCCCACCTCTCCCACCCTGGGGCTCAGAACTCAGTACAGGTGCAGTCAGCTTTCTGACCGGGGGTCCTCAGGGTGGAGGAGGAGCGCGCAGCCGGCGGCGGTGGAGCAGCAGGTCGCCGTCTTGGTGTGGAGTGGGTGTTCTTGCCGCCGCCGCCGCCGCCGCAGTTGTCTTCTAAACATCTTGCCTTTTCGTGATTAAGGTAATAATGTTATACTGTGCTGACATTCTGCATTGGAGAAAGTAAAGAGACATTTTCAACACCTGTTCCATTTTTTAAATAGATCATTATCTTCCTACACCTGGCTCAGTAGGGCAATAGGCTCAAGGCCGTTTCCTCTCACTGAAGATTAGAACACAGCTCAATCAGCCATATTTTTATTCTTCCACAGTAGAAAGTGTGCAGGGAGCTGGCAAGTGTGAGTCCCTGGCAAGAAGGAAAAGCAGGGACTTAAATGCACAGTTTCCAAAAGGAAGCTTCACTCATATCATTATAACTGATTGAAATTGTATGAAATTTTACTTAATGAAGATGAGTCTTAAATTGCTAGATTAGTATGGGGCTAAATATTAAATGTGTTTAAATTTTGAGTAACTTTTAGTGCACAAGGAAAGTTTTGATACTTAGTCTTTCTATTGCTAATAGTTTTTAGTAAACAAAACCAATCCCTTTTATTTCTTTTATGTAAATTTAGACTTATGTATGTATTAACATTTTGAGATTCCAAATTGTGTTTCTGAATACATAGCAAGAAAAAAGAACTCACATATTAAATGTGATTTTTCCCTGATTGGTATTACTCTATGTTTTTCACTTTTTAAATATCTCTATGCCTTTATATATTTTCCAGTCATATAGTAAAAATAACCATGGATAATCTTTATAATTTTATATGAATATTTTTAAAGATTTTATTTACTTATTTTTACAGAGGGGACAGGAGAGAGAAAGAGAGGGAAACATCAATGTCCAGTTGCCTTTGGTGTGCCCCCTACTGGGGACCTGGCCTGCAGCACAGAAATGCGCCCTTGACTGGGAATCCATCCCATAACCCTTTGATTTTCAGGTCCACACTCAATCCACTGAGCCATACCAGCCAGGGCCATATGAATTTTTTTTAAAATGTGGACCCTCAAGGTGGGCTCAGAAACAAGGCTGGAAATCATCTGATCTAGTTTCCCAAACTTCACTCATTTGTACAACTTCCTGCTTTTTTCCCAAAATCTGTGTATGACCTTCATCATATGTATTTTAAATCATTTATTACTTCAAGAGATTAATTGAAAATGAAATTCTGTATCCCAATCTTACCTGGGCAATGAGCATAATTTGTCCTGAAGAAAAGGAAAGCATAAAATAAATATAAGGCACATAATATTAAATTCCAGCACATACCATTCCTGATCCTGAGGTTTCTCTACTTTTTGGATGAAAAGGAAGAAGAGCCAGAGTTTGAGGGGGTTAAAGACAACCTAGCACCAAACTGAGAGTTTCTCTTTGTAATAATTAAAAATGCTGAAGTAGAATTGGGAAGGGAATTACGTGATGACAGTGGGAATCTGTATCAATCTCGACGCCCTTGCTGCGCACAAACACTTCCTATGCTATTGCGTCTCCCAGGCTTTGGGGAGCTTTGGTCTAAGCCAGCGCGGGCAAATGAGTGACCACGAGAGCTTCTGAAAGACTCCAGAGCCGCAGCGCTCACCATTCTGTTCACGATGCTTCACAGGGGTCACCGAGGTGACCGTACAACCCAGTCCCTCCCATCCAACTTCACACTCTCGGCCCCGCATGATCCTTATTATCGCATCCCTTTTACACTCCAATGTGTCCTGACTTGGGACAATCCACTGTAGAGTCAGCAGGTGGATGGTTCACCTGTCCATCACTTTCTGAGCACCTACTCTGGACCTGGCTCTGGGGTAATAACTGGAATACAAAGTAAGACAGTTCCCAGCCCCCAAGAACTCAGGAAGGGAAGATCAGGGCAAGGAGGGGAAGGGATCACTTAATGGTGACACCAAGTGGTGTGCTGTTCGGATCACAGGGCAGGAGGACAGGTGAATGAAAGGAACCCGGCAGGTTCCTCAGTGCTAAGGGCGAGCAGATCAGCTACTTGGTGATGTAAGAGCCAGTGAATCAGATCTGCAGAGACAGGTAAGTCTTTCCTGTTTAAAACAATATATTGACTTGCATATCTACCTGTTCAGGGAACTGAGGTGAAAAGGATTGAAGTGAAAAAGCATATACAGTTTTTAGCTCACATTTCTTCAGAAGTTATAAGAACACCTGCCTTGACTGGTGAATCTGTAACATGTAGAGATAGATAAGAATGTTTGCAGGGCAAAAATATTCTCTACAATTTACTAGTTTTAAAACTTAAATTGGATCATATTAGTTCCTTGCTTAAAACCCTTCATGGGTTGATCAGTGTTTTCAAGAGTCAAACCCACACCCCTTCCTGCAGCCCAGAAGCTCTGCCCTTCGTCTGCAGCCCCATCTCCTGCTGCTCTCACTCCAGCTCACTCAGCTTCAGCTGCCTGGGGCTTGGCTGTTCCCTCTGCCTGGAGTGCTCTTCCTCCAGAGCTTTACAAGTCTGACTTGTGTGGAGGGACAGGGCCCCTGAGACTGACAGCAGCCCAGAGGGAAGCAGGCAAAGCCAAGAGGTCAGGAGAGGGGGTTCCTGCTGATGTCACAGAGCAGCCAGGCTATGGGCTGTGTGACAATAGAGACTCTGCCTGCTTCACCCCTGCTGTGCCCTGTTGTCTGGAACAGACCCAGTGTGCTGGGTGCAGGCCTTTTCCCTGCAAAACCACATCTGTTACTGTTAGGAGTCCCCCTAATAAAGCCCAAGTACTGCACCACCGCATGCTTCTCAGACTACAGGGTGCCCTGCCCCAATTCTGTGCAGAGAAGATAAAAACAGAGTGTCCAATACATCTTTCTGGAGCATCAAGTTTATTACAAAATTTTTAAAAAACAAGTAATTTAATAAGAGCCCCCACAAACATGGCAGTAAAGGAGAGCAGGGGAGGGAAGAAGGGTCCCAGGAAAAACAGTCCAGTCTCCTAAGTTTCATTAGGTGCGGGCTGAAACCTGGACCTGCAGTGAGGACAGCCTCTCTTCCAGGGAACTCCAGGCCATCCTCGAAGCTCAGCAGATATTCTGGATAAGATGCTTCTGAAGGCCACCGAGATGCAAATGCCCTCCTGATGCGAGTCCCATGCAGGAACACTGCGATGGTTTGCACATGTCCATCATCCTTGGGACCAAGTCCTCCCACCTGCACACACAGTGTATGTGTGTGTCTGGCAGCAGTCTCCCTGCAGCTGTCTGTGTGCTGCCTCTGGCTCATCTCCCACACCAGTGACCATCCTCCTTAGAGCCCAGTACCTTCAGGTTCATCATTTAAAATGCAGGGAGTGTAGCCCCGCTGGGTAGCTCAGTATGTTGGGTGTCTTCTTAGAAGCCACAGTGTCCCTGGTTGGATTCCTGGTCAGAGGACATGTGTGGACAGGCCCCTGGTTGGGCTCTGGGTCCTCAGGTTCTTCTTGAAATGTATCTGCTGTACGCCATCCACAATTTTTACATATTACATTGGCATAATTATTCTTTTGTTAGTGGAGGGCCTACAGCAGATACATTTTAACAAAAACCTGAGGGCTCTTCGAGCTACCCACTGTTGGCCATGGTGGGGACCAGAGGGAGAGCCTGGGGTCCCACCACCCAGCTCTGAAGTTTGTTGGCAGGACCTGCTGCTGCTTCTGCTGTGGGCGGTGAGGGAGCCCCCAGGGCCACGCTGGAGAGCTGGGCTGGTTAGGAGATTGGTGGACCTTGCATCTAGGGTGGGTGGGGTGGCAGGCACCATCTCTCCTGGGAAGCAGGTGGATGAGTAGGAGCTGGAGTGCAGTCTGGGGGTGAGAGAGACATCCTCACCTCCACTCTGGGTGGGGCATCTTTCTTCCCAGCTTCCTTGCTACCTGGGGAAGGGCTGGAGCTTGAGTACAGGCTGGGTGCAGGGCTGGCTGAGGGAATGGAAGTCTCAGTGTCTTCGCTGCAGGAAGTGCTGGTGCTGGGGTCAGAGGAGGGGCAGGGCCTTACGTTTACGGTGCGGCCCTGCATCTTGGTCGTCTTCATCCTGAGGATCAGGTACGTTCCCATGACCCTGTTGTATTTATTTTGTGTCAGTGACTCCCGTATTTCTTGCTTCTTGAAGCCCATGCCCTTCATTATTTTGGCCACCTGGGGGTCAATGCCCCCCTAGGGCAGCTCACTGTAGGGCCTCATTTCCTTGTCTTCACCCATGTTCACCCATGTGTCCTTCATGATGTCATCTAGGGTGGGTCTCTGGCTGGGGTGAATAGTCAACATTTTTTGTAACAGGTCTTGAACTTCCACTGATGTAAAATCTGGTAGATGCAGCTTTTTATTGTGTATTTCTTTTGTCACTTTCCCAGCGGTGTCCCCCACAAACAGCTCATCCCCCCATCCATCACCATGCGGTAGAGGATGACCCCCAGACTCCAGACATCTACCTTTGGGCCATGGTACTTTTGACACTCTGGTGCCATGTAGGAGAAGGTGCCACAAATGGTTGTAAGTTTACAATTAGTAAAGTCTGTGCCGAAACCAAAGTCGGCCACCTTTATATTGAGGTCCTCATCTAGAAGGATGTTCTCTGGCTTCAGATCACTATGAATGATGCCCTTCTGATGACAGTAGTGAAGGGCTGAAATCATTTGTCTGAACATGGGCCGGGCTTCATGCTCAGTTTTACGGCCACACTCCTCCAAGTGATCCTCCAGGTCCCCTCCGCTCGCACATTCCATAAAAAGCATATGTTGGTTCCAGGTGGTGATCACCTCACAGAGTGCAGTGACATTCGGGTGATGTAAGGTCTTAAGAGATTTCACTTCCTCAAAGTGTATAGTCAAGACCCACTTACTAATGCTTTTCACAGCCACTTCAGTCCCAGTGAGCCAATGCTGGGCCAGTTTAATCTCCGCAAAGATCCCTTGCCAATTGATTTAAGGCATATATAATCACCAATGAGGCACATCTTATTGCCAAAGGTGGCAGCAAAGTCATTAGACATGGTGACTTCAAAATAGAGACCAAATAAAATAAAATAATATAAAATAATTAAAAATTAAAATTGAGATAAAATAAAATAAAAACAATCAAAATAACAAAAAATACAAAAAGTCAAGATCAAAATATAAAATACAAATAAATTTTAAAAATAAAAATACTGAAAAATATTAGAAATTATAAAATATAGAATTTATAAATAATTATAAATATAAACAAAATATTTTATATAAATATAAAATAGTATTAAATAGTAACATAATAAAATAAATATAATAAAATAAAAATTATATAAAATATAACAAAGATATAAATTAAAATAAAAATGGTATATAAACAAAATATACAAATAAAAATTTAAAAAGTAAAATAAAATGAAAAAGTGAAAATAAACAGAACAAAAAACATGAGAAAAAGAAAAAAAGAGAAAAAATCCAAAATGAAAAGAAAAACAAAGTGAAAAATAGAAATCAACGAAAAACAAGAAAGGGAGGAAGTTTGTCCAAGTCCAACAGGTCACCTCAAACAGCTTCCTGGGCTCTAATGGACAAAGACCTTCGCTAGCCAGGAGCTTGTATAGGAGCGGTCGGTGGGTGACCCATTACAGTGGGACCTTATGAGGTCAGAGCAGGAAGTGGACCAATGGTGGCTGGGGATAAACTACAGTGGTTTTCTCCCTTTTGGGTTTCATGACAGTTTTACTCTGGAAAAAAAAAGGGTCCCCAAAGAGCTTGTTTTACAATGTGGGATATTAAATATTGATACTCACTTTATTAGAAATGACAATCTATTAAGATGCAAAAAAAGGAAAAAAAATGAAAAATCTGGCTTATTCTCAGGTTGCAAGTCTCAGTTCAAATACCACCTGCTTGGAGAGGGCTTCCCTGACCCACCGTCCTACTGCCTCACCTAGCCCATCACGTTTGTCATCTTCATAGCCCTGACCTCAGGGCACCTGATTCCTGTCACTGTCTGTCCTTCCTGTGAAGGGAGGGGCATGACTGCAGTGGTCCCTGTGTCCAGCACAGTGAGTGGCAATTAAGTAAATGTTAAATAAATATTTGGTCCCTGGATTAATAGAAGGGTTTGGGAGAACAAAAGAAAATATGGCCAACTCTTTATTTAATGAAAGTGAGTCATAGAGTATCTTTAAAAATTCATATCTGTCCTCACTCAGCTTCTGGGGCAGGTAAGACAGGAAGGAGGAAGGCTGAAAGTGGGTTTCCAGGTGTGTGGGCGCTTGGAGAGCCTGAGGAAAAGCCATCTGGTAGGGCCTTGCTGTAAAGATTAAAGAAGGTGATTCATCCCTCCAGAGGTACTTGCCAAAGGAGGCAATGAGTTGGTATCTGCTCTGAGGCTGCAAGGTGCTTTCACACTTGGAACATCCGTTTGCACATTCCACAGGAACCTCTCAGGGGACCTTGAGTGGCCGTGTAGGTAAATGTCTGTGCTACCGAAAGGAACCATCTCTGGGGAGACAAGTGATGACGAGGCTGGTTAATTCACATGTGGAAACACTTGGAAGCCTCTGGGTGAAAGGACTTCTGCAGAGGTACAGAGGGGAGGTGACATGTTGGGTCCAAGTCTGCCCTTTTACAGCAGCACAGAGGGAGCAGGCAGGCTTGAGGACACTCGCGGAGCCTCTGGCACATTATATTTATCCTTAAGGAAAGCTCCCTACTTCAGAACATCGAGAGTTTTTAATCATGTGCATAAGTTATTATTCTAGTCATTCCTTTCCTTCAATATTGCTCTCCTAAAGTCTCAACTTTGCATAAAGGTGTCTTTAGAGGGATTTGCCTGTGAGGTTTTCCCTCTACAACACTTCAGTTATTTAACTTTTACCTTAAATCTGTGACACTCAGTTCCTAAGCATGACAGTCTCTGTTGCTGAGCTGATTGGGGACCAAATGGGTCATTTTATCAATTCTAGACACATGGTTACAAGTTACAGTCAGACATCAGAATAAGCTCAGGAAGGATCTTTTAGCGTCTATGTTCATCAGGGACATTGGCCTACACTTTTCTTTCTTTGTAATGTCCTGATCTGGTTTTGGAATTAGGATAATGCTGGCCTCATAAAATGAGTGTGGGAGCCTTTCCTTGACTTGAATTTTATGAAATAGTTTGAGAAGGAGAGGTGTTAATTCTTCTCAGAAAGTTTGGTAAAATTCACCTGTGAGGCCCTCCAGTCCAGGGTTTTTGTTTGTGAAGAGTTTTTTTAATTAGTGCTTCAATTTCACTAGTTATAATCTGTCTATTCAGATTCTCTGATTCTTGCTAATATAGCTTTGAAAATTGTATGAGTCTAAGAATTTATGCATTTCATCCACATTGTCCTCTGTTGGCATTTGGTTCATCATATTTTCATGTTAACAACATTATGTCTCAGCGTAGGCCTCTTTGGGTCCAACTTGTTGGGGCCTCACTGAGTTTCCTGGAGTTGTGTCTTTTTCCTTCACCAGATTAGGGAAGCTTTTGGTAATTATTTCTTTAAATATATTCTCAATCCCTTTCTTGCTCTCTTCTCCTTTTAGTATTCCCATGATGGAGAAACATGTTGTCCAACATGTTTCTTAAGCTCTCCTCATTTTTCCTTTGTGCTGCTCTGCCTGAGTGTTTTTTCTACCTTGTCTTCCAAATCACTGATTCAATCCTCTGCTTCATCTAAGTCTACTCTTTATGCCTACCAGTGTATTATTTATTTGATATTCCATAATTTCTGACTGGTCCTTTTTAAGGTTCCTATGTCTTTTTCATGCTGTTGACTATCCTTATAATCATTACTCTAAACTTTCTCTCTGATAAATTGCTTGCATCCATTTCATATGTCTCTTCTTCTGGAGAATTCTCATTCTTTCATTTGGTGTCTGTCTCTTTGTCTTCCCATTTTGACTGCTTCTTTGTACTTGTTTCTGTGTATTAGGTGGATCTGCAAAGATTCTAGGTGTTTGTCAAATGCTGCCTGTGACTGGCCCTGGTCAACCTGTTTGAAGCTATCAGTGATCCACACAGTGTGGCTCCCTTTAGCTGGGCCTGTTTTTGAGCAGAAAGAAGCAGGCTTCTCACCAAGGCTGGCTTCAATCAGAACTGGGCTCTGGGCAGGGTCAGCTGAAGTCACATTGAGTTCCTGAGATCCGGCTTAGTTGTTAAGCTAATCATTTATATAGCCTCACACTGGAATCAGTAGTCTGGTTTAAGCTCTACAGAGTGGGGCAGAGTAATCCTGTGAGTGGGATTATTGCTTCCCTTCAGGCTGATGCCATTTGGAGAGGAGTACTCTACTTCAGAAAGATGGACTCTGCATTATGGGGAATGACTCAGCACAGGGATCCTCGCAGCTGTTCTTTCAGTTCTCTCACTCAAAGCCACTAACCAACCCCAGGCTCTACTCAAGCATCTGTAGTCCACTCTGCCCTCCCTCTCCTGGAGCCCAGGGTAAGTAGTTGCAAACAAAACTTTTTTGTGTTTGGCCCTTTAAGAGGCTCTCTGCATCTCCTGCGATCTCTCCCTGGGAGACAGAAATTCTGCTGCTTCTCACAGCTGGATGTTATCTGGGTTCCTTTCTGGCTCTGGTGCTGTAGGCTGGGGAACCAAGCTTGGGATTCAGAACCCACACTTCTCAGAGGAAACCCCTCTGCCACTGAAATATTCTCCAAATTTCAGCTTCCACCCATGGAAGCCCAGCCAATCATCTGTGGCTCTTCCACGCTCTCTGCCAGTCTTGCTGTGGTGAAGTGGTTTCTTCTGTCCGTGGTTGTAAGGCTTCTCTCAGCAAGGGTTCAGTTATTTATTCAGGATGATTCCTCTACAGTTGAGTTGCAATTTCAGATAACTCCTGGGAAAAGTAGCTTCCACTTATTCCTCCACTATCTTAAATCCTCTCCAGTACTTTTTATTAATTAACAGCTTACTTATCCCTATAAAACTATTGTTCTTTTTTGTACTTTATTCTCTTAAGCACCTTTTCATCTGTTGGCAGTTCTATTATTGAAGAGCATTACAATGTAAAACAAAGACATTTTAGTCTTTCCTATAATATTATAGTTCAGAATATGTTTTTATTATTGATGCCTAGCTGCATAAAACATACAAGTAAACACACTGACATGTTTTTAATACTGCTACAGTTTTGTGCTTTATAATCATAAGGCATCTGATGAATTCCGTTTTGCATGACTTGTATCTAAAAAAATTGTGTGATCCATTCAAAATTATATATATTTAATTTTGGAGTATATAAGAACTTCCATTTTGGCCAGGGGTTAATGAGAAACAAATTCCCCTCATACAGATTTCCCTATGTGATGACTGGAATCGTTTTTTTCATATTCTGTGTGTATGCATTCCAAATCACTTCCTTCATATTCTCAGGGCTGGACTGGGCACTAGAACACTTTCATATTGCAATATGACCTTTAAAAAGTTTTTTATATCTTTGATCTTTTAAAAAAGATTTTATTTATTTATTTTTAGAGAGCAGGGAAGGGAGGGAGAAAGAGAGGGAGAGAAACATTGGTGTGTGGTTACCTCTCATGCACCCCTTACAGGGGATCTGGTACACAACCCAGGAATGTGCCCTGACTAGGAATTAAACTGGTAACACATTGATTTGCAGGCTGGCACTCAACCCACTGAGCCACACCAGCCAGGACATCAGTATGATCTTTTTATGTCCTGATACAGGATGAGTCAGGACAGTGCACTTCCCAGAAGCTATTTCTACACTAGGTACACCTGGCAATAACTATACTGAGAAGTGTCTCTAAATCATATATAATAAAATGGAAATGGAAATAGAGTAGAAAGAGACAGCAGTCTCAATTGATTGCATACAAGTATTTAAACATATGTACAAAAATATATGACCATTTGCTGATGAGAGCCCATGACTGTCAAGCTTTATTATTGTTATTAGGGTTCTTTAAAGAAACAAAACCAATAGGCTAGATAGATATAGATATATAGATATAGATGTAGGTATAGATATAGATATGGTCTGTCCAGAAGGTATCCCACCATGTACTATGAAAAATAGAGATATTTGTTGAAGAAGACACAGGAAACATTGTACATAGGACAGTGACACCTCAGTCCCCTTCAATGTCGACACTTTGGGACCTCACACATTTCCAGTCACCATCAGCTTCCCTGTCATATTTTACTGAATCTCACTGATGGTCTGAAATTCTTTCCCTTTCAAAGGTGATTTTAGTTTTGGAAAAATACAGAAGCCACAGGGCACCAAATCTGGACTGTAGGGGAGCTGAGTCACTGGAGTAATTTGATGTTTCACCAAAAATCGCTGCAGGAGACGTGATGCATGAGTGGGCGCATTGTTGTGATGACGCTACCAATCACTAGTTGTCCATAGCTGTGGCCTTCTGAATCCAGTAGTTTCCATGGAGCAATGTTCAAGCTTGACACAAAATTTGATGCAGATTCATTGCTCTACTCGCTCAGTCATTTTGTATGTAATGGCCACACAGTACATATACTGACTTAATGGCGTCTGCTGCACCCACTGACTAATACAGTCAAGTTGTCATTGTTCATGCATGCACATTCCAGTCCACTCTCCTTGGCTGCCAAATTACATCAATGTCGTACAAACCATTCTCATTGTATTAATAATGGCTGTATTTTTCTGGACACTTATTTCATTAGAGGAAATAATGACTGAAAACTTTCCAACTCTGGTGAAAGAAAAAGACACAGAAGTCCAGGAAGTGAGGAGAGTCCCAAACAAGATGGGCCCAAAGAGGTCTACACCATGACACATCATAATTAAAATTACAAAGCTTAAAGGCAAGGAGAGGATCCTAAAAGCCACAAGAGAAAAGCAGGTAGTTACCTACAATGGAGCTCCAATTAGACTCATCTGAATTCTCAACAGAAACATTTCAGGCCAGAAGGGATTGTCATGAAATATTCAAGGTGATGAAAAGCAAGGACCTACACCCAAGGCTACTTTACTCAGGAAATCTATCATTTAAAATCAAAGAAGAAATAAGGAGCTTCCCAGATAAGAAAAAGCTAAAGGAGTTTGCTGACACCAAAGCAGTATTGCAACAAATGTTACAGGGCTTGTTTAGATGAAGAAAAGAAGAAAAAGATTAAAATAGTTGAAAAATAATATGCCAATAAATATGTATCTATCAATAATCACTTTAAATGTATGCAGCTTAAATGCTCCAACCAAAGGTATATGGTAGTGAATGGATAAGAAAACAAGACCCATATATATACAACAGACCCACCTCACAATGAAACATAGACACAGACTAAAAGTAAAGGGATGAAAAGAGATACTTCATGTAAATGGAAAGGAAAAAAAGCCTGGGGTAGCAATACTTATATCCAATAAAATAGACTATAAAACCATGGCTATAGTAACAGACAAAGAAGGACACTACATAATGATAAAGGGAACAGTCCAACAAGAGGATATAACCCTAGTAAACATTTATGAACCCAACATAACAAATCTTGATGGACATAAAGGGAGAGATTGACAGAAATACAGTAATAATAGGGGATTTTAACACTCCATTGACTTCATGGACAGGTCTTCCAGACAGAAAATCAACAAGGAGAGAGTGGCCTTAAAGGACACACTAGATCAAATGGATTTAAATGATATCTATGTAGCATTTCAACCCAAAGCAGCAGAATATGCATTCTTTTCAAGTGTACATGGAATGTTTTCTAGGATAGACCACATATTAGGACACAAAACAAGTCTCAATAAATTAAAGAAGACTGAAATCATATCAAGCATCTTCTCTGACCACAATGCCATGAAACTAGAATGCAACCACATGAAGAAAACTGAAAACTACACAAAGACATGGAAGCTAACTGACATGTTATTAAACAATGAATAGCTCAACAATGAGACCAAGGGAGAAATCAAAAGATACCTTGAAACAAATGAAATGTGAACACAACAACCCAAAATCTGTGGGACACAGGGAAAGCAATCCTGAGAGGGATAGCATTACAGTCTTATCTAAAGAAACAAGAAAAAAACTTAAACACTCTAACTTTACAAAAAAGGAACTTGAAAAAGAACAACAAACAAAACCAAAGTGAGTAGAAGGAAGAAAATAATAAAGATGAGAGCAGAAATAAATGAAATAGAGTGTAAAAAAATGATACAAATGATCAATGAATGTAAGAACTGGTTCTTTGAAAAGATAAACAAGACTGACAAACCTTGAACCTGACTCATCAAGAAAAAAAAAAAGAGAGGACCCAAATAAAATCAGAAATGAAAGCGGAGGAAGAATAACTGACACCAAAGAAGTAAAATTGTGAGAAATTATGGACAACTATATGCTAACAAATTGGACAACCCAGATGAAATAGATAAATTCCTAGAATCATACAATCTTCCAAAACTATATCAGCAACAATCTGAGAATCTGAATAGGCAGATTACACCTAGTGAAGTTGAAGCAGTAATCAAAAAAACACCAACAAATAATAGCCCTGAACCATATGGCTTCACAGGTGAATTTTACCAAACATTCTAAGAAGCACTCTCTCAGACCTCCTATCAGGACACCTCTCCTTCTCAAGCTATTTTGTAAAATTCAAGACAAGGGAAGGCTCCCAAACTCATTTTATGAGGCCAGCATTATACTAATTCCACAACCAGATAAAGACACTACAAAGAAAGAAAATTACAGGGCAATATATATCCCTAATGAATATAGACATTAACGTCCTCCACAAAATATTAGAAAACCAAATACAGCAGTGCATCAAAACTATTTATCTTTGTTAAAAAGTAAAGGAAAGATAGATGTTCCCCTATATTACTAGTTATGTTCACGGGTATTTAGTGAATCTCATCTCATTCTAATATGGGAGAGAATAACCAGTCAAGTGACTAAACCACGGCTAATAGGGGTCTCCCAATTCAAAGTCAAGTGCTCTTTCCAACACACACACAATGAAATGAAGATTTGGTGAGTTTCCAGTTTAGCAGAGTGTGTACTGAAACTTGATGTTTGAGTTTCCCCCAAACCTTCTTTGGGTTCTTATTTATTAGGTTGCAGACACTATTTAAGTACACTGGGTAATTTCCAAACTTTATAAAGTTTATGCAACATAGAAAAAGTTCAAGGCAAAAAGGAAACAACATGTCATAATTAAAAGAATAAATGAGTATCTGATGAATGTTTTAAAGTTATGGTTCAACAAATTATGGTGTCATTGTGTGAATTCAAACAGTTAAAATTATTAAAAATTAAAAGCCTTAATTATCTTTCTTAAGACGTCAATTCCTTTATAGTTCTTATTTCTTACAGTATATTCATTAAATATTCCTAGAGGTAAATGTTTCATGTGGAACTATCCATGTCATCTCAAAGCCATGGTGACTTTTCCCAGTTTACAAATACTGTAGAGAATTATTTCAAAATTGAACTCTTTTATGATATTTTAGCAATAGAAATATGAAATTCTGTAGATCCTGAGATGACCATTTTTCCCATATAATAAGCATTAAATAAATTTATGCTTTTATGGCTTTGGAGATTGGCAAAAAATCTTGGTGGCTCTGGTATATTTTGGCTATAATGTATTATTTTGTCAGGTTCATGTTTTAGCTTATTTTAGGGGATTTTATAATAATATAGGTTTTCTACTCTTGACATATTAATAATGCAAAAATAGAAAGTTTAATGTTTCCCACTGTGAAGGAAAAAATAAATTTAATTAGCACATCAAAATTATATTTTGAAAGTTAATTATTTTTGCCTAGAGCTTTACCATCTTTTCAGGAAATTAGGTATTATGACAGGCAAATATTTGCCTGAGGAAAATAGATTCATTATTTATTTTACACGTCACTATCTCTTAAAACCATCCCCTCCCCTTTTAGAATAGCAAAAGAGCACATCAAAGTGACTAGTGATCACATTAAACTCATGTCAAGATACCTGCTGGAAAAGACAGGACTGCTGAAAGCTCTGCCCTTTCAGGAGGCACAGTATGCACACAGCCTTTCAACTGGCCACCATGTCTGAGTCTGTGTGGGTAGCTTTTGTGAATTCCCTTTACCTTATTTTTCTCACTCCACGTTATTCAGCTATGTCCTACCAGAAAGAACACGATTCCTGTGAACCAAAAAAGCCCAAAAGCATTAGGATCACTGGGCCACTTGGTACACTGAAATTTCAGATTTCTTGTGAGTATGGACAGTTTTCTCAATATCAAATCAAATGTCAGTAAACAACCATATGTGTTTATTAAGCTCTATAATCTTTATAATTTATTCTTATATAACTAATTAATGATACATGTTAGAAAATATGCTGTAAGTAAAATTTTAAAAATTCAATACTCATAATATTACCAACCAGATATTTCATTTTGGTGCATATTCTTTTTCTTTTTTTTTTTTGAAATGTAACAGAATTTTTACTTTAAAGTGTTTTTTTATTTTTATTATTTTTGTTATTGAATTTATTGGGGTGACCTGGTTTACAAAATTATGCAGGTTTCAGGTGCACAATTCTACAACACATCATCTGTACACTGTATTGTGTGTTCACCACTCCAAATCAAGTCTCTGTCCATCACCATTTATCCTTCCTATACCCTCCTCCACCTCCTCCCCCTACTCCCCACAGCACTCACCATGCTGCTGTCCGAGTCCACGAGTTCTTAGTGCTTTTTCCTCTGTTATCATTCTTTCTCATCTTTTCTTTTACTAAAGGCATCTCTCCCATGTAAAACGTTTTTTAGAAACATTTAAGTACAGGAAAATTACGTTTAATGGTCAACGATAGACCCTATAATATTGTGTGAACTACATAGTGACAACACTTACTGAAAAGATATTTAAGAGTTATTCTTGAGAAACTTCCTAGAAATAGGAGCCATCAAAATTCCATGCATTCAGCTTATCTAGTCATTTTTGATTCAATAACTTTAGAAAAAACTGTGAAATTAACTGACCTAAGTCTTTAACTTTTCAAATACATCAAAATGATGGTGGTGATGGTGGTAACAGGCTGTTGCAATGTCACTAAGCACGATGTGTAAATTTATAGTATGTTTATTTTAATTATAAGTAATAAATATATTTCTTTGTAATATGATAGTTGGTATGGGACCCTTCATTTGCCCACTGAGTACACAAAAGTGTTTTTTGACCTAGAAGGCAAAATAGCTGGGAAGCATAACTGTGCTCTGTTGAGCATGTTGCTTAATGAACATTCAGTTGCTTTTCTCAGGTGTCAGTAAGCTTGCTGAGTTGTCAGAATTATGAAAATCTGAGCACATCCAAGCAATTAGAAATTAGATTTTAAAATAGAACATTATCAGAATATCGCAAGGCCTCTCACAACCCTTTTCAGTTACTAACAGCCCTTCTCTGTTCTTCAGTAGTATTCTCGTATTTGGACATCTGACATGAAGATTAGTTGTACACTTTGTATCAGTAAAACCATACAGTATATATTTATTGTTTTCCTTCTTTTGCTCATATTATAAATGTGAGTTTCATTCAAATACTCCCAAGTGACAGTAGTCTATTTATTTTCATCACTGGATCACATTTCATTATATAAATATACCAACATTTATTCATTCCACTATGAATAATGCCGCTATAAATATTCTGGTATATGTTTTCTTCACCCACACATGTATATATTTTCTTTTAGCTATTTACTTATGAGTGAAATTGTTGAATTATATGTTACATTATATGCACAACTTTAGATTCTGCCAAATAAAATTTAATATTTTTGTTTTTATTGAGGTAACATTGATTTATAACATTATATGTTCCAGGTGTAAAGTACCAAAATTTCTCATCTGCATAAACTACAGCATGCTCACCACCAAAGATCTAGTTACCATCTCTCCCTTCACTCATTTCGACCTTCCCCTCTGGTAATCGCCAACTGTTGCCTGCATCTACAAGTTTATTTTTGTTTTTGTTTTATTTGCTCATTGTTTGTTTAGCTTTATTTTGTTTTATATTTCACATCAGTGGAATCATAAGCTACTTGTCTTACTCCATGTGACTTATTTCACTCAAAATAATACCCTCAAGGTCCATCCATATTGTCACAAATGGAAAGATTTCATCTTTTTAATGGATGAGTATATAATACATACCACATATTCTTTATCCATTTATCCAACAATGGATACTTAGGTTGTTTCCATATTTTGGCTATTGTAAATAATTCTGCTATTAACAAAGGGATTTGTGTATCTTTTTTAAATTTTATTTTTATTTTAATTATTGTTCAAGCAGTTTTCTGTCTTTTTCTCCCATCCCAGCCCTCCCCACCTCCTTCCCATTTCCACCCCACCCCAGTTTTTGTCCATGTGTCCTTTATCCTTGTTCCTGTAAATGCTTACCCTTTTCCCCTGAAATCCTCTCCCCTATTCCCTCTGGTCACTGTCAGGCTGTTCTCTATTTCAGTGTCTTTAGTTATATTTTGCTTGTTTGTTTGTTTTGTTGTTTAGGTTCCTGTTAAAGGTATGTATCTTTTTGAATTAGTGTTTTTGCTTTCTTTAAATAAATACCCAGAAGTAGAATAGCTGGATCCTATGGTAGTTCTATTCTGAATTTTTTGATGAATCACCATGCTATCTTCCATAGTGGCCACACCCATTTACAATACCACCAACAGTATACAAGGGTTCCCTTTTCTTCACATCCTCTGCAACACTTGTTATTTCTTCTTTTGATAATAGACCTGCAACAGGTATGAGGTGATATTTCATGTGGTTTTGATTTGCATTTTCCTAATAATTAATGATATTGAACAACTTTTTATGAGCCTGTTGGTCATCTGTATGTCATCTTTGGGAAAAATGCCTATTCAGATCTTCTGCCCATTTTTAAAATTGTTTATTATTATTATTATTATTATTATTATTATTATTGAGTTCTGTTTTCTTTTTTGGTGTTGTCCTTGCCTGGCCTTGGTGTCAGGATAATGTTGACCTCATAAAATGAGTCAGGAGGTGTTTTCTCCCCCTCATTTATTTTGGAAGAATTTGAGAAAGACATGTATTAATTTTTCTTTTGAATGTTTGGTAGAATTCATCAGTGAGGCAGTCTGGTCCTGGTTGTTGTTTTTTTTAAGGTTTTTGATTATTGTTTTAATCTCCTTACTGGGATCAATCTATTCAGATTCTCTATTTCTTCATGATTGGTCTTTGAAGGTTGTATGATTCAACGAATTTATCAATTTCTTTTAGGTTGTCAAACTTGTTGGTGTATAGCTGTTTATATTAGTCTGTTAAGATCCTTTTATTTCTGTGGTATCCATTGTAACTTCTCCTTCATTTTGATTTTATTTGTTGGAGCCCTTGCTCTTTTTTTCTTGATGAGTCTAGTACAGGCTTGCCAACTCTGTTTATGTTTTCAGGCAACTAGTTCTTAGTTTCATTGATTTTTTTCCTATTGTCTTTATAGTTTCTGTGTCATTTATTTCTGTGTGATTTTGATTATTTTCTTCCTTTTACTAAATTTGGGCTATGTTTGTCCACTTTTTATAGTTATTTTAGCTATAATGGTAGATTGTTTATTTGAGATTTTTTTCTTTCTTTAGGTAGGCCTGTTTTGCTCTAGACTTCTCCCTTAATACCACTTTTGCTATATTACATAGGTTTTGGTATGTCATAGTTTTACTTTCATTTGTCTCCATATATTTATTTTTCTATTTTAAAAGTTTACTTTTTAATTAGAGTTGACATACAATATTATGTTATTGGGTTGAACAAAAAGTTGGTTCGTTTTTTTCTGTAAGAAGACTCCAATAGTGCTTAGTTACTCTAACTTCATTTGAAACAATTTTCTTAGATTGTATTGCAACAGTTGTTATATCAGCTGTGCATTTAAAAAAATTTACCAAAATTGGTACATTTTTGTGTAGCCATTTAATAATATTGAAGATAGAAGAAAATACTCAACATTTTCAGCATATTCTTCATCATTTCAAGAAAGGTAAAAATGCAACTGAAATACAAAAAATAGGTTTGTGCAGTGTATGGAGAAGGTGCTGTGACTTATCGTACATATCAAAGTGCTTTGTAAAGTTTTGTGTTGGAGTTTTCTCGCTGGACGAAGCTCCGCAGTCGGGTAGGCCAGTTGAAACTGATAGCGATTAAACCAAGACCCACGCGGGAGAGATAGCCAGCCCATTCACAATATCCAACCCAGTAAAGTTATTGGTGAAAATGAAAAACATGTGTTTTACTTTACAGAAAAAACTAAACAGACTTTCTCACCAACCCAGTCATTTCAGGTGTACCGCAGAGTGATTAGACATTTGTTGTCTCCATGTATTTCTTTTATTTCTCCTTTGATTTCTTCAGGAGCATGTTGTGTAATCTCCAAATATTTGTAACCTTTCCACTTTTCTTTTAGTTGATTTCTGGTTTCATAACATTGTGGTCAGAAAACATATTTGATATGGTTTCAATTGTATCAAAGTTATTGAGACTTGCCCCAACATATGGTCCACTCTTGAACACATTTATGTGCACATGAGGAGAAAGTATGTTCTGTGGCTTTTGGGTGGAGTGTTCTATTTATATCTATTGAGTCGATCTGATATATTGTGTCATTTAAGGTCAATGTTTACTGGTTGACATTTTGTCTGAATTATGTATCCATTAATGTAGTTAAGTTAAAGTCTCCTACTATTACTGTGTTGCCGTCATTTTCTCCTTTTAGGTCTGTTAATAATTGCTGTGTGCATTTTGGTGCTCCTGTATTAGGTACATATATATATTTTTAAATTTTTATTGAATTTATTAGGGTGACATTGGTTAATAAAATTATATCAGTTTCTGGCATACAATTGTGTGATACATCATCTGTATATTGTATTGTGTGCTCACCACCCCCGAGTCAAGTCTCCTTCCATCACTGTATGAGTTTTTTTTTTTTTTCCTTAATCCCTTCGCCTTTTTCACCAAGGCCCCCAACCTCTCTCCCCTCTGACACCCATCATTCTGTTCTCTGTATCTATGAATCTGTTCCTATTTTGTTTATTCAGTTTGTTCATTTGATCCCATATATAAGTAAAATCATATGGTACTTGTCTTTCTCTGACTGGCTTACTTAACTTAGCATAATGCTCTCCAGGACCATCCATGCTGTCATACATCCATGCTGTAAGGTTTCCTTCTTTCCTTTTTCCCCCTATGGCTGAGTAGTATTCCATTGTGGAAATGTACCACAGCTTTTTTATCCACTCATATGTTGATGGGTACTTAGGTTGCTATCATATCTTGGCTATTGTAAATATGCTGCAATGAACATAGGGGTGCATATATTCTTTCAACTTAGTGTTTTGGGTTTCTTTGGATATATTCCCTAAAGTGGAATCACTGAGTCAAAAGACCATTTCATTTTTAATTTTTTGAGGTAACTCCACACTGATATTCATTGTTATGTCTTTTATTATTTTATAATGTCTGTATATATGTAATTATATATACACATATATAGACATATAATATATGTAGACATATAATTTATATATATATACACACACACATGCACACACACAGATATTTTTATATCTATATAAAGCCATATACATTTTTTGGCTTAACATCTACTTTGTCTGTGAGCCAAGATGTTTGTCCAGCCAAGATGGAGGCGTAGGTAGAAACCCTTCATGTTCTAACACAACCAAAAGGAGTATAACAACCAATCTAAAATTAATAAACAACCAGAAGCTCCAGAAAATCAAACTGCATGGAACTCTGCCAACCACAGAATTAAAGAAACAGTCAAATAGAACAACCAGACCAGTAAGGCTATGGACTGTGTGGATGGAGCTGACCTAAGGGGAAACTGAGACTCAGAGTGGGCTGTGGACTATGGCAGTTGCTGCCACAGGAGAAACTCCCAGTCCCACATGATAGTTTGTTGAAAAGTGGGCTAGAAACAACAGGCAAGCTGCATTGTTCCCCCTCAGACCCCTCTCCCACAGCCAGCACCACAGCGCAGCAAGGAGAGTTGCCATACCCGGGTGAATACCTAAGGCCCCGCTCCCTTACAGGGGCCCCGAGCAAAGAAATAGGGCCAAAATGAAAGAACAGAGCAAAACTTCAGAAAGAGAGCTAAACAATGAGGAGATAGCCAACCTATGTGATGGAGAATTTAAAGCCCTGGTAATCAAAATGCTCACATAACTGATTGAGCTTAGTCGAAAAATGAAAGAACAAATGAAGGATACCCAAAATGAAGTAAAGCAAAATATTCAGGAAACCAACAGTGACAGGAAGGAAACCAGGACTCAAAACAATGGTTTGGAACAAAAGGAAGAAATAAATATCCAACCAGAACGGAATGAAGAAAAAAGAATTTTAAAAAGTGGAGTATTTTGAACCTCTTTGACAACTCGAAAGGTTCCAATATCCGAATTATAGGGGTGCCAGAAGGAGAACAAGAGCAAGAAATTGAAAACTTATTTGAACAAATAATGAAGGAAAACTTCCCCAATCTGGTGAAGGAAATAGACTTCCAGGAAGTCCAGGAAGCCCAGAGAGTTGCAAAGAAGTTGGACCCAAAGAGGAACACACTAAGGCACATCATCACTAAGTTATTACCCAAGATTAAAGATAAAGAGAGAATCTTAAAAGCAGCAAGAGGAAAGGAAAGGGTTACTTACAAAGGAGTGCCCACAAGGCTATCAGCTGATTTCTCAAAAGAAACCTTGCAGGCAAGAAGGGGCTGGAAAGAAGTATTTGAAGTCATAAAAGGCAAGGACCTACATCCAAGAATACTCTATCCAGCAAAGCTTTCATTTAGAATGGAAAGGCAGATAAAGTGCTTCCCAGACAAGGTCAAGTTAAAGGAGTTCAACATCACCAAGCCCTTATTATATGAAATGTTAAAGGGACTTATCTAAGAAAAGGAAGTCAAAAAATATGAACAGTAAAATGACAACAAACTCACAACTATCAACAAATGAACCTAAAAAAAATAAAAGGAAAAAACCAATGAAAACAAAAGCTAAGCAAACAACTAAAACAGAAACAGAATCAGAGAAATGGAGATCACATGGAGGGTTTTCAGTGGGCAGAGGGAGGGAGGAATAGTGGGGAAAGGTACAAGGAAGAAGAAGCATAATTAGTAGGCATTAAATAGATGTGGAGAGCTAAAAATGGTATAGGAAATAGAGAACTCAGAAAATTTATGTGTACAACCCATGGACATGAACTAAGGGGTCTGGGGAAGCTGGAGGGTTTGGGGTGCAGAGTGGAGGGCGGATAAAGGGGAAAACTGTAATAGCATAATCAATAAAATATACTTTAAAAATCTACCTTGTTTGATATAAGTGTGGCTACACCCACTTTCTATTGGCTACCACTTTCTTAGAGTAATGTATTCATTGTTGAGCCTCTATTTGTCTTTAGAACTGCGATGAGCCTCCTGAAGGCAGCACGTAGTTGGGTCTTGTCTTTTGATCCATCCAGTCATTCTGCCCCATGTCATTGGTGGGTTCAAATCATTGATATTTTGGGTGATTATTGATATAGAAGGGCTTATACTGCCGCTTTGATCACTCTATATCTTCATTGTTTCTTTTCCCTTGTGTTTCTGTCATTTTAGTTTGGTGGTTTTTCTGTTGTGTTTTTCTTAGTGTCTTCTTTTTTCTTATGTTTTGTGTTTCTGCTCTGTATTTTGTGCATGTGTGTTTACCATGAGGTTTGTATTAAACATCTCATCCTAGGTAAATAGGCCTTTTTCTGCTGGCAGCATTTTTCTTCATTTGCCTATACAGGTTCTGTCCTTTTCCTCCTCCCTTTTATGTTTTTCTTGCCTCAAATTATCCCTTTTTATATTGTGAGTTTGTGACCAAACTGAAGTATCTATAGTTATTTTTGTTTTTTCCCTTTTTACCTTTATGCTATAATTAAGTCTTTAACACTCTATTCTGAAATTGAGTTGCAGTATTGTGATTCTATTTATCACCTTACTCAAAGATTTGTGTACTTTTGCCTTTTTGTTTCAGGTAGAATAACTCCTGTCAACATTTCTTGTAGGGCAGGTCTGCTGGCAGTGAACTACATAAGCTTTTTTTTTTTTTGGTCTGGGAAAATCTTTATTTATCCTTCATATCAGAAGGATAACTTTTCTAGATATTCTTGGCTGACAGTTTTAATCTTTCAATATTTTGAATATGTCAATCCACTCTCTCCTGGCCTATAGAGTTTCTGCTGAGAAATCTGCTGATAGCTTAGCAGGTGTTCCTTTGTTGGTTACTATCTTTGTTTCCTGGCTGCCTTTAATATTCTTTTTTTGCCATTGCCTTTGGAGGTTTTATATAATGTGTCTTGGAGAGGGTCTTTTGCATTGAGATAATTAAGTGTTCTATTAGCTTGGTAGACTTGTATATCTAATCTAATTTCTTCTCCAAGTTTGGGGAGTTCTCAGCTATTATTTCTTTAAATAAGGTCTCTGCTACCCCTCTACCTCTTCTCCTTATAGGATACCCATTATCCTATTGTTGCATTTTTCTAATGGAGTTTGGTAGTTCTTGTAGAGTTTTTTTTCATTTTTTAAAAAATCTTAGTTCCCTATGCTCTTCTACATGAATCATTTCTAGATTTCTATCTTCAGGCTTGCTAATTCTCTCTTCCATATGATCTGCTCTATTTCTAATACTTTCTAGTGCATTTTTATCTCATTTATTAAGTTCCTCAGCTCCAGAATTTGTTTGATTCTTTTTTAGAATCTCAGTCTCTTTGGTAAAGTTCTGTTCATTAATTTTCTTTCCTGAGCTCATTGAAGTACTTTTCTAAGTTTCTTTATATCTTGTTAAGTTTTTTTTCAGGACAGCTATTTTGAATTCTCTGTCAGATCACAAACTTCTGTAACTTTGGTTTTTAGAGAATTGTCATTTTCTTTTTGTGATACAAAGTTACCATGATTTTTCATGGTGCTTGATGAGTTGTTCCTCCCCTGTGCATTTGTTTTCCAGGAGATGGCGCTATAGCACAAGATTTTTGGTCTCTTACCTGAGCCTATGTCTACAGATGAGAGCCCAGTACTTTCCATAACCCATTCCCTTGGCCAGACATGCTGCTGGTGCCCTTGTTTTCCTGGCCTGTACCCCTAGAGCCCCTGTGCTTTGCTGCTGCTGTCATTCCTAAGGTCATGGTGTTGCCACCAGGGTCACCATAATGTTGGGCACTTTTGCTGAATCTTAGGACGTCATGTTCCACCATGGCTAGAGGGGTGAGGTTTCAGGCACTGCTGTGACAGGGGTGGCCACAGTTGCTGGTTGCCATTGCTGCTGCTGCGTGGTGCCCTGTGGCTACAAGCACTGCTGTAGTCAGGGGTTGGAGACACAGTGGCAACCAACGCTTCTGGGAGGCACCACCACAACCAGTGTGTGGGGTGTGCAAAAAACATGGGTGTTTATATTGCTGCTACCTGGTTAAATTTTTCCCACTGTGGCTCTGTAGGGGACCAAGTTCATGGTCTCCACTCTATCTCTGCCATGGATTCACTGGGCCTGTGGGCTCAGCTGCAGAGGCTGGGATGTACAGATCTCTGATGCATTTGTGTGTTAAGCAGAGGGAACTGTTTTGAGATATGGATGTCTCACTAGATACAGATTGAAGGGAAGAGACCAAAGGATTATCTCATGGCTCCATGATGTTGCTGTCACTCCAGAATTACTAGTTTAATTAACTGTACTAATTTATACTTCCATAGCATGTTCTGATATTTTTGTCTGTATTTTTAAATTTTAGCCATTACGGTACATGTATAATGGTACTTCATTTGGATATTAATTATCATTGCTGATAACTAATAGGGTTGAGCATCCTTTCATATGTTTTGGTCATTTTGTCATGTTCTTTTCAAACATCTGGCTTTTTAAATATTTTCCTGATCTTTTTTTAAAGTATATTTTATTGATTGTGCTTTACAATTGTCCCATTTTTTCCCTCTTTATTCCCCTCTGCCCTGCACCCCCTTCCCACCAGCATTCCCTGCCCCTTAGTTCATGTCCATTGGTCATGCATATAAGTTCTTTGGCTTCTATATTTCTCATACTATTCTTAACCTCCCCCTGTCTATTTTGTACCTACCATTTATGCTTCTTATTCCCTGTACCTTTTCCCCCATCCTCTGCCAGTTCCCTCTCCACTGATAACCCTCTCTGTGATCTCCATTTCTGTGATTCTGTTCCTGTTCTAGCTGTTTGCTTGATTTATTTTTGTTTTTTAGGTTCAGTTGTTGCTGGTTGTGAGTTTGTTGTAATTTTGCTCTTCATATTTTTTATCTTCTTTTTCTTAGATAAGTCCCTTTAACATTTCATATAATAAGAGCTTGGTGATGTTGAACTCCTTTAACTTGACCTTGTCTGGGAAGCACTTTATCTGCCTTTCCATTCTAAATGAAAGCTTTGCTGGATAGAGTATTCTTGGATGTAGGTCCTTGCCTTTCATGACTTCAAATACTTTTTTCCAGCCCCTTCTTGCCTGCAAGGTTTCTTTTAAGAAATTAGCTGATAGTCTTATGGAAACTCCTTTGTAGGTAAGTCTCCCCTTTCCTTTTGGTGCTTTTAATATTCTCTCCTTATCTTTAATCTTGGATAATTTAATTATGATGTGTCTTGGTGTGTTCCTCCTTGGGTCCAACTTCTTTAGAACTCTCTGAGCTTCCTAGACTTGCATGTCTATTCACCAGATTGGGAAGTTTTCCTTCGTTATTTTCTCAAATAAGTTTTCAATTTCTTGCTCTTCCTATTTTCCTTCTACACCTATGATTCAGATGTTGGATGTTTAAAGTTGTCCCAGAGGTTCCTAAGCCTCTTCTCATTTTTTTGAATTCTTGTTTCTTTATTGTGTTCTGGTTAAATGTTCTTCCATCTGTTCCAAATCATTGATTTGAGTCCCATTTTTCTTCCCTTCACTGTTGGTTCCTTGTATATTTTTCTTTATTTCACTTTGTATAGTGTTCACTTCTGTTTTGCATCTGTAGTCAATCATTTTTGTGAGCATCCTGATTACCATTGTTTTGAACCGTACACCTAACAGGTTGGCTATCTCTTCGTTGCTCAATTCTTTTTCTGGAGTTTTGATCTGTTCTTGCATTTGGGCCATGTTTCTTTGTCTTGGGTCAACTGTTATGTTCTAAGGGTTGGAGACTTAGGTATTCACCAGAGTGGGACAATGCACCTTTGGGGGGTTATATGTGGGGAACCGGTTAGAGAGGGAACAATGCCACTTTCTCAGCATTTACCCTGCTTTCAGTCACTTCTCCCACTACCCACAAGCAAATTGGCCTTTCTGGTGCTGATTCCTGAGTGGGTGGTTTTGTATACATTCTATGACCCTGTGGTTCCCTCCAACAGACTCTCCTGTGAAACTGAGAGATTATCCCACTGCTACAACCCCCAGAGGTTTTTATAGCCAGAGGTTTTGAGGCTTTATTTCCCCACGCTGGAACCCTGGGTTGTGCAGTCTGTCTCACTCCCCAGTTTTTCCCCCCAGTTTATCTGCACGTGAATGTGAGACTACCCAGTCTGCCAGCCCTTGCCTCACCCATCTGGTCCACCAGCTGCCACCTTGCTACACATCCTCTGCCTGGCCTGCCTGTCTCTGCCCTTCCTACCTGTCTGGATGGATATTTCTTCTTTAACTCCATGGTTGTTGGATTTCCATACAATTTGGTTTTCTGGCAGTTCTGATGGTTTTTATTTTTAAATTGGTTGTTGTCCTTCTTTGGTTGTTTTAGGAAGCAAAATGTATCTACCTATGCTTCCATCTTGTCTATATCCCTAAATATTTTCCTGATCTTTTATTGGATTATTGTGGGTTGTGTATTGTATAAATGGTTTTTTCCCATTATGTGTCTTTACTCTTCACTTTCTTACAAATGGCTTTTGATGCACAGACTTCCCTAATTTTAATATAGTTCAGTTTGTCAATCATGATCATTGTCCATTTTGTACTTTATGTGACCTGTTTAAGAAATTTTTAGTTATCTAAGTAAGAAGGTGTTTGTATATGTTATTTTCTACTTGCATTATTAATGTTTCATATTTAGCTTCACAATTGTCCTGCAATTAACTTTTATATATAGTGTGAGGAACAAATAATGTTTAATTTTTTCCTTCTGTTGTGTCCAATTGACCCAGGCTTTTATTTGTAAAAAATTTACTTACTCTACTGTGTTACAGTGCTATCTTGATCATAAATTGAATGTCCATAAGTATATTAGTTACTTGCCCAAATGTGTTCTGTTCCATTGGACAATTTGACCATCCTCATAAAAAGACTAAAACATTTTAAAATAATGGGGCTTTACTCTAAGACTTGCTACTCAGTAGCATGCATTTAAGAATGTCTTTGCTATCCTTAGCTCTTGGTATTTCTATGTGATTTTTTAGAAATTGCATGTTAGATTCCACAGAAAGACCTACTAACATTAAAAAATTTTAAATCCTCACCTGGGGATATGCTTATGGACTGGAGAGATGGAAAGGGAGAGGAAGAGGGAGAGAGAGAGAGAAACAGAAACATCAGTGTGAGAGGGAAACTTTGATCAGTTGCCTCTCATATGCTTCCTGACTGGGGGGTCAAACCTGCAACCTAGGTATGTGCCCTGGCCAGGAATGGAACCCACAGATTTTTGGTATAGGGGATGATGCTCTAACCAACTGAGCCACCTGACCAGGGTGATCTGCTAACTTTTGTCTGTGATTGCATTAAATCTATATATCAGTTTTGAGGTATTTTATAATCTTGAATATTTCATTTCATGAACAAGGTAGCCTATCAGGTAAAGGAAAAAAATGTTCCCTTTGCTGATTTTCTGGACAATTACACTGCTTCACACGGAGTACCAAAAATTATCTTAGAGACATTTATCCTGATGGTCAGGATTGAAAATATGGGATGCTAAAAATAAGCATCTTCAGCCTGTTCTATTCAATATAATTATGTTCTTAAGCAAACATACAAGAACAAACATCAAGTTATAAAATCTATTATTTCAGTGGGTTAAAGGAGAGAGAGTTTTGGGCTTGCAATAACACATTCATTTTCCTTGTATAAATTTCAAATGTTGAAGGTATTTGTATAGTTCAAAAGGTTTAGCTATGAAAGGAAAACATCACTATTAGGTCATCTATTTTGTCTGATTACACAAAGCTTTTGTTCAAGAATTATTGACTATTTTTCTACCACCATATTATTAGCACAGTGTAATATTACTGGCACAGTGTCTTTCATCAACTTTGCCATCCATTGAAATGTTGAGTACAGACAAAGCAGCCTTGTTTCAAATGCAACATTTTCCTTAACATATCATTAATACCTGATCTTAAAGTGTTATTACTATTTCATTTATACATTCAATAAATACTTATAAAGCATTTACACTATACTAATCCAAACAATATATCACATAATGACAACATGGTAGCTGCCATTATAGTTTGACTGAGAAGATAAAATTCACATATATGAACTTGACACATAAAAAAATTATATCCTTGATTAAGTCACCTCATTTGGTCTCTTCATTTATTGTTCATTATTTACACTTACAGTGTGAATAAGGCATATAGCAATCATTCCCACCTCTACACTTGTACATAGTGCCTCTCATATTGATTTCCAAAGTATACCCCACCATCATCTGAGAAACACCGAGTTTGGTGGATCTGTTTATTAACTGCATCCTCTTTGCTGAGTTCCATTTCTACATATCAACATGCTCATTGGTCATCTCCACCTAGAATCTCCACAGTGACATTACACACAACAAATGCCAGGATGAACTTGCTGTGTTTAAACTTAGCTCTGCCCACATCCTGTAATCTCAAGGTTGGTACATAAGAGCATAATCTAAATAACTCCACAAACCAGAAATTTTGGGTTGAACCTGGAGTCTTCTCAACCTCCCATTCTGATACTGGCACTCTAATAGTTTATATTGTCTCTATATTTCTCTTTATTACTGAAAATTTTCATATGTATAGACAGAAACTGGAACAAGAACTAAGAGATAATCCTGACATCATTTTTTAGCTTCTTGTTCCCATGCCTTTCAGAATCCAAACTGCATTTTCATTCATGAATGCTGGAGACATCCTAGATCTTTACCATCAGCCCCTCTTTTTAAACAAAAGCTAGCTAAGGTTGGGGCCTGTTACTTAAAACCAAATAACCTTACCTCTTCCATGTTCCATATATAATGATCTGTAGACTTTCTCTGTGATCACCGTGTTTTTATACAAATGCTTGTAATGATTATTAGAGAGCTGCATTTTTTCCATATTTCTCTATCCCTAATAAAATTCTGCTAAGATTTTTGAGGACAGGGACTAAGTCTGATTAATTTCTGTGTCCTAAAAACCTGCCAAAGAACTCAGTAAATGTTTGTTTAATTGATTAGTAAGTGGCTAAATGTATAGATGAGTCACTCCATTCAAATTATTTTTTCTGGAAGCCTTGATGATCTTGCTAGTATATTTCTATCTCTAGTAGTTTAAATTTAGATGATTAGACAAGAATCACAGAACTGAAAACTACATAAGCATGTACTCATACTTACTTATTTTATAAATGTTGTCAGTGAATTCCAGAAAGCTCTAGTGTCTTGTCCTAGGAAGTAGCTAGTTCATAGAGCTGAGCCAAGACTGATAATCATCTGAATGAAGGCAAAATATAGGCTTTCTTTATAACATTTTCAATATTACTAGCTATGTTTGATATCTTAACTTGTGCTTCAGATAAGTTATGTTTGACATTATAATCTGTAGCTTGTTAGGAGGCATGAAGTTAAGCTGCCACTATTCTAGGGAAGGAGAGAGATGGTGAATAGTCCCACAGTGGATTAACTCACCTAACACAACAGAAGAGGGCAGAAAGGAAAGTGGAGTTTATGGAGGGAGGAAATCAGAAAAACCAAAGTATTAACAAATTAAAGCCAAGAAAAATTCTCTTCCAAATGAACTAAAAATCCAGGTAACCTACATACAAGTAATTCATGGAGAATTGACAATGACCAAATATCACTGATTATTAATACTAGTTCTAGATAGGAAGAACACAAAAAACCCTGACACTACTACTATAAAAATTGAAATCACCCCTGGCTGGTGTGGCTCAGTGGATTGAGCACAGGCCTGTGAAGCAAAGGGTTGCCAGTTTGATTCCCAGTCAGGGCACTTGCCTGGGTTGCAGGCCAGATCCCTAGCAGGGGTCACGCGAGAGGCAACCACACACTGATGTTTCTCTTCCTCTTTTTCCGTCCCCTCCCCTCTAAAAATAAATAAATAAAATCTTTAAAAAAATTAGCCTAGTCCTGCAGGCTCAAAACAAGGTCAGGCATGAAAGAATTCAAATTGTAAGCTTGAACAGTTTTCAATAATAGTTGAACATACAGTTCAAAAAATGTGACAGATTTTTGGACCACAAAGCCTTTTGCCAAATTGTCATTCCATAGAACTGATTTGAGGCTTATTACTTGTAAGGGTTTTTATTTTATTTTACATGGTAGAGGATAAATGCATAAGCAAAGTTTAATCTTTTCAATATGTTGGAAATGAATAACTACATAAAAGAATAAGCTATTTAGTGTCGTTTAAATCATATCAATATTTGAAATGTATATTTGGAAAGCCATAGAAAAGGGTTAGCAAAAAATGCTCCTGGGATTTTAGCACTGGAATTCCTTTGGGGACTCTTACTTTTTCCTTTGTGCTCAATGTTCTACCTTATATCTATCTACTATTTACAGCTGTGAGATCCATGGGCTGTTACCACTTGGCTGGTCCATCCTTTTTCTGGTTACTGTATTAGCAGCAAATACTATTAATTGCTACATCAAAATGATCTTGTACACCACAGTTAAGTAAAATATTCTCTTGCTACTTACCCCACTGTCCTTCTTCGTCAATATCTGCCATAATTTCAGTTTTCTATTCTTGAGTGGACATAGCACATGGTACTGTAAAAGTACCATTATTGATTTCATACTCTGGTTTTCATGTCAACTAAATTTTGATTAAATCCTGCCTCAAATTATAAATAGATGATACTTAGCCATTTTCTTTTTATCTCTCAAAGGTCCTCCTCACTTGCAAAATGAAAGTGTGATTGGTTAAAAAGTGGCCCACTAAAAAATCAGGTCCTAATCTACAGAACCTGTGATTATTATCTTATATAAGCAAAGATTTTCCAGGTATGAATAAGTTAAGGATCTTGAGATGGGATGTATGAGTTTGCAAGAGCTACCATACTAAAGGACTGCAGATTGGATGGTTAAAACAACAGAAATTTATTTTCTTAAATTCTGGAGGCTCATGTTCTAAGTTCGAGGTGTCAGTAGAGTTGATTTTTCTGAGGTCTCTCTCCTTAGCTTGTAGATAGTCAACTGTGTATTCACATGGTCTTCACTCTGTGTTCTGTGTCCTAACATCCTCTTTTTATAAGGATACTAGTCATATTGGATTAAGGTGTAAACTAATGACCTTGTTTTTACTTAATTGATAAGTGTAAAGCACTTATCACTACAGAGAGGTGAAATGGAGCACAGACAGAAAACAGAAGAAAGAAGGAGAGAAACATACTCCCTAAAATGTCTTTTAAAAGTTGGAACCAAACATATGTACTCTAGTTCACAACAGAGGGTGTGTCTGGACCTAAAAATCTTAAGTCCGCTGTGTTATTAAGTGAACACATATACTCACTGCTTTACATGCCTAACGCCACTTATTCATCATGAGAGCCAATAAAACTGACCTCTGCATTATGAAATTGAAGAAACTGAGGTGTGGAGAGGTCATATAATTTTCCAACTGGGTGAATGGCAAAGCTGAGGATGGTCACACTGTCAACACTTGGCCACATGTCTCTTGTCTTCTGAGTTGACAAACCATTCCCACTGATTTCTGAGGAGGGACAAAGTGAGAACATGTCATAGGCACTCAGGGGAGATATAAAATGTCAGTGGGAGTATATCAATTATTTCTAATTTAAAAGTTATCTTTTTTTCTGTACTGTATTCTTTGAATGTACAATTTGACAAACTATAAAGATTGGAAAATTTTCCAAAATTGAAAAGTATTTGAAATAAGTGGTGCTCAAATAATCCATAATTCTACATCAGTTGCATTGTACTTCAATATTGATTCAAGATGAATATATGTCCAGAAAGATAAACTTTCATAATTAGTTATTGTGGTTTATTATACCTCTTTAGCACAGAATCTCTATAAAGCTTGTTGCAGAAATGTAATTTATTGTGATAGTTGTCCTTTTTGTTGTGGTGGAACTGAGGAGGAGATCCAAAGGGAACTGTCATGTTCTCTGCTGGGCAACTGTCTCAGAGAGCAATGGCAAACCATTAGTAGCCTTCTGCTTTCCTGTGGTGGGTGATATTTTATCTGCTGACACCTGGGTTTACTTTTGTCTTAGATTATTTTGCCATGTGGTATTGGGGTGTATTTCCAGAGATTGGATAGATTCTTTGGAGTTGGATGATATTCCTGTTTACTAGGTATTTAAATCCACTGGGCAACTTTTATGTGACACTAATAAGGTGTTAAATTAATCCATGACTTCCTAGGGTTATACAGGCTTAATGGAGGAGGGGGGCGGGATTGAAATCCATGACTGCCCTGCTCTGAAGGGTCACATTTTATTACCAGATGCGAGCTCACAATGAGACAGAGTCACCGGACGGGCCCCTTGAGTGCTGAAGCCTTGACTGGGTACAGTGTTTGAGTTCAAAATGTCTTTTTGCTGAAAACACTCCCACTTTGTATTAGAGAATGTAGTTTACACAGACAGTAAAATCTCAGATATTGCTCATAGCAATATTTTATCTGGTGTATCTCCTCAGGCTAGGGAAACAAAAGGAAAATCAACAAATGGGGCAACAGCAAACTGAAATGGTTTTGCACAGCAAAGGAAACTATCAACCAAATGAAAAGACAGCCCACTTAATGGGAGAACATATTCACCAATAATGCATCTGATAAAAGGTTAACATCAAAAAATGATTAAAAAACTTTTAAAGCTCAACATCAAAAAACAAACAATCCAATCAAAAAATGGACAAAGTACCTGAATAGATACTTCTTCAAAGAGGATATACAGATGGCCAACAGACATATGAAAAGATGTTCAGCATCACTAATCATCATAGAAATAATGCAAATTAAAGCCATAATGAGAAAGCATCTCACACCTGTCAGAATGACCATCATCAATAAATTAATAAACAATAAGTGTTGGTGAGGATGTAAAGGAAACCCTCATGCACTGCTGGTGGGAATGCAGATTGGTGCAGCCACTGTGGGATGCAATATTGAGTTACCTCAAAAAATTAAAAATGAATCTGCCTTATCACCCAGTGATTCCACTTCAGGGAATACATCCAAAGGATCCCAAAACACTAATTCAAAAGAATATATGCACCCCTGTGTTCATTGCAGTGTTATTTACAATTGCCGAGATCTAGAAGCAGCCCAAATGCCCATCAATAGATGAGTGGATGAAAAAGTGGTACATACATACAATGAAATATTTATTGACCATACAATAGAACAAAATCTTACCATTTCCAACAGCATGGATAGAGCAAGAGTGTATTATACTAAGTGAAATTAGTCCTAGAAAGACAAATACCATATGATTTCACTTATGTGTGGAATGTAAAGAACAATATAAATGAACAATCAAAATAGAAACAGACTCATAGACGCAGAGAAGAGACTGACAGGTGCCAGAGGGGAAAGGGGTTGGGGACTGGGTGAAAAGGGTGAAGGGACTCAGAAGTACAGGTTGGCAGTTACAAACTAGTCTTGTGTAGAGTGCAGCACAGGGAATACAGTCAACAGTATTGTAATAACTATGTTGGTGCCAGGTGAGTACTGGAAATGTCAGGGGAATCGCTTCGTAAAGTATATGATTATCTAGCCACTGTGCTGTACACCTGAAACTAATACAAAATAATATTGAATGTAAACTTTAACTTACAAAATTGTTTTTAATTTAAAGAAAGAAATGCAAATTTTAAAAAGACCACATTATCTACACTCCATTTGGTTCTCTGGAACAAATATCTGAATATCTGGGGCAAATATCCTATTTATCCCCCTCTTAATATTATCCTGGACCTTAATGTATGTATTACAAGGGGCAAGTGTTGTTTGGGTTAAAGTATAAGAACATCTTAATGTGCCAAAAAATTAAATCATCATTAAATTATTATCTATCAACCAATCTTAACACAGATTCTGCCTATTCCTAACATAGACCTAATTATAGACCTGATGAATGAAAAGTACCATATTTTCTATGGAAATTTTACTCATTCTGATGACCCACTATCATAAAGAAGGAAAATTTAAGGGAATTTTGTCATGTAAGGTGTTTTGATCTCTCACAACAGCTGCTTTTTGTTAAACCCAGTGGCTTTCCCATTATTCCTGTTTAAATGAGCAGCAATGTGTTTATATTCTCCCCCTCGCCTCATTTTGAATGGACCTGGTTGGAAGAGGTGTGAGAGAATAAGACACCTAGATTATAACTCCAGGTCCATCTTCAGTTGTTGGTCTCTCGGTGAAAATATTTCAATCCCTGTGGGCCTTGTTTTTCATACAGGTAAATTAGGAATAGTTGTATTTTATAAAACTTCATTAGTTTTATTCACTTTTTAATTAATTTTTGAAACTTACCTTTGAATGATTGTGCTGTGAATGTGAAACTTAAGTTAATTTCCTTGAAGTATAGTTGGCATACTATAATATTACATTAGTAATATTGGCATACTATATTACATTAGTTTTAGGTGTCTAACATAGTAATTCAACATTTGTTTACTTTATGATATGACCACCATGAGAGGTCTAGTAACCATCTGTCACTATACAAGATTATTACAATGTAATTAACTATGTTCCCTGTGCTGGGCATTATATTTCTATAACATTTATTTTATAAGTAGATGTTATTTTTTTTCTTACAACCCTTTACCTTTTTTTACCTATCTCCCCACTCCCTTACCTCTGGCCACTATCAGAGCTTTTTTTTTTAAATTAATCTTTATTTTTATTTTTTCCAGTACCATTTTGTATCTATGAGTCTGTTTCTGTTCTGTCTGTTCTCTGTTTCTTTCTTCTCTTGGTCTATTCCCTTGTGGTTTGCTAACTTTTTTATTGTTATATTTGGATTTCTTTCTCTTTATTTTTTGTGTATTTTTTAGTTTTTGGTTTGTGGTGACAATGAAATTAGTATGTATTGACCTATACGTATAGCAGTCTGCTTTAAGCTGATAGGTGTTTAAGTTTGAATGCATTCTAAAAGTGATACTTTTTAATCTCCCTTGTACACTTTGTTTCAACACTTTATCATATTTCAGATATTTTTATTTTGTTTATCCCCTCACTACTTAATTATAATTATAGTTGACTTTGCTACTTTTGTCTTTTAACCTTCATACTGGCTTTTTAAACGGGTGATCCACTGCCTTTGCTATATGTTACCTTCATCAGTGAGATTATTTCTTTCACATATATTTTATTTCTTGTAATGGCCTTTTCTTTTCTGCTTAAAGACAACACGTTAACATGTCTTGTAAAACTGTTTTAGTGGTGATGAACTACTTTAGTTATTGCTTGTCTGAAAAACTTTCTGTCTCCTTCAGTTCCAAATGACTAACTGTGTAGACAAGTATTGTAGGTTGTAAGTTCTTTCAGCACTTGAAATATTTCCTCTGACTCCTTCTAGCCTTCATAGTTTCTGCTGATTAATCAGCTGAGAGCCTTATGGGGTTTCCCCTGTGTGTGACTGGTTGTTTTCCCATTGCTACCTTTAAGATTCTCTCTTTCTCTTGAACATTTGTAATTTTAATTATTACATGTCTTGATATGGATCTCTTTGGGTTCATCTTGTTTGAAACTCTCTGTATTTCCTGTACCTAGATATCTGTTTCCTTCCCTAGATGAGGAAAATTTTCAGCCATTGTTTCTTCATATAAGTTCTCAGCTTCTTTCTCTCTCTTCTTTTTCTAGAACCCCCAGGAGGCAAATGGTAGTTGCTTGATATTATCCCAGAGCTCCCTTAAACTACCCATGTTTTTTCAATTTTTTTTTTCCTGTTCTTCTGATTGGATGATTTCCTCTAGTCTGTCTTCCAGGTCACTGATCTGGATTATATAATCTATTGATTTCCTCTAGTGTATTTTTTTATTTCAGTTATTGTATTCTTGATCTCTTATTGGTTCATTTTTATATTTTCTCTTTTTTAAAGTTTTTACCACGTTCCGCTGTTGCCCAAGTTTGATAGGCATCCTTATCATTTCTTTGAATTCTTTATCATGCAAATTATTTATCTCTGTTTAGGGTTTTTGTGATTCTTTCATTTTGAACATATTTCTGTCTCTTTGTTTTGTTTGACTCTCTGTTTATTTTTATGGATTGGGTGGAACATCTGCCTCTCCTGATCTTGAAGGAATGACTTGTGTAGCTGTGACACTTCTGTGTATTCTGCATATGCTGGGTGGCTCTGGCAGGCCAGCTGAGACTGATGTGGATACCCTGACGGGCCAGCTGGCTGGATCTGGGGTAAGCATGGGCTAAGTGTCCTGCAGTGTGTGGTTTTGGGGCACCATAGCATCCAGACGGCCAGTTTGGGAGCATATGCTGGCCGAGATGGCCTGGGGTTTTGCACTGTGGTGGTTTTGCAGGCTGGCTAGTGTTTAGACTAATTTCCTGCTGTACTATCTAGGTGGGGGAAAAACATAAACAATGACACTCACAGGCATCTCTAATCCCAGAGAGTTCTCACAGAATTTGGAGAGTTCCCCCAGCTTCCAACTTGTTTGGCAGTGCCTTGGGGTTAGTAAATGTACTCTTTTATGAGTAGTCCAGATGCCCTTTGAATTGTTGTTTTATCACTACGCCCTAGTACAGCCCCACAGTGATATCCCTGCCAGTTGCAGGTTGAGTAGGGTTCCCATGGTTACTTCCTTTTCATCTCTCCTACCCTTCTCTATGTGGTCCCTCTAATTGTTTTTCAGAAGCTTTTCAATCCACCATTAGTTATTCTTCAGAAGGAATTTCTTTATATGCAGATAAATGTATATTCAGTGTGTCTGTGGGAAGAGGTGAGTTCAGGGTCTGCCTATACTGCCATCTTAGACCCAGAAAGTCTCATTTGCTTTTAATAAAGATAAAGAGAGAGAAAGTCTTTCTTCAGACTTTCAATCTCTTTCTTGTAACACTAGGAAGGCCTAGGCTTTGCTATACTATTTCTGGCAGTTTATCATGCTCCATTTTTAATTCCTTGCATTATAACTTCACTTTTACTTCCACAGGTAGATATTTCACATGGTTCATCTATTGTTGTGTTCTCTGTAATTCTTTCTATCAAAGACCACATACACTTCCAGGGCACCTAGTATTACTGCTGTGCAGTTGAATTAAAGTCTATGATGCAAACTCTATAGAACTCTACCCACATTCCTCAGTTGTCTGGGTTTCCCCATATCTTGACGCTGTTCTGATGGCAAGTCACACATATTTGTTAACCCAGTAATTATTCCTGATATCACTATTTCAGTTCATAAAACATAGTTTCAAACTGCCCACACTCAGCACCTCAGCACTAACTGCTATGTTAAGCCAAAAGAAGAATCTCAATAAACACCTGTTGATGCTATACATTCCCATGTACCTTGAGAGTCTCAATATGGTTCCAAGTACCATATCACATTGACAGTAGCTAAAAATGATGTCCAGGAAAAGGAGTGAAAATCAGGAGTGTCAATGACAGAAGGTTATGTTTATGGGGAAGCCTGCATCCCTGAATGGAGGGAAATGCTGGGATGCTGTGTCAGTCTAAACAGACATTCTACAGAACCTATGAGTATAGTTGTAGAAAGACACAGATGTTGTAAGCCAAGAAAATGTCCACAAGGTATGACTGAGGATTAAGAAGGGCACTCTAATCACCATTTACGCCTCACAGTAGTCACAGAGAAAATGGATGAAAGCCCTTAAGAGGAAAACCGAGGGTTTTGGAGAGATGTTGCCAGGAGCAGCATTAAGAAAAAGGATGCTGAAGAGGAAGGGTGAGTTTCTCGGAGCACAGAAGAAGCTGGAACGTAGGTGAGGATGCTGATAATCTGGCAGGCTAAATAAATGCAGTTAGTCCAAATGATTTTGTAAGGCTGTTTATAAAGCTGGCTTTAATATTCCTTAAAAGGGATTCATTAAGGAAATGGCTTGTTACCATTCATGTGTTTAATGATGATGGTATATTTCCTTAACTAGACACTGCAGCTAATTGCTTTAGATATGAAGCTCCACAAAGCTGTTTCTCTACTTTGCTTCATAAAGTAAGCTTACTTCATAGGAATGTTTCTGTTCACTGTGAAGAGATAATATTTAAACACCTGCAGTTTATTATATAAAATGAGAGGGCACATACTAAAGACAAAGACAGTGATTTTATTATTAAAACTATGATTTCCAGTGGTCTTATATTTCATGTTAGTTACTAAAGTGATACATGTATATACATTGGTAGGAGGTTACATTAAAACCATGGAGAAAGGAAAGATTCAGAGATTTACCACAGATGATGTATTCTTCTGTGTTGTTATTTTCTTCTTCTTCATTTATTAGTATGACTGTCTCAGATTAACTATTTCCATTATGCTCCTTTGCAAAAGGACTTAGTGATGGTTTTTGTCCTGGTGGCTCCATTAATGAGCCTGTGGTGAGTAGCAAATTTTTAGTGTCTTAACATCCCCATTATTCTATCTGGAACCACATTCCACATCTCATATCTGCCTACCCGACACATTTCAGTGCTAGGGAGAGGCATCATAATGGAGGGAAAGAAACCTAGATTAGAAACCCAAAGATATTTATTACAGTTCTCTTACTGCCACCTGAGTAAGCTTGAAAAATCATTCATAGCTCTCAAAGCCTATATTTCCCTACCTGCAATATAAAGATAACACTTTCACTATCTGACAGAGTTGTCAAAAGTATCATATACATTCATGTCAGTCAATATTTATTCTCTTATGCCCACCATAAAGCCTGGCACTCACTACGGCACAGAAGATACATATATAAATAAAAAGATGTAACATCATATTAGGTCACTGTTTTCCTCTGCGTTTAAACTACTTGATAGTCACATTAATTCTCTCTGGCTAGTAAAGGACATCCAGGTTTGCAAATCTGTTCCCCATGTTGTTTCTGTGGGCAAAGGAAGATTAAAAGTTAAAATATGGGAAACAGAACACAAGACAAAAGTGAATAATAATAGAACTGATCTGGCTGTATTTACATAAGAAAGCTTATTGTAGAGAGAAATATCACTAAAAAGGAAGATCACCATAAAATTTTAAAAGATTTAATTCAGCAGAAGATATGATGATGCTAAAGTTATCAAGATATATACAGTAAAGCTTTAACATAACTACAAAGAGGAATACATAAATCCACAATTTGATATTTTCTGGGAACTTTTTAACACATTTTATCCTGATAACTGTTTCATGAAGCAGACAAAATAATCAGGAAGTATATAGATTTGACAAAGTCTCTCTAAATGAGTATATAGAACCAAGCACAAAATGAAAAATAGTTTCAAAGAAGCAGCACATTTGGTAGCATTGCTTCATAACAAATATTAAGATGGAAATTGATAGCGAAATGATAACTACCCTCCATATATTTTGCAAGATAAAGTGCCAAATAAATCTTGTGTCAAAGGAAATCATAAAAGATGCTTAAATTTAAACGGTATTTTAAAATATGTGAGAGGAAGGGAATGCAGGTTGGTACAGCCCAGCAGTCCCACTTTAGGGAATACATCCGAGGAAACCCGGAACGCTTACTTGAAAGAATGCATGCACCCCCGTGTTCATTGCAGTGGCCAAGATTGGGAAGTAGCCCAAGCGTCCATGAGTAGATGAGTGGATAAAAAAGCTTGGTACATTTACACAATGGGGTACTACTTGGCCATAAAAAAGAAAAAAGTGAAATAAGCCAGCCAGAAAAAGACAAGTAACATGATCTCAATGTGGAGTCTAACGAACAAAATAAACTAACAAACAAAATAGTAACAAACTCATAGATAGAGAGCAGACTGACCGCTGTCAGAGGGGAGGGGTGTTGCAGGGCTGGGTGAAAAAGGTGAAGGAATTAAGCAAAAAGAAAAATAAAAATTGTGGGAATGCCATTGTTGTACTGAGTGCCTGTTGTGTGTCAGGCAATGTTCTGGGACAGGTGAGGAAAATAGATGAGTTTCTGCTTTCATGACAGTTGACACTCTTGGTGGAGAGGGACAGATGGTAAGTAAGATGGTGGTAAGCACTAAGGTGGAGAGGGAATGCAGGGGAGAAGCAGGGGCGGGGGGAAGGATTCAATTTAAAACGAAATGGTTAAAGAAGGTCTCACTGAAAAGGTGACAATGGAGTAAAGACTCACAGGACGTGAGGCCCCAAGCCATCAGAAGTGTGTGAGGGAGTGTTGGTGTTTGATGTGTGTGCGTAGGTTTTATTTCTGATTTAAATCAAGTCTTCCTAAAAGTAGGGTAAAGCTGCAGTGAAAGAGGTTCTTTCTTTTATTAATGATTATAATATGTCTTATGCATCTAAGTTGAAAATATCTTGAAGTCATAAGTGGCTTACCTTTCTTCTCTTTAGCATTCTATGGATAATTTAGTTTATTAAAATGGAAATTTTTATGCATTCCCTATGATGCCATTTTATCATTTCACATTTCTAAAATATTATAGAATGTTCCATTTACTTTACTTTTGAGCTAATCACTAGGAATATAAAGCAGCATTGTCTGGCCAGCTGCCAAGGTAAAAACATATTTAGAAAAGTAATTCAGGGAATTACTCTATGTTAAAGGGCATAACAAGGAATAACAGTTTTTTTATTAGTCCTGTTATCTTCTTCTTAGCACATATTGTAAGGAACAAGTGAACTGCCTCTTTTGTATTTCATGAATGCAGGGTCTATGCAATTTCTGAAGTTCTAAGTAATCTATCCTAGGAAAATGCTATGTACAGAAATTTGGGTCACTCACAGTGGAGAGGGCAGTCTGCTTTACTCATCTACCTGATACAAATGTTAATGTCTCAGAAATATCCTGTGACAGACCCACCAGGGTAATGTGTAATTAAATATCTGGGCACCCCAAGGACCAATCCAGTTGACACATATAGTATCACAACCCCATTCATCTATTATTGCCCTTGTACCTGTTGTGATGGGTCTTTTTGTCCTGCATTTGAAATAATTTAGACAGAGTCCATGGACTTTGTTCATTTGTAGGTGTCAAAAAGGGAAGCCTAAGTCAAGGTATTACTCTTATCTTCAGTGAAACCCCAGCCCCGTTTCCTTATGGGAAGCAGCTCAGAGAAGAGAGCCCCGAGGCTTACTTCACCCTGTTGTGCTCCGCCCTCCCTGTGGCTACTGTACCCAGTTCCTTCAGGTTGGGGGTGGGATTAGAGGGAAAGGGCAACATGATTTTATTTAACTTGTTGTATTGTTCTCTCTTGGCTCTTGAACATCTTCTGTCCTGGCAGGCATCCAAGAAGCCAAAATGGAAAACACTAATACATTTAAATACATTAAAAATGAATGATATCTATACCTCCCAAAACAGCATAGACTTATTTAAAATGCAAATGGCAAAGAAAAATATTTTTGTCAATGCAGGAGAAATTTAATTTTTACCATAAAAAGCTTTTTAAAAAAATCAGAGACGAACATTTTATTTTTTAAGAGTATGGGCACAAGAACATGGACCATTAACTCATAAAGGAAGACATAAAAGTCCAATAAATATAGCCTAGTTGATAAGAAGAAGGAATTAAGGGTCATTTACCAGCTGTGAGAATGTTGGTTTGTTACTTATAGTACCTGAGTATCAGAACTTTCTTTTTAATTTGTAAAAATTGAAAATATAAGACTTTTTTCAACTAAAATGTTAGAAAAATAAAAATATACTAATATACACATTTTATAACAGCACTTTGAATTAGAAATTTTTCATACAAATGTATGGTTATGGAGCCAATTTTTTGTAAACTTTATGGTCAGCGACTTGACCACTTATAAGAGGTTCTAACATTAATTCTCAGTAAAAGTGAAATAGAAAGAATGGGAAAGTAGGAATGGAGTAGAAGTAGTAAGAGTGGCAACATTTCCTGAGTAACCCTTAATTGTATTTCTCTGACTTATAGTACCATGATAACTATTAAATATCAATCAATAAATGCATCAGTCTATACATTCAACCAGACCTGTATGCAGCAGCCAGGGAGGGGACTTGGGAGACTTAAAGTACACAGAGCAACAAGTGAACCTAACTCTATTTTAAGTGAATAAGAGACCCACCATGAAGGAGGCAGGGAAGAAAACACCTAAGTAACTTTGGAAAATACCATTTGCCCAAAACTCTACAGTTTTCACAAATGGTATGGTTGATTTAAAAAATTACTATATACAAACATTACATTTTATGGAATTTGTTTCTTACAGGGTTATAGATTGACAATTCAATTCTGAATGAACTTTATGTGTATTATAGGATTGAGAAAAAAATTTATTTGGTGGATGAGAGGCAGGTTTCTCACTGACAGAAAGAAGTTACAAATAAGGGGGAAAGGAAGGCAAAATAAACCTTGTGCTTCTACACATTATTGAGAGTGAAGGATTGTGATTCAAGAAAATTATATCCAGCTGACATATAATTTATTTGTCAAATAAAGGAGAAACATTTTGGTCATGAAAAGATTTAGCAAGTCTATCAGCCAAATTATTTATCTGAGAAAGTGTTCAAGAAAACCTTCTAACCATTAAAAATTAAACTAAACACAGATCTTACAATAGGAAGACAGAAACAGAATATGTGAAATAGCATTAGAATTTTTTTTGCAATTCAATTCCATATGGATTCTAAAGCTCATAGGATTCTTTAATACATGTGTTAACTATTTGTGAAATTGAAAAGTAGGTAAAGGAACAAGATAATAATAGTATAGGACCCAAACTTCCTCACTACTTTGGAAAGCACGAGATCCCAGTAAGGATGCAGAGAGGAAGTAAAGGCTTTGTGAAGGAGTAGGGCAGACGCACCGGAGGAAGAAAGCACCCAGGGTCTCCAGGGCATTGCCAGCCTCATATTTATAAAATGGAATATTATATGTAAAATGCAAAATGTTGTAATGCCAGAAATAAAAAATGAACGTCAATAGAACACACAGTCTTAGTATTAATAATACTACCAAATTAATTAGAAAGATAAAAGAAAAATTAAAATGTGCTCAACTTAGGTAAAAGCAAGAAAAGGAAAAAATAAAAATCAGAGGCTTAGAAGTTGTTAACTTTACTTAGTTCATTTTAAAATACAACTAAAAATATAAGTGTAGAAAGTGAGTAGTCCCCTGAAGAGCAGGGTCCCTTTTTAATCAGAGTTTTCTGCCTGAGGTCCTTGATTCCCTGCATGTAGACGTATATCTTACATTCCTTTCCCTGATCTACTGTCCCATTCTCCAAGCCATGCTATTGCACATTCTAAGGAAATGAATATTATTTCCTATGGTTCGGAGTGTCAGAATTGTTATTCTGTAAATCTCTGCTAGAGTATAAATTTAGGATTACTTTTTTCCTTTTTTAAAATATAGACATGCTTCTTTCATATACTGTTGCTCTTATTATTTCCCTGTACTGCCTCACATAAATCCCTGCAGTCAGACCCTGTCCTCCCCCACTCAACCCCTGCAGCTCTGGGAGGCTGTCCACAGATTTACGTGTGTGGACGGACAGCCTCTTTATAAGCAGGCACGTGAAAGGGTATAAGATCTTCATAATTCTGCTTATTCTGAATGGAGGTTTTTATCATAATAACAAAATGCACATTTGAACACAATATATTTGTAACATAAAAATAAATGTAAAATGAGATTTAAAGAAATGTATATGCACCTGAGACTAGCTATCAGCCTTAATTTCGCCCCCACCCTTTAAATTCAACTGCTGATTACAGTGCTCATGTAAATTCTGCCTAGGAGAAATATTAGACTTCTCTTAATCAAATTTGTATATCCAAAAGTGTCTCCAGAATTTCAGTTTCTGTTCTCACTTCACCCTTAAGAACAGCTTGTTTCCTCGTGGAACTAAAAGGAACTTCAGCAGTCAGTTACTCCAGCCAGTCTTATTTGTCAACTGGTGCTGTTTTGCTCCAGATTCACTTTCAAGAGAGACCTGAATTGGGCGCTTCAGCCCGTTATTTCCCATCCCAGGAACTCTCTCAGTAAAATCAGAGCTCTGTAAGAGACGGTATTGTTCATATTTTATTTGTGCTTCCATTTTTTGCACAGTACTTGGCAAAGAAAGACTGGTCAACAAAGGAATGATCGAACAAATGATTAACTGAATAAAGAAATCAAGTAATAGGTCTGAAGCCCTGGAGCCTGCTCATAGCTCCTTTCTGATCTTGTAGAATACCAAAATGGAAGAGAATTAGGTCTGTTTTAAAAGACCTCTGTGTGTGAGTTTTCTCCCATTTAAGAGAGCGAAAAAATAACTTTTTTTTCTTTATTTTTATTATTTACATTATTACAGATGTTCCCATTTCATCTCCACTTTACCCACCTTCCCCCATCTGCATCCCCCCCTCCCTCTGGACATCACCACATTGTGGTCTGTGTCTGTGGGTTATGCATGTATGTTCTTTGGCTGATCCCTTCACCTTCTTTCATTCAGTCCCTCTCCATCCCCTCTGACAGCTGTCTGTTCCATGTATCCACGCATCTGTTTCTATTTTGTTCAGTCAGCCTGTTTTGTTCATTAGATTCGACACAAAAGTGAGATCATGTGGTACTTGTCTTTCTCTAAGTGGCTTATTTCACTTAGCATAATAAGTCCATCCATGCTGTCCCAAAAGGTAAGATTTCCTTTTTTAATGGCCATGTAGTATTCCATCGTGTAAATGTACCTCAGCTTTTTTATTTACTCATCTGTGATGGGCACTTGGGCTGTTGGCAGATATCGGCTGTTGCAAATAATGCTGCCATGGACACAGAGGTGCATCTTCTGGATTGTTGTTTCTGGATTCTTAGGACATATTCCCAGAGGTGGAATCACTGTGTCAAAGGCAGTTTTATTTTAAATGTTGTCCCCCTGAAATTTATATTTTGAAATCTGAACCCCTAATGTGATGGCATTGGGAAATACGGCTGTTTGTCAGAACTCTCATGCATGGAATTAGTGACCATGCCCCTTCTACTATGTGAGGGCACAGAGAGAAGGCAGTCTCCAGCCCTGAAGCCAGTTTTCCCCAGATACTCAGTTTTCCCCAGATACTGTCTGTGGGTGCCTTTAACCTTCACTTCCTATTCTCCAGAACTGTGAGAAATAAATGCTTGTTTTTTATACCAATCAGCCAATCCATATCTGGTGTTTTTGTTATAGCAGATCGAACAGACTGGGACATGTCCTTTATTCCCCCTGCATAGCTTTCCCTACAGGATCTCTTCTGTTTATGACTAACCTATCTTAAAGTCATCATGAAGCTCGTGAGTTTCAATCCTCTTCTCCCAAGTACAGCTCATGCCTTCCACCCTAGTAATAAATCAAGCATATGGTAAAAAACAGCAAATAATAGTGTGAGTTTTACTGCCACCCAGATTTATTTTGAAGTCTCATTTGTATGCAATAAATAATTATACATAGATCCTAAGGGATAATGGATGAGAAAACACTTCAGCATAAATTATTGTGTGAATGTAATGTTATTAAAAAACTTCCCCCTTATCCATGGGGGAGTGCATTCGAAGACCCTCATTGGATGCCTGAAGCCATGGAGAGTATCAAACCCTATGTTCGTGTATTTCCTATACAGGCATACCTATGATAAAGTTTAATTATAAATTAGGAACAGTAAGAGATTGACCACAATAACCAATAATAAAACAAAGCAATCATGACAGTATACTGTAATAAAAGTCACGTGAATGTGGGCTCTCTCTCAGAATCCGTTATTGCACTGCCCTCACCTTTCTCCCTGTGACAATATGAGGGGGTGAAAGGGCTGTGTGGTAAGATGCAGTGAGGTGAGTGATTTAGTCCTTCTGACAAAGTGTCAGGTTACTAATAACCTTCCAAGGATAGGTATAACAAGCACTTTATGGCTTCTTTTTTATCCTAATTTGTGCTTTGAGGTCATGATTAAGTAAATAAGGGTGACTCGAACACAAGCACTGCACTACCCCATCAGTTGATCTGATAACTCAGATGGCTACTAAGTGACTAATAGACAGGACCTGGCTTTGGGCCTGCTGCTCACTTAGTAGCCATCTGGGGTATTCGGGACAAAGGGATAATTTATGTCCTGGGCACGACAAAGTGGGTCAGCATGAGATTTCATCATGCTACTTAGAATGGTGCACAATTTAAAACTTAGGAGTTGTTTATTTCTGAAATTTTCTATTTAGTATTTCCTGACTTACAGTTGACTGCAGGTAACTGAAATGGTGTAAAGGAAGCCTCGGATAGGGGAGGACTGGGGTATAACTAGAGCGGGGTTGAAAGATGAGCATAGGCTCAGTGAGTCGCAATGAGGCAATGCATAGCATATCCTGAGAGGCATCTTCTCGTGACTTGCTCTGGACATAGTCTCTGTAATTGTACTAGAAAAGGTCACAAGCAAATGGCAGTATACTTCATTTGAAAATAGCTTGTATTAGTTCTCTATACTTTAGAAAACTAATAGATAGTCTCTATACCATAATCAGCAAGAGCTTCATGGCATATATTATTACCCAATTAGCTAATCAGTTTTTATATTTTGGAAAGGTCTGAATTCAGAATCTGTTGTATTTATTCTCCCATAATTCCCAAGTGTTTTGGCTCTTGACATTTCTTCACTCAGGAACCCCCAGGATCAGGAATTGCAGACTGGGAGTGGCTGCACAATTTTTATGCAGCAGCCAAATAAGGTATAAATTGGTTTAGCCTAACTGTGAAAATTCACAGATTAATATTTCTGACAGGTTGTCATATTTGTCAAATTTGAGATTGATTACACGTAAGACTCATGCACCTTCAATGGGTCCTTAGTTGTTTCTAATCAGACAGCGGCAGGAGTGACAAGGAAAAGAGGAATCGTTGTGAAATGCTGGCACCAGTAGCACTCTTGGCTTACT
>CM052546.1:32472708-32519336 GCA_028533065.1 Trachops cirrhosus | reverse complement strand
CCTTCATGACTTCCCAGGGAAAGAGAATAAACTCAGTACTTTGTTTTAAAATTAACAGATACTTTGTGTGCATTTTTAGGACAGTGTAGTTGCTTACTTGTAAGTTTAAGTACTAAATTTGACTCTCTTCCTAAAACTCAGCTACAGTCTCAACAAATTATCATGCCTAGTATTCAGATATAGGTATAAAATACCATCATTTAAGAAACTCTCCAACCCACAGGCTTCCCAGGCATGCCCAGGGAATATAATCCCTGAAGGACTGTTTTCCAGCTTGTCCCAGGATATGAGCAGAGCAGGCTTATCCAAAACTTCTAGAAGTGCTACAAAAGCTTGGTGAATTCAGTCACAGAGAATGACATGGAAACAGAAAATGTTAAAAAATGGTGATAATTGATACATGTGACTGAATTAAATATAAAATTCAATAGCAATAAAGTATGCTACTACTGTCACCAAAGCAGACTCTGCTGGAGCAGATGCCACCCATCCTGCTATAGGTACATGGAATATAGATTAAATATATTTTTGAAAGAAATAAAAATGGAGTCCCCAGACCTAGAACACTCATAAGTGTACAATCATGCAGTTCAAGTAGAATAAGCAGAGAAAGACTCATAAACTTTCCAGGACCATCAAAAGCAGCAGTAGGCTCAAACTGCTCCATAGCAACATTTTTAAAACAGTTCACAGGGGATTTTCATAGGATAGACCTCTCTCATGGTAAGTGTACTCACAATAAAATTTTGTACATTGTGCAAGAAAACAAAACACATCAAGGAAGGATCAACAGGTGCAAGAAGACAAAAATTAGCACCCCAGGAAGCAGGAAAATTTGAAAGAGAATGTGAAATGAATATATGTCATAAAGAAATAAAGGAGTTACAAACACATTTTTAAAAGATACTATAAAGTAAAACAAATAGACTTATAAAATTAACCAAATAATTTTTTTTAAATTTTAAAATGTATATGTCAAAATTAAAACTCGATAAATTCAAAAAGCAACACAATAGACACAGCTAAAGAGACAATAGAGAAGTAGAAGATAGATAAAAGGAAATCACATGAGAGAAAATAATACAATAGATATGAAAGAAAATGAGTATTTTAACATATGCATACACTCCTACCTTGTTTTCTTCGGGGGCAGTTGACTGTGAGATAAAATTGAGGATGTAAGTGCTAGTCATTAACTTTATAGGTTTAACCTATACAGCTCTCTGACAGTAAACACAAGGATTTACACAAGGATCATCCACTGTACTTCAGGGAGGAAGGTAGAGAAAAGGGAGAGGAAGGTTTTAAATACCTGTGTATGTCAAATTTTACTTATTTTAAAAGCAGACTTGAAACAAAGCAGAATGTTAACTTTAGCAAACAAAAATGTGAGAAGTAACTCACTTCTATGAGACTTTATTCCTGTACTCCATTAAAAACAATCTTGTAAAATATCTACAGTAATCTCTAGGTTCCAAAGCTATGTGGTCACTTGGCAGTAATCTTGACCTCTCAGCATTTCACACGGTTGACCACTTGCTACCTCCTGAAACAGGTGGCTCTTCTTCTGACCACTATGCTGGGGAGCCCTAGGCCATAAGGTTGTTTGCTCTTCCATATGTGTAATGATACCTGAGAGATCTGCCTACCATCATGGCTTTAAGAACTATCTGTATTTACTGATGACTTCCAGTTTGATCCTCTGGTCTTGACCTCTCCAGAACTGATGAAAGGGATGCCATGGCCTACTCTACAATGCACAATTAACGTATCTAAAACTAACTGCTTCCCCCAACACGTTCTCTATACAGCATGCAGACTAATGTAGTAAGAATGCATCACCCCTATCCAGCAGTCGTTATTGGTGTACCATGACTCCTTCCCAGAAACCTTCATTTCTTCTCATAGTTTACTGGGCTTCATGTGACCTAGGTTCCAACTACTTCTCTAAGCAGCTCCACAGCTCTTTCCCAAACAAGTCACAAATGCTCTTCTCTTAAGATCTTTGTTCTTGCTTTTTTTTTCTGCCTGGAAGATTCCTCCAAAGATATTCTTAATTTAAGGACTCATTTCATTTAGTTTCTGCATTCTCTGATCACCATGTATGATTCTCCATATTCTGTACACTTATCTTGCTTTATATTTTCTTCATTATCACTTTACCCTAACATTTTATAAATATATTTACTCACACATGTTTGTGTCTTGACTGTTTCCCACATAAGAACATAAATTCCATGAGGTCAGGGACTTTTGTGCCTCTTGCTCACAGCCGTGTTCAGTACCTTGCACAATCTTACACAAAGTAGATGCTCAATAAATACTTTTTGAATTAATCAGATATTGCTATGAAACTATTTTTCAGTATGTTTGAACTCTTCTGTTAAAAAAACAGCAATTGTCTCAGTACAAATAAGATTTGTTAGCATCATCCTTTCATCAAAAAATTACTTTCTATAGGCATTTATTGAATGTGTTTGTCTGTAGTATGGTAACATTTCCTTGTACTCTAAATTCAAGGGTCTCAGCAGTCTGCATCAGGAAAATGGGTGAGTAGTTCTAAGGACAGATGGCAGTCTTCCTGTGAAAGTCTGAGCCCCGTTCACTCTCTGAAGCAGCTGGGTATGACTTAATACTATAAACCTGGCAAGTGTATCATATATCACCTGCATTAAAATTTGGTTTAAATCTAAATGGGAAAGAAAAGGAGAAAGGATCATTTTTAAGTTATAAATCAACCATAGGACTTGGGTAGCAAATATTGAAAACAAACTAAATATGTGGTATTTAGTTTATACTTGTAAATCAAGACAAACAGCAAGAAAAGGAAGAGAAGGGTCCAAACACTCTGCCTCTCTGACTAATCACAGATTTGTTTCTCAAGATATTTAAAGAATGTTGGCATTTGGAGCCACCCTTAGGAAGGATATAAAAGGGATTCATAAACCCAAAGCCTGATTCTCCATCCTTATTCTGAAAAATGCTGCTATTTTATTTAATTAGCTTAAAATTAGAGGGGCTTGTTGAAAGAAACCTATTGGAAGTGATTATTTAGCCAGAGGACAAGTAAAGTCAGATCCTTGAGAGTTTTAATTGATGGACAGAAGCATAAGCCTAGAAAAGAAAGGTAGTGAATGCATGAATGACTGATGCACGGCCAGCTGCAGACACTGGGTCCTCAGAACTCTCAGATCTGAGAGCCCCCTTCTCTGACAAGGCTGAAGACAGGCAATGGGGGGACAGTGCTGACTGGAGTGGTTGTAGAAAGAAGTAGTGAAAAGATGCTGTTTTTCCCAGAAAAAACAATTGTGGGTCACAGAGTAGTCCTTCAAGTTCTGTGTGGCTGCAGATTCTCAGCCCCTTGTTGGAACTATTGCAGTAAAGGCAGTTGTTTTCTAAAGCTCTCGGTTTAGGCCTTGGGCGCCATAGGTGAAAAGGAATGTATGTTGTGTTCAGAATTTTAACAATAATGTATGTTGTGTTCAGAATTTTAACAAATCCTTCTCCCTTTGAAGACTAATAAATGTTCATTCCTTGGTTCCTTTATAGAAGAAATGGAAGGGTAGGGCTGCGTGGATACAGACCTGTGTTTATGGATTTTGAGGTCCAGTCACTTGATTTCTTGCAGAGACTCTAAGAAAGGCTGCATGCAGCTGGGAATTCTTAGAGTTGAAAGTAGTGGTAATTGTCACAAATTACCACATGCAATTGCTAGTTACATTCCTAAACAATGGCCCCACTTTAGGAATGCAACCAAAAATTTCTTGTAGCTTTCCTTCAGAACACTTGAATATTACCATTTAACACTATTTTGAAAGTTGCTAAATTGCAACCTGATTATATCCTGTTAATCTGATTGTATTTTTAAACAGAGGCTCCCTCAGTTCCCAGAAAGATTTCCTATCGATGTCAAGTCTCATGTGTGCACAGTTCAAATCTTCTTTTGTTCACAACCTTACACATTGAAAAATGTTATTGGTCTTGAAGATGTGCTTTATTACTAAGGAATCATTTTTTTTTAGTCAGTCCTGGATGCTGCATTTTCCTTCTGCATGCTGTATTGACTTAGAAAGATTCTAAACATTTTGCTCAGAAATGTTGTGAATATTTTTCGAAGGGTTTATGCAGAAGTAAAATTTTCAGGTGAAGCAAAAAATCCACTTTTGTTTATTCTGATTAACAAAATAAATGCATGTTCAATCAGAGTCAAATAAAGTGAAGTCCTTGGAGATAACGAGCATTTCTATCATTTCATTGAACATGTGTAATTAACTGACCCATTTAATTATGAGAGGATTTGGTTAATCCTCATAAGGGCTAGAGTGGATGCTGTTTCATTGTGGTTAACTCCACAGTCCTACTGTTGAATCAAAGAACATTAAGAGTGTTCTTTGCAATCATCCAAAGCTGAAAATTGAATAAAACTAATTTTAATTTGAAAGAACATGTTACATCGTATCCTAATTCCCCAAAATGAACGCCATAAAATATGAACAAGCAAAGAGACCTCATATTCTAAGAAGAAATGACTTAGAATAATCTGAACCACAACACATTTATTTCTCACAACAAATCACTGAGGGAGGTAATTATTATTTCCATTTCACAACTGAAGAAACTGATGAATTGAAGAGGCTTCCCCGAGGTCACATCAGTAATGAGCAGCAGAGGTGTGATTAAAACCTGGATCTAGATTAGCCACTACACCAGGGAGGAGTGCCGCAGGTGGAGCCCTTGAATCTCAGTGCCCGGGGCAAACCCCAGTGCACAACTCACTATCTGTGTAGTCTGGGCAATTCACTTATTTTCTGTATAGCTGTGGAGATCAAATGTAAAATGAGAATAGTATAATGCACCTCACTGGAATATTTACAAGCTGTAGGAAGAAATGCATGTCAAGTGCTCAGCACCTGATCTGGCACATTTGGAGGGCTCAATGTGGACAGAATCAGGCATTCTCATAGACAGGAGGACTTCCCGGCCTGGTCTGAGGACAAGCTGATGACAGCAAAGGAAGCTATAGATGGAAAGTGTTTGGAAATTTAGTCAGCATATATTGTAACCAGGAACACATTTATGGGATGTCTGATATTTTCCATTCATTTACAAGGACGTGGGGCTAAAAAAAGGAAAGATTGCATCTGTATTCAAGTAAAGCACTCCCTGTCTGGAATTGAGGTAAATAATCAGTAGAAATTTTGAAATAAAAGCTATTGATAAAGGAACTGAGAGTCCTAAAATAACCAAGAAAGGGCTTCAGAATGGAACTTGGAAGATTGTTCATGACTTTTCATAGGTCTTTGTGACGTTTTATGTACCGGAAAGGGATCTGAGGGAGGAGACACAGCTGAGACATAAATGGTCCCACAAAAGAGGGCAATAAATGGCAACTTACGGGTTTTCATTTTCTCCTCTAAACAATAAGGATCCAATGATGTATTTAAGCAGGAGGTGGGTGCAGTTACATGTACACTGAGAAAGCCCCTCCAAGGGTGGAGATGGGTTGAAGATGCAGTGTAACAGCTAAATCACATTTGTGCTTAACCAAAAAAACAAACAGGGCAGCTAGGTGCAAGGTAGGCAGACATGAGATGACGTGTTGACGACGGGTGGGGGGGACCCAACAAGGTCTGCCCCTTTCAAAGGGCTTTCCAGGGATCCCACCTGATGTGTATTCATCCTGTTGGCTCCTCCAAACAGAAACCAAAGCTGTTGTACACTGAGACACTAAATAGTGTAGGGGCTCAGCTGCTGCAGAAAGGGAAGAAAAAAGCACTGAGTAGTTAACTAGATGCTTACATGAGTACCACTATCAAATGCCATTAAAATAATCACGTTCTGTCTGATGAGACTGGCACTAAGGTAACAGCTGAGAAAAGATGAACAAGGAATACACTATATTCTTATGTTTACCTATAAAACAATCCTGCTACGAAAATAGCTGTTTTGTCCTATACATCTCCTGATCTATCATCAGTGTCACATTTGAGAGTTATTTTAAAACTGAAGAATAACATAAATCCTATATCCCTCTGTTCTCTTGTTTTCATCTCCTTATTCTCCTGCCAGTCTCACTTCCTCAGAAACATCACAAAATACACCCTACGCATTTGCATTGATCATCACAAGGTTTATATGCACAAGCCATAAGAAACAAAGGATACAGGTTTCATTCCAAGTGTATCACTGAAAAGTTTCAATCAGGACCATAATTGGATTAATTTTAATATGACTACTGTACAAAGATACCATGGGTGAGGAGCAGTAGGAGCATGCCCGCAGTGAGGAGGCCACTGCGGACACCCAGGTTAGAGACGGTGTGGTTTGCATGAGAGTGTTAGTGACGCAGATGAAAGAAGTGGAGATTCAGAACACATTTGAGATGGGGGAAGCAGAACTTACTGCTGGATTGCACGTGTAGTGGGTAGGAAAACCAGATCAAGGGCATCTGCCTCTGTAAGTCTGTAGAGGAAACAGCAAGGGCAACATGAACAGAATTACAATCATTATGGAATTGAAAAATGTAAGTCACTTGGAATCATCATGCTGTTTCCATTTTCCATGAAGTTTATTTCCAAACAGGCTTTTAGCAAGATTTCCATTGATTTCTTCTCTTCCCACTCAATAAATTTCAGTATATTCTGCTTGCTTGAGAAAGAACCTCTGGCAATTGAATCTATGAACACAAATTTTTCACTAGTCCTTCTATCTGGTTTCTCTTCTTTACTTCTGACTACAGTAATTTTTTAAAAACATTTGCTGAAGTGACCAATCTTAGTGATCTTTGATGCATTTCATTTCTTGTTTTTCTGTAGTTGGGTACCTTGCCCAATCGAATTTTCAGAAGGATATGGCTTAGCTTGTCAAAAATTATGAGATTTTGAGTCATGTGGCTTTATAAATCTTGATCTTCAAGAAAAACTGCCAAAGTATAGAAAGATATATTGTTTCTAGTCATTTGAATAGTGAAATTTCTAAAGGAAGGGAAAAAAGTAAGGCATGTGATCGTCTTCAGCCCTGATCTCAGAACTGAACTTGTGATTCACCTATAGTTAAAAAGGTCATGCAGTGTGGCACCTGTGACAGCTGAAAGGAAGCATGTGGCACCAAGAGCTGGAGGCTGTCCTTAGACCTGTAATGTCCTATTCATTCTACACCTAAGACTTGGAGCTTGGCAGTTTTAACTGTACAGTTCAGCTGGACTAAGAAAACATATATGCAGTTTGGTTAAGCATGGAGACTTTAAAAACAATTTCAGCAATCATCTCAAAGCACAGCAATACTTCCAGTATTAATGCAATCACATTTTGCAGCTATGACCAACAGTCTGTACATACTGAATGGGTTTTTACTGCGCATCTCAAGTCAACCAATTAAGTATCAGATCCCCATTATTCAAACAAGAAATCCACTTCAACTATTCCTGAAACCCTTCCTCTCTGCAGGTCAAAGTGCTAGACATGATTTTCTAGGAAGTAAAACAGATTTTTCTAAGTGGCTCAACCCTGTAGCAACAAACAAGGCTGCCGTCGCTTCCCCACATGCCTTAGTGCCCCTTTCGGCTGGTGAGGCCTGCATTCCACAAGAGATGAATGTTATTTGCCTTACACCCCAACTGTTTGGTCTGGAGTTTGGCCAATTTGTTGCTCACCATCCGCTTCTCCAGTTTACTGACCTCATTGTAAGCCTCAAGTCTTTTGGGTGTTTGTTTTGCCTGCCATATTTCATAATTTTGACCAAGCTCTGCAGAGAAATTTTGTATTTATTAGGTAAGAGTAAGCGTTCCAAACTGAATGAATTTATCTTTGAAAGGGCCCTCAATAAGCGCTTTCTTGCTAAAGAAAACTCTAGTTCTGTGTGTCTGGATCAAGAAGGAACAAGCAAAGGAAAACATGGAGAAAAGTGAAAAGAGGAGGAAGAATTGGAACAAACACCAAGGGAGAGGGGTGAGGTGAGAGAAAGCAGCACATGTTAAACGTGTAAATTTGTAAATACGTGGCACAGGTGAGTGTTGAGGAAGAGCAGGACCAAAGAGTAAGATATTCTTTTCTCATTAAAATGTTTGTATTCTACATACCTAGTGTGCACTTGAATAGCATTAATTGATAATGATTTATTTTATTAAAGACATTATACAAATAGGCATCATTATGTATATATTGTCAATTCAATTATAAAGCTGCACTGGATGACCCATTCATTTGGATTCATTTGTGCCATTATCATCTTAGGAGGAGGAATGAAATAGAAATAAATGTATTTGTACAGATGTTATTTAATGATTTTCTAATGATTTGTGCTAAAATATCATTTCCCTCCTAGGTCTCATTTTAGGAAAAATTCTAAATGAAAATTTGACCTTATATATTAGAGGGCAAATGTGTTTATTTAAAAAAATTTAATGTACAATTTTTGAAAATAGGATAAGAGATAAGATTCCTCAACACATTAATTATGGTTTCTCATAATTAAACACATACCTGTCTAGGATATTTTCTTGGTCATTTTTTTCTCACTTAGGCCTCTCTAGGTGACGTCATTCAGCTTCACAACTTGAATTCTCACTTCAGCGGGTAATTTAAATCTCCCCTCTGGGCCCTGAGATCTAGGCATAAACCAGAACTGCTGCCTAAAATCTCCCTCCTCCCGAAAATCAATAATGTAAATTTCTGCAGTACTCTTTTACAAGGCAATTTGACAGCATGATCCTTCCATTTAAAAAATTAAACTTGTAATGAATCATTATTATGAAAGATTATGAAATCTAAATGCTCCATTTTATCAGTCAAGATTTTTCAAGTTTTGGTCTCAAGGTATCTTTTCAAATTTATTTCCATCACTCCTCTCATGGGCGCTGTACCTATGATCTTGCCATTTCTCATAGCTGTCTTACAAGTTCTCTCTCTGTGCCTGACCACCTTTGATCCCTAGGGCGGCCATGGAGGTGTGCTGTTCAGATCTCTTTAAGAGAACCTGCTAAGGGAGCAGAGTTAACCCTTAGCCTGCAGCAGCCTGCCCTGTGGATGCCGAGGCCACACTTCGGCTGGGCTACTCCTAGCCAGTGACTGAGCCCAGTATTAGTCTACTGCTGCTTAGTTGAAGAACCCCCATCTTACCTGAGACTTTCTCAGAACTATACTGTTGTCTGAAGCTCTTCCTTCTCCTACCAAAAGGGACCGAAATGCTCACATCATCTGAGATGCTCCCTATCGATTCTTGCATCTTCACTCTTTATTCTTCATATTTCTCCCAATAAATTGCTAGCATGAGTAGTCCCTTATGGGTGTCTGCTTCTCAAAGGATTCTCTTCTCATCCTTCAAGATCAAATTCAAATGTTACTCATCAGCAATTCTCCAGTGAACTGCTTGACAGTATCCCTTTTTCTCTCCGATGTCTCATATTCTTTCATTTCTATTTTCATGGTATTTTGCTCCTATTAAAATTTATGAACAGGACATGTTAAATACTAAGGTAAAATAAATTTCATTTGCAATCACGTAAAAGCCACTATCACTATTAGAAGAACAGGGTAAACAGGAAGGCCAAGGTTTAGAAAACAGTGTTGGTGAGCTGAGCTTGAGAAAACCTGGGTAAGTATAAAACTAATTTGAATATCATAACCATTCATTCACAACTGACATTCTCCTGTGCAATAATCTCATAGTATGATTACCTATAAGATGTTTTTAGTTTTCAGGGAAAGCTGACATTCCAAGGATCAGTAACAAATCAATCCTGTGGGTTCCCATTCTCCTGGCACTTGTCGATATAGTCCTGGCCCTGTGTGTGTGCTACTTTGAGAGCGGACAACACAGGACTATAAGAGTTTTGGACACCCAGACGCATAGGAGGGTGGTTTTTCTTTATCTTTCCTCCTCTTTTTCCCCACTCTCTCTTTCTACTCCTACTGCAGTCTATCACTCTAGCCTTGCCTCCCTTTCCTCCCTCCATTCCCATCTCTGCCTTTCTTCTCTTTGAGATAAAATGCAACGTAGCATGGAAAGAGCTCAAATAAAGCATGAATATGTGGCATTGGAGCACTGAGGACTTGGGACTTGAGGAGTTGAGCTATGAGCTGCCTTAAAGTCAAAGTAAAAAGGAGCAGGGAATTTTCAGGCATTAGTAACATTGTTTACAAGGGTAGGGATGAACAAAAGGACATGTCACTTGCTGGTACCAGGGAAGACTTTAGTATGTAGGTGGACTTAAGTTGTGTAGAACAGGGGGTAAATCTTCTATGTTATAATGATGCACTTGAAAATATTTCCTGATGGCAATAGTGAACTGATGGAGATTTGCGGAGTGGGGAGCTTGGGACTTAAACAATCAGATTTGGATTTGAGGACAATAACGCTGATGGTTATTTAAAGGTGGGCTAGAAGAGTGGGTCTGAGTAATGCCTTGCACAATATACTTAGTGCACCAGTATATATTTGTGGGATAGATACTGAAGACAGGCATGGATGGATACACTGTCTGTTCCTTAAGGAGGCTATTAACACCCATAGAAATGCTTAGTTCCTATAGAAGAGAACACTACCATTCAAATAGTCCCAAATTTTGCAGAATGTTTTGTTGGCTATTATATAGGCTTGGAAATTAGTTTATAAATTCAAGGCAATTACTAAGTAATTCAAAAGGTGGATAGTCTTCCTATATAGTTTAGCAGTGGCTATAAGAATATAATAATCATGGAGTGTGGATCAATCAGAACAGCACAGACCTTACTTTTTTTTAAAAGATTTTATTATTTTATTTTTAGACAAAGGGGAGGGGAAGGAGAAAGAGAGAGAGAGAAACATCAATGTGTAGTTGCCTCTCATGTGGTCCCCACTGGGGACCTGGCCCGCAACCCAGGCATGTGCCCTGACTGGGAATTGAACCTGTGATGCTTTGGTTCGCAGCCCGCATTCAATCCACTGTGCTATGCCAGCCAGGGGTCAAATTTCAATAAATGGATTAAACTCAGGTTTATGGAGATGAAAAAATCTAAATAAGAACCCAGATCCTTTATTATGATAGATCTATGCTGCTTGGTGCTCTTATTATAATACAAGTTGTTATTCTTTCTTTAATCCTCACCTGAAGACATTTTTTCATTGCATTTAGAGAGAGAAGAAGGGAGGAAGAGAAAGACAAATGTTGATGTAAGAGAGAAACATCGATCAGTTGCCTTCTGTAAATGCTCTGACTGGGGATCAGGGACCAAACCTGCAACCTAGGTATGTGCCTCGGCTGGAATCGTACCTGCATCCTTTTGGTGTAGTGGACAGTGTTCCAACCATGTGAGCCACGCCAGCCAGGGTGATGCAGGTTTTTAAAATATGATCTCACCTGCACTCAAAGAGTTTCAGATTTCCTATATCCCCTCACATATTCTAGTTGAAAACAGAAGAATTCAGTTTTGTGGTAGAATTGCAGCTGCTGCTGTGGTTGGGACACTAAACTGCTGTTGGTGCTACCACAGTTGTAATAATTTATTCAACTTTGCTATGTGTTATCTGACAGGCATAGTTTCTAATTGTTATAACAATCTTAGTATGCCCAGTTTACCATTTGAAATCTGGAGACTAAGAGTAAAAGGGAAGTTATGTGTGAAAGATTTAGACTAACAAGTCGAAGAGCATGGATTCGAACCCAGATCATTTGACTTAAGAGAATGACAACAGAATTTTATTTTTATTCTACCATCACTCTGATCTAAAGAATCTACATGTAAAACACAATAACAGATGTGCAAGACTGAGATATAGTAAAAACACATTCATTTTGAGGAAATCCAAGAGAGGAAAAGAATATAAAAGAAATGAAATCAATAGAACATGTAATAGAATTGAAATTAATAGAATAAGAAGAAAAGCAGGATGTTCCCTAAGATTTCACAGAATGCCTCAAATCTATATTAGTCAGCTTCAAAAGTCATGTCGAGTCTTCGCTTTTATGGCTCACATTCCAAATATTGATTTAACATTTGTGAAGTCCCTGGTATGTACCACCTCCAGTGCTGGAAGCCAAAAGCACAAGATAAATAATTCATGGTCAGTGTTCACAAGGAGCTACTGGTTTACTGAGGAAGAAAAATGAGTTAACAAAAATTATAATAAACTGAGATAAATGTTTATGTAAGAAGTGTACACAGTTACTTTATTACACAATAGAGGAAAATAATACACTTTCTGATGCCTGAAATGAATCTTGAAGGATGAAAAGTGTTAGCCAGGCAGGGAAGGTAGTCCTGGGAGAGAAATGGTACAACCAAGTATCTGCCCAAAGAACTACGGGCAGCTCACTCTGACTGGACTGGATATCTGAGGGGTGAGAGGGTGGTGACGGAGTCCATGACTATTCAGGGAAGGGACTGGACAGATAAATAGGTGATAGGTTATGAAAGTCTGTGTAATTTATGCTAAGGAATTTGGACTTCAGCCTTGAAGGATTTCTAGTTTGGGAATGATATAAGATTCATTGTTTAGAAAGCCACTGGTTGTAGTGTGTGGAATTTATTGGAGAAAGGACAAGGCCATTCATCAAAAGGAAGACAAATTACAGCTTGTTACAGTAACCCAGGTGAGCAAAGATGATAGTCTGCAACAAACCCATGAAAGGCATAGAAAGCTTAAGAAGTTAAAAATTGATCAGAATGTAAACTAGATGGGTGTGAGAGAAAGGATAAGCTTCATTTTTCCACTTGGGGAAGAGATGGTGCCATGCTCTGAAATGGCAAGTCAGGACAAAAGAGCCCTTGTGACAAGGTTGTCAGATAATGCTGAATTTTGTTTTTGTCATGTTGCTATTGAAGAACAAATGAGGTCGGTTGCACAAGGCCAGTAGTGCGCATGCATGTGTGCGTGAGTGAAACTAAGAAAAGAGATCCAGACTAATGATGTAAACTTGAAGAGTCTCAAGTATTAAGATGAGAACTGAAACCATGAGGGCAGGTGGGATGCCCTCCCAACTAGTATCTAAGATCACCTTCCCTAAAGGAGAAACAGACAGGGGAGGGAAAGAAAAGGAAGGGAAGGGAGAAGTATAGGGAGCTGGGAAATCCCAACATTGCTTGAGAAGGAGCTTTAGAAGGATATATTCAAAGATTCAAAGAAAATGGGAAAGTGTGGTGTCAGGGAATCTAGAGAGAAAATGATTTCAAAAGATTAAGAGGAAGGATAGTCAACAATACTGTAATAATTATGTATGATGCCAGGTGGGTACTTGAAATATGAGGGGATCATTTTGTAAAGTATGTGATTGTCTAACCATTATGCTGCACACCTGAAACTAATACAAAATAATGCTGAATTTAAAGTGTAATGGAAAAATAAATTTTAAAAAGATTAAGAGGAAGGTTAGAGATGTCTTACTCAAAGATATATTAGTTCCTCAATCTCAAGCAACATGAACCCATTCTTAAGAGCTAATCAAATATGTCATAAAACTGTGTAACAAAATGTCTAATACATTATAAATGTAATAAAGTATATGGAGAGAATGGCAAGTCAAGGAATGCTGATTCACTAAGACACTGAAGCAATTCAAAAATCATAAGAGTAAGATTTCAAACCCAGTTGTATTTGATCAGTTCTGGCAGTTTCCTCCTGTAGCAGAACATTTTCCTTACTGACATTACTCATTGCCTGTAGGTTGGCAAAATATTAAATCTCCACATTTTCACTTAGAAATATCCCAAAATTTAGATGGCATTCCCATATCAGAAATGGGCCGACAGATGCACGTATAGTTAAACAAGCACAGACTTTTAAAGGCAGCTTCACTTCTGTTTGAGCTCATGTCTATGAAGACATTTACACATGCTTTCTCTTTCTCAGTACTAGAGTGACCAACTGTCCCAGAGTGCCCAAAATATAGCACTTTAAGTCGTGTCCTGGACAACCACTCAGTCCCAATAAACCAGGAAAGGCGGTCACTCTAGCAGAGTGCGGATAAGCTATTCCATAGCAGAAATACTGAGACTAAAAGATAAAAACCCATACTGACCACTCAAATGAAAGAGCAGAAAATTAACACCAAAATGTCAGTCTTGATAAAGAAAATCAAGTTAAAAACATAAATGGAAAATAGGATTCCACTATAAAATGGTGAGGAAAAGTAGGGACAAGTGTTGTTTTGTTTTGTTTTGTTCATTTTGTTTTGTCCAGATGGGCAGAATAATGAAACAGAGACAAGATCCGTCATGGTATTGAGACTAATCTTTCATTTGTAATATATGCTATGTTTTGTTATTCCTTTTCAGCTGTTGCTATGCCTTAACTGATTGCTTCAATTCTCATGTTAAATGGTTTATTAATCTTTATAATTTCCTTTAAATCAGTCAAGTGCTCCATATTTTTTATTATTTTTTTGTGTTGTCAACACATAGTCCAGGTGAGATATCAGAAAACAAAGAGTGACCTGACCTTGCTCAGGTCCCAAGCGTGTGGTCCCAGGCACTGACAACGAGAGGGCAAGATAATTACAGATAAATAGAAACAGGTCTCTTTCCTTTGAGGCTATGGTCAGCAGAGACTACAATATTTCCATTACAATAGTGAAAAATTAGCAATTTTCCAAGTATTCATAATCTCTCAAGACCTACCCTATAAGCACAAACTAACATTGTAAACAACTAAATAATTTTGATTAGAAGACATTCAGAATTTTCAACAAGAAGGAAAATATCTTCTCAATCATTACATATCAGTAAGTATATGTGATTCCTTTTAAACATGTAGAAAGACCCATAATTTCATGATTCCTTAGCCTACCTGAATGAGTGGCCTTCCTTATTACATATTATACCTCCCCATAAATATTACAAAGTAGAACACATTTCTCACTTGTAAAACTTGCAGCTAAATAGAAAGGGAGTTTTTATTTTCTTAAAAATATCCTTTCTGAATGTTATTCCCTGGAGCCTGACCACAGACTGAGATTCATTGTCTTCTAAATTTGAGGCCTAAATAATGTGCTTACAAATTGCTTTTCCTCAGCAGCTTAAATTATTGCCCAAAGTTAATTTATCCTTCTTCAGTACAAATTTCTACAATAAGCATTCAAAATTTAGTCTCCTGTTAATACAACTAATTAGACAGAACACCAGAGCATAGGGCAAAAACTATTAGAGGTAAAATTACATTTCTATTTAAAGTCCTCCCAAGTAAACTAAAATATCATTATCTTTTATTTCAATTTTCTTTGTGTTAAAATCTGAGCTAATTTAATTTCATGTGACCAGGTTTTAATTTATCTTTTTGCTCCACAATATTTATTCTTTCTTCACATCTTTGCTCATACCAGGTTGCAGAGAAATAGCTAAATAATGAAAAACTTATATTTGGAACAACTGTTTCAGAGATAATTCCCATGTACCAATTTATTTACCATTTACTGAACACCTATTTTTGGCACTGGGGATACACTAGTGAATAAAGACAGCAAAATCTTTATTCTCATTTTACTTATAGTCACATGCATTTAGAGGTCTGGAGGTAAACAATAAAAAGCAAACAATTAAACAATTAATAAAGACTATAAGTATCTGATCCGAATAAAATAAATTTGAATCTGTGGTAAAAAGAAGATGAGAGCCACTGGGTTGTTGATTAGGAAGGTTGAGACTTAACATGCTGGAAGGAACCAGCCATAAATCAGATATGGTTAGAGAATTCCAGATAGAGAGAAGAACTGTAAGCCACTACTAAATTTAGAACAACATTTATGTGATTTAGACTTCCGGTCAAGATGGAAGCATAGGCAGAAATGCTTTGCTTCCTCACACAACCAAAAGAAGAATAACAACCAACTTAAAAGCAAAGAACAACCGGAATGGTCAGAAAATCATTTGCATGAAACTCCAACAACCAAGGAGTTAAAGAAACATTCATCCAGACTGGTAGGAGGGGTGGAAATGGGCAGGCAGGGTGGAGGGGATGAGCAGCAAGGCAAGGTAGACCATGAGGGCAATCCCACATTCTCCTGCAGAAAAGCCACATGGGAGGGAGACAGACCACACAACCCAGGGTTTCAGTGCTGGAAACTAAAAACTCAAAATCCCTGGCAGTAAAAAATCTGTGGGGGTTGCAGCAGCAGGAGAAACTCCCAGACTCACAGGAGAGTTTGTTAGAGAGGCTAACAGGGTTCTAGAATATACACAGATCCACCCACCAGCAAATCAGCACCTGAAAGGGCAAAGTCCACCTGTGAGAAGAGAGGGAAATAACAGAAAGTGGGATGACAGCTGAACAAGTGGCACTGTTCCCTCTCTGACCCCTCTCCCACAGACAGTGAGCACCACAACAAAGCAACATGGGTTGCCCCACCCTGGTGAATACCTAAGGCTCCTCCCCCTTACAACATAATAGGCATGCTAAGACAAAAAACGTATGGCCCAAATGAAAGAACAGATCAAAGTTCCAGAAAAAGAACTAAGCGATGAGGAGATAGCCAACCTATCTGATGCAGAGTTCAAAACACTGGTAATCAGGATGCTCGCAGAATTGGCTGAGCTCAGTAGCAAAATGAAGGGAGAAATGAAGGCTACACAATGTGAAATAAAGGAAAATATATAGGCAACCAACAGTGAAGGGAAGGAAACTAGGACTCAAATCAATGATTGGGAACAAAGGGAAGAAATAAGCATCCATCCAGAACAGAATGAAAAAAGAAGGATGCAAAAAAAATGAGGAGGGGCTTAAGAACCTATGGGACAACTTCAGATGTTCCAACATCTGAATCACGGGGGTGCCAGAAGAAGAAGAGGAAGAACAAGATAGTAAAACCTTATTTGAACAGATAATGAAGGAAAACTTCCCCAATCTGGCAAAGGAAATAGACATGCAAGTCCAGGAAGCCCAGAGTCCCAAAGAAATTGGACCCAAGGAGGAACACACCCAGGCACATCATAATTAAGTTACCCAAGATGAAAGATAAGGAGAGAATCTTAAAAGCACCAAGAGGAAGGGAGAGAGTTGCCTACAAAGTAGTTCCCATAAGGCTATCAGCTGATTTCTACAAAGAAACCTTACAGGCAAGAAGGGGCTGGAAAGTATTCGAAGTCATGAAAGGCAAGGGCCTACATCCAAGACTACTCTATCCAGCAAAGCTTTGATTTAGAATGGAAGGTCAGATAAAGTACTTCCCAAATAAGGTCGAGTTAAAGGAGTTCATCATCACCACATCCTTATTTGAAATGTTAAAGGGACTTATCTAGGAAAAAGAAAATCAAAAACTATGAACAGTAAAATGACAACAAAGTCACAACTAGCAACAACTGAACCTAAAAAACAAAAACAAGAACAAACTAAGCAAACAACTAGAACAGGAACAGAGTCACAGAAATGGAGATCACAGGGAAGGTCATCAGTGGGGAGGGGTGGGGAGGGAAATAGGGAAAAAGTACAGGGAATAAGAAGCACAAATGGTAGGTACAAAATAGACAGGGGGAGGCTAAGAATAGTATAGGAAATGTAGAACCCAAAGAACTTATACGTATGACCCATGGACATGAACTAAGGGCAAGGGGATGCTGGAGGGTGGGAGTGGCTGGGTGGTGCAGGGAGGAGGGGGATAAAGGGGAGAAAAAAAGTAGGACAACTGTAATAGCATAATCAATAACATATACTGTAAAAGTAAAATAAAAATAAATAAAAAAGAACATTTATGTGTTTTAGAAATAGAACAGAGAACAGGACAGCTAGAGCATACATAATAAGTGAGGAGGAGAGGATAAGAGTGAGAATGGAAGTCAAGGAAGGAGAGAACTATTCGGGAAGTAAACTGTTTTGACACTACAGGTTGTATTAAGGAGCTTGGACTTTTTTCTAAGAGCAGTACAGTAATTGGTAGGAGGCAGGAGGGATGTCTGAGGAAAAGTGTTACCAGAAATAATTCAGGTTTTAATGATCTCTCCCTTGAAGATTGGACTATAGGGGAGCAAAAGGCGGCAGCAAGAAAACAGTTTGAAAGATATTTTAATAGCCCGGCTTTTAAAGAAAACTAGTCAGACTCAATATGTTTTTATTTTTCTTTTTTTGGAAGGCTTAACCCACAGAATTTGCTGCTAACTTGGTAGTTTGTCATGGTAACAATTTTTAAAAAGAAGACAGAATCAAGGATTATTCTTGCTTTTCTGCCTGATCAAATGGGTAGAGAGTCAGCTGATCAACAGAGTAGTAGCAAAGCTGGCTGGGGAGCAGAGTGAGGAGCATCCCAGAACCAGCCACCTGGGAGGCGTCTCTGTCGAGGTGTCCAGGAAGTGGTGGGCTGCGTGATTTCTCACATCAGTGAACAAGTCTGGGTTGGCGTCATAAAAATAAGAGCTAAGAGAAGAAAATGTTTCAGGATGGAAGGAGTGAATAATTCCTTGGAGTTCTGGGGAAATGAGAAGCATGGGCGGAGAGCAGTGAGCTCTCTGGAAACTTGGATCGTCCCACAAGAGCACTTTGAGTGGGTGGTGGAGGTGGAGCCCTGGCTGCAGTGGGCTGAGGCAAGAGGAGAGTGTGGAGGGGGGGCAGAGGCCACTGTGGTTGTCACTTGTTTCCTCACCCTGAGTGCCTTTGCCAGTGCTTATGGATAATTTGTTTTCTTTTATGGAGGGTCTATTCAAATCTTTTGCCCATTTTGAGGGATTGTTTTTCTTTTTATTAATGAGTGATAGGAGTTGTTTGCATATTCTAGATACAAATTCTTTGTGAGATAAAAGTTTTGCAAACATTTTTAGTCTATGACTTGTATTTTTATTTTATTAATGGTGCCCTTTATAAAGCAAAACAATTTGGTAAAGTGTAATTTGTCAAATTTTTTATAAGTTAGTGATTTGGTTAGAACTAAGAAATTTTTGCCTACCCTTATTTTATGAAAATATTGTTTTCTTCTAGAAGCTTTATGGTCCTAATTCCATTATATATATGAATATGCATATATTTTATTCATCCCTGATATGTCTATTTTTTTTATCTATCAGCTTATTTATCTATGTCTAACAATCTATGTTCTTCTTTGTTACTTATGCCGGTAATATATTTTGTGTCACTAAGATTGCTTTATTTTCAAGCTTGCTGTGTGTTGTATGGACAACATATTGTTGGGGTTGATTTCATCTATTCAGGGGAGACTGTCAATTGGGTTTAACTTTTTACATATAATTAATAGCATGATATTGGTACTTTGTATATGGTCTTTTTAAAATTTTGTATATTTTCTTATTCAGTCTTTTTTCTTTTCTGATTTTCATTGTTTGAATCCTTGTATATACTATTTTTCCTTTTTGGTTGGCTGTCTTTAACATAAATCTATGATTATATTTATTTGTTCACATTTATTTTTTACAATTATTAATATCTGCACATCTCCCTAACAACAAATATTCTGTTTGCTCTCACATCCTTTTGGTCTGCAAAGCCTCATGTCTATAATGTCTACAATTGTAGTGTGAGACCCCTAGGAATGAGCGTTCTCTTTATTTCCTTTATTTGGTCTTAGTTTTATCTTCCACTTGTTGTTTGGTGTGATGGGATAATAAACTTCACCCAGACATTTTATCACTCATCATTTCCTTCAGTAGCTCCAGAATCTCTTTCACTTCTTGCATGAAAACTTCCTCCAAAAGGGTTTCCAATGTGGGTTATTGTCATGTTAATTTTACTAAATCATGGCACTCACCACTCTGCAGTTTCGCCTCCTGAATTTTGTCCTTCCTACTCCTTGTTACTGCGGCAGTTTTCCAGTCCTTTCCAAAGGACCGTTTTGCCTTCTATCTGGCTTTTTAGTTGTTCTTAGTAGGAATGATGTCCTGCTGCAATATAGTCCAAAATTCCATCTAACATAATTATATTCATTTTCTTTTTTAAAAACTGCTTTATATAATGAAAATATTTGAGTAATTTGCTTGTAAATATGTCCTTGAACTTGTCTACATGCCATCTTTTATGTGAAGTATTTTCATGATAGTCATTTCCTAACCATTTTGTTTTCCTTGTTGAATGAGTGAAGTAATTTTAACCTCTCTATGGTAAAAGCAGCCACCTAAGGCTGCCCTGATTGTTAGTCACAATTTAAGGGCTTGGAGAAGGTGGTGATTTTTTATTAAATTATTAAAGGCACCTGCATTCCATGCCATAATCAGTGAAGGATTTTTAAATTGTCAAATTAGACATGATTAATTCATATCCATTTATAAAATCATAAATTACACAGCACATGTTTGGTAGAGTATAACCCTCTTTCAAATATGCTATGGGGCATTTGTCACTGGGCATTTTCTTTCTCCTGGTTGTCACTTACTGATGCCTCCAGGGACACAAGGGAGGGAATAGACAGCTGAAGGACAGACGGACCTAGGATCCCAAACAGGAATTTCAAAGAGGAGGTGACAGAAGAAGACAACACTGTTTAGTCACCCACCTCTCAAAATAGTCAGATTTAACTTTCAAAAAGTAAGTTTGGGAGAGTGTAACCTAAATTCTTGTGTTAGCAATATTTTTCTGTTCACACTGCAACTGTGTTAAGTTAAATGTGACCATAAATAGTTCTCTTTTTATAGACCATTCACTTGATGAAGCAAAAAGTAAAATTTACAGCATTTGTATCCATCTCCAATTTGAAGACAGTTTTGTATTACATTTCATACAGTACATTTCCATTAATTATTCCTACTGATGGTCTTCTATTTTATTGTATCAGAGACCACTAGCTGCTAATCAAATATTTCTTCTGCTTCTCCTTAGTGCTAGAACTCTTTTTTAAAAAATATGTGAGTATATTTCTCAGATTCCTTTACAAATAAGGGTAGAAGATATATTGAATAGTAAGCACATATTTACAGAAAAGTTCTCTGAAGGTAACTGACTCAGCTTGGAAGAGGCCCCTTTGCCTTTACTCATTTTTTCCTTGTGTCTCAAAGAAGAAATCACTGTCACCTGCATTCTGGATCTCTATTCTGGGGGAAGAAAAAGGGCAAATGAAGGAGAAGTTGGGTAATTGTACCATAATAGTATACTCTGAAGCTACTAACAATAGCATGCAATTTGATTCTCAAAACTTCTTTCACAGCACTCAACATTAATTATAGGCTACTATCTCTGTACATTTGCATAAACAATTCACTTAGTCAGATTTAGGTTTTGAGATGTAAAAAACAAAAATGTAAGTTACTGTTCAAAAAGATAGCTATAATTTTCTGATTTAATATAAAGTGGTAAAGCATTTGTAATTTTTAATAAAGCACAATTGGTTTCATGACTTTCCTCAATAAATATTAGTATCAGGTGGGTTTTTTAAAAAGATGTATTTATTTATTTATTTTTAGAGGAGAAGGGAGAAAGAGAGGGAGAGAAACATCAATGTGTAGTTGCCTCTCACATGCCCCCTGCTGGGGACCTGGCCTGCAACCCAGGTATGTGCCCTGACTGGGAATAGAACCTCAACCCTTCTTTGGTTTACAGGCTGGAGCTCAATCCACTGAGCCACATCAGTGAGATCTGGTTTCAGGTTTTTAAATTATTTTTTATTTGCCTGTGTTTCAAAGAAACACAGTAGATTTTTTTCCAAAGTGATATCTACTTGCTTTACCAATGCAACATGTAACTACAGGGAGCACCTTCACTCTCTGGTTTGCACTATTGTCAACATTTTGGCTCCTCTTAGTTTTCAGTTACTTAGTATTAATATTTCCCAAGGTTCTCTCTCATGATAAATCTTGGTTCAGGTAATATAAAGAAAATGAAGCTATTAATAGTTAAACTTATGCAGCAATTAAAATTGATGAAAATACTTTCCTCTTGCCTTTAAAATTTGTCTACTTATCCCTTCAATGCAGTTGGAATATTTTGTATAATCCTCCACAGTAGAATTTTGAACTATATGAATAGCTTATAATCTTTAATTATCAGAATAGTATAGCCTGATAATTTGCATCCTTAATTGATAATTGAAACTACTTTGGATAAGACAGATACTGTAGTTTACATTTACTAAACCTCTGTAATAAGAACTTCCAAAGTAAAATAAGTCGATTTCAAGATGTGTATAAAGATATAGAGAAAATATTTTTATACCAATATGATTTTAAAATAACACTCATTTAATTTTCAGTCAGGGCCCAAATACGCTAGACCATACTCTAATGTCATAGGCAAATGGAAAACATGGAAATGCAATTCATATTTCCTAGCATGGGTATAATGTTTTAAAGTATATTTTATTGATTATGCTATTACAATTGTCCCATTTTTTTCTCCCCTTTATCCCACTCCATCCTGCACCCCTCCTTCCTCTAGCATCCACCCCTTCTTAGTTCATGTCCATGGGCCCTGCATTTAAGTTCTTTGGCTTCTCCATTTCCTATACTATTTCTAACTCCCCCCTCCCCTGTCTATTTTGTACCTACCAATGATGCTTCTTACTCCCTGCACTTTTTTCACCATTCTTACCCCTTCCCCTTCCTTGCTTGTAGCCTCCATGTGATCTCCATTTCTGTGATTCTGTCCTGTTCTAGTTGTTTGCTTTGTTTTTGTTTTTTAGATTCAGTTGTTGGTAGTTGTGAGTTTGTTGTCATTTTACTGTTCATATTTTTTATCATCTTTTTCTTCAATAAGTCCCTTTAACATTTCATATAATAAGGGCTTGATGGTGATGAACTCCTTTAGCTTTATTTACTTTATCTAGGAAGCACTTTATCTGTCCTTCCATCCCAAATGATATTTTTACTGGATAGAGTAATCTTGGATGTAGTACTTGCCTTCCTTGATTTTGAATACTTCCTTCCAGCACCCTTCTTCCCTACAAGGTTTCTTTTGAGAAATCAGTTGATAGGCTTATGGGATAGTAGGTAACTGTCTTCTTTTCTCTTGCTGCTTTTAAGATGCTCTCCTTCTCTTTCATCTTGGGTGATGTAACTATGATGTGTCTTGGTCTGTTCCTCCTTGGATCCAACTTCTTTGGAACTCTCTGAGTTTCCTGGATTTGCATGTCTATTTCCTTTGCCAGATTGGGGAAGTTTTCCTTCATTATTTTTTCAAATAAGTTTTCAATTTCTTACTCTTCTTCACCTTCTGGCACCCCTACAATTCAGATGTTGTAATGTTTAAAGTTGTCCCAGAGGTTTCTAAGCTTCTCATTTTTCTGAATTTTTGTTTCTTCATTCTGTACCAGTTGAATGTTTATTTTTTCCTTCTGCTCCAAACTTGATTTAAGTCCCAGTTTCCTTCCCTTCACTCTTGGTTTCCTGTATATTTTTCTTTATGTCATTTTCATAGCCTTCTCTTCTTCCTTTATTTTGGGGCTGTACTCAATCATTTCTGTAAGCATCCTGATTACCAGTGTTTTGAACTCTGCATCTGATACATTGTCTATTTCCTTGTCACTTAGTTCTTTTTCTGGAGCTTTGACCTGTTCTTTCATTTGGGCCATATTTTTTTTGTCTCAGCGTGCCTGTTATGTTTTAAGGGGTGAAGCCTTAGGTATTCACCAGGAAGGGGCAACCCATGTGGCTGTGTTGTGGTGCTGTCTGTGGGAGAGGGGTCAGAGAGGGAACAATGCTGCTTGCTGGGCTCTTGCCCCACTTTCAGTCACTTTCCCCACTACCCACAAGTGAAGTGGGCCCTTCTGGTCATGATTCCTGGGTGGGTGGGTTTGTGTACATTTGAGGACCCCATGGGTCACTCCAATGGACTCTCCTGTGAGGCTGGGAGTTTCTCCCACCACCACAACCACCACAGGTTTTTATAGCCAGAGGTTTTGAGGCTTTATTTTCCTTCACTGGAACCCTGGGTTTGTGTGATCTGTCTTGCTCCCCTGTTGTTTCTCCCAGTTTATCTACACAGGAATGTGGGATCACCTAGTCCACCAGCCATCACCTCACCCACCTGGTCCACCAGCTGTGGCCTTGATATCCATCCTCTCAGTCCTGGCTGCCTGTCTCTGCCCCTCCTACCAGTCTGGATGAATGTTTCTTCTTTAACTCCTTGGCTGTTGAACTTCCATACAGTTTGAATTTCTGGCAGTTGTGGTTGTTTTTTATTTTTAAATTGGTTGTTGTCCTTTTGGTTGTGCAAGTAAGCAAAGCATATTTACCTATGCCTCCATCTTGGCCAGAAGTCTATAGTGTTTTTTCTGCAATATTGTCTTCTTTCCATAAGTTTTCACCTGTACAAGTAGTTCAAACTGGTGGGAGCATCAGTGTTCTTGACTCTCTTCAAATCTTAAAACAAATATACAGGGTCCAGCAGCAGTAAGTTTTGGTTGAGTTTGGTTGGTAGGGTATGTGAATGTCTTACACGAGATGGACAGAAATTTGAACATTTTACCTAAAATGTCATATGGTGTGCTTGAGTGTGATATTGTTATGTTACAGAATTACATGCTTACTGTTTTGTAATAAAAAAGGGGGTGTTATTCGTGCCAGACCCTGTATTACTTAGGTTTATCATTTCAGCTTAACATGAAATTGGAGAAAGTTGAAAGGATTGTAAGAGCTGAATAGATGTATATTGACATAGCATATGATATATTTTAATTCTAAGGATACAGCACATATGTCCAAATATAAAAAGGAGTTTTTAGCATACATGTCAGAAAATTAGAAAAATAAAAATATCTGAGCTCTTGTAAAGATTTCTTTAAAAATAGCTTAAATTTAAAAACACTGACAAAACCAAAGTTGGAGAAATGTGGGGCAACTAGGTCTCTCTTGGGGATGTAGAATGGCACAATCACTTGGAAGATGATTTGGTAGGTTTTCACGAAGTTCTGTGTACCCTACCACATGACTCAGCCATTTTACTACCGGGGAGTGAAAGAATATGTCCATATAAAGACTTATGCATGAATGTTTATAAGAACTTTATTAAGATCTAGAAGGAACCCAAAATACCATCACTAGTTGAATAAACAAATTGTGATATATACATATAATGAAAATGTTCTTTAAAATAAAGATGAATGAATTGTTGATGTGTGTAACAGCATGGGCAAATCTCAAAATAATTATGCTGCATGAAAGCAGATAAAAGCAATACATACACCTATTTTGTGCTTTCACTTCTCTAAAACTCCAGAAAATTCCAATTATTCTTTAGTGACAAAAAACCAATGCCTGATGACAGCCAATGGTCACTGGTGCCAATTAAATGCCAGCAGGAATTCCCAATTTGGGGTGTGGTGAAGAAGGAAACTTTATTCAATATGAAACAGCTCAATGTGATACAGCACATGGCTGTGAATAAGCTTAACTGTGAATAAGAAACAGCTTAATAGCATATAGCTCAATCGAAGGAGCATGTGTGAAACTGCACAGCTGTGAGGAGGCCCTGGGGCACAGCCTCTCTTCCACTAGGCAGCTTTGGTCCGCTCCACATCTGTCTGTTTTGCTCTGCTTCTCTACAGGCCTGCTCCACTAGGCTCCTGCAAGTCCTCTTAGGTATTTTGGCTCCAGCTGAGGAAATGTAGCCTTCAGCCTTTGATTGAAAGGGAAAGTATGCTCTTTGGGCCAGAAGGGAGGTGACTTATACAGACAGAAGTCCCACTCCTGGTCCCTGATTTGTCAGTCCTCCTACAAGTGAGGACTCCAAACCCTCACAGTTTGGCCCAAAAAACACCATCTTGATTGGTCCAAATGGAGGCCCTCTGATTAGTCAGTGAAGATGCTTATGGGGAAATAGCTGCACAGCTCCAATTAGACAGAGAAAGCCTCAGTTCTATTGATTAAATTAGGATTCCAGTAACTCCTCTATAAGTTCTGGCTCAGGCGGCAGACACAGTGCAGGCAGGAGGGCAATTCAGTACAGGAGGCAGGCAGCTAAGTGCAGGTTTCTTCCTGATGTGGTCTGCATGAGAAGTCTCTGTATGGAAATGTCTGCCAGGCTCCTTTTTTTTAATAAAATTTTTAGGCACCAGATACCCTTCTTAGTAGATATCTTCTTTCTCAGTATCCATACCAGGAAGATGCCTGGAGATGGAAGAGGGTGGTTATCAATGAGGAGAGGAAGTATTGCATTTCCAAAGGACATGCAGAAATATTTGAGGATGAACTGATATGTTCTTTATCTTAAATTCAGTAATCATTTCCCATGTCTATACATATATCAAAAATTATGAATTGTATATCTTAAATATGAACAATTTATCACTTATTTTCAATTATACCTTAATAATCTATTAAAATAAATTCAATTGATAGAAAGACCAAACAGAAAGTAAAGTTTTAACATTTAAATAAGCAAAATAAAAATATTTTTATCATTTTAGGATTTTCATGGGCATGAACAACAGTGGGGTGGTTGCAGGGGGTGAGGAAAGTGGGAGGAGGTGGAAGAGGGTCTAGAGGGATAAATGGTGATGGAAAAAATACAATAATATAAAACCTCCTAAAATAAAAATAAGTAAATAAATATGTAAAATACAATCACAAAAATGAAAGCTGGAAATTTTGACTGTATTATATTTTTAAAGTGTTGAACAGAAGTCACAATAAGGCACAGACTGAAAAAACATACAGCTTGTTTCTAGGATAAAGAAGTTCTACAATAAACTGAAAAAGTAAACAAAATCTCATTGGGAAGTGGCACAGGATATAAGTAGGTAATTCAAAGAACAGGAATCAAAAGTGGTTTATCAAAGATATGGCAGCAGCCTAAGTGCACATTGATAGATTATTGGATAAAGAAAAGGTGGTACACATATACAATGGAATATTAGCCATAAGAAGGACATGTGGACCCACTAAGAGAAATAAATCAGAGGTAAACTGGTGGTTGCCAGATTTGGGGGGTAGTGGCGGGGATTGGGGGGATGGGTGAAAAAGATGAAAGGATTGAGAAGTACAAATTGGTAGTTGCAAAATAGTGATGGGGATGTAAAGAACAGCATAGGGAATATAGTCAATAATGCTGTAGTAACAACTCTTCATGGGGCCAGGTGGGTACTAGACTTGTTGGGAGGATCATGTTACAAATTATGTAAATGTCTAACCCCTATATGATATACACCTGAAATTAATATAAAATATTATTGAGCCCTGACTGGTGTGGCTGAAGTGGATTGAATGCCAACCTGTGAAGCAAGGGGTCACTGGTTCGATTCCCAGTCAGGGCACATGCCTGGGTTGTGGGCCAGGTCCCCAGCAGGGGCATGCTAGGGGCAACCACACTGATGTTACTCTCCCTCTCTTTCTCCCTCCCCCCCTAAAAATAAATAAAAATCTTTAAAAAAATAAAATAAAATATTATTGAATGCCAACTGAAGAATTAAAAAATAAAAACACAATTCACAATAAAAAAATTAAAAAGCGCTTAGTAAAATGCTGAAAAGGTGCTCCCCCTAGCAGGCAACCATAGGAATCAAAATTAAAATAGTCAAGAGTTACTATTTACACAAAAGAGACTGATAAGAATTTATAAAATAAAACAATGGCAAAGAAGTAGAGACAAATGAAATGTGCATATTGCTGGTGATTGGTTTAATTATTCTTAAGTGATAGGTGTATCTTTTAAATTTGAAGACTTACGTTCTTTACAGCCTAGCAAATCCACTACCGGCTATGTGCCCTGAGAAACTCCAGCCTGCTGCAGAGGAGGAAGCATGTGTTTTCCTTTGCAGCATTGTGTGCAATGTTGACAACTGTAAGCAGGCTAACTGCCTATGAAGTGGGAATAAATATACCTTTCTTATAATGTATTACAAGTTATTAAATCAGTGGTTCTTAAGCAGGGCAATTTTGCCTGCCAGGTGACATTTGGTGATGTCTAGAGACATTATTGTTTGTCACAACTGGACATGAAGATGTTCCACTGCTATGGGTACCAGTAAGAGTGAGCATCTTTTCACTGGATAGAGGCCAGGGATGCTGCTAAACACCCCACAGTGTACAGGACATCCCCCCATAACAAAGAATTATTCAACCCAAAATGTTAATAATGTCAAAGTTGAGAAGCTCTGGTTCAGATGAACAAGCTACATTTATATGTATCAACATGATTATAACACAAAAGCATAATATTAAACACAAGAGACTAATGGCAGAAATATATAGATAATATATATAAATTTCAAAAACTTCAAATATACATATATCATTTATAATCACATGTTCATTATAACTTTTTAAAAACATGGAAATGATACACATTGACATTAGAAGTGGCTTATTCTGAGGAAAGTGGGAGAGTAAAAGGACATTTAGCTATTTATTTATTTAAAAATACATTTCTGTAGCAAATATGACAGTATATTAATTTGTGTATATAAATATAGTGGTAAATCCTCAGAACATTTTTATAAATTGCTTGTATGATTATTAGTTTTGAAATCTTTATCATACCATCTCTGTTGTTAAAAATAAAAACCAACTCTTTGAATTCATTAGTTAATTTTTTAAAAACTCTAAGGGGAGAAAAACAAAAAAGATTAAAACAGAATTAAAAGAGAAAATTTTTTTCAATACTCAGCAGTAAAATCATTAAATAAAACCAAGCTTATCTCTTTAGAAAAATGTAAATAAGGTCTTGTTAAACTTAATCAAGAAAAAAAGAGGAAAGATAAACTAATCATAGCAGTGAAAAGGGAATAGAACACTAAGACAGTAGAGAGAGATTACAGTAATAAAAACACCTACCCCAAAAATGAAAGGGCAAAGAAAATGAATGATTAACAAAAGAGAAAGTACATATGCTGCAATGTTAGCTCAATGACGGAAGAATAATGCCAATAAACTATAACCTACCTCCAATAAATAATTGAAGGATGTATACGAAGCAATTAAATATGATACAGTCATTAAAATGTTATAATGGTTAGGGATAGGTTTTTTAATACAGGGAACATACTTATAGTAAAAACAGCAAATACAGCATGATCTTTATTTTTCAGGTATTTTAAATAATTATGTACAAAAAATTAAAAAGCAAACATGCTGAAGTGTTAACTAGATTTACCTGCAGTTGATAGGACCATAAGTATTTTCCCCTCTCTTTCTATATAAGTTCTTGTATGCCAAATGTTTTACTATATTGAAAAATGTTTTTGCCACAGGAACACACTGATAACAAAAATCTCTCCTACTTGTGAGTTGAAAATGAACTTATTGGTAATCAAATAATCTATAGTTATTTGATCACTAAATTTGTTTATGCATCAAGGAAACAAAAAGGGTCCCCTAGATACTAGATTGCCTATTTTCATTTAATACAATTAATTCACAAAATATATGCACCACTGGCTGAATCTATCATGTTTATGATTCTGGGGAATATGGTCTTGAAAGATGTTGCTTTATACCCTTGAATAAAATAAAGACTTGTTTGGTAAGATAAAAAAATACATATTTTAAGCTATATCATCAATCTTGCCTATGCAACATAAACCCTTACATTTTATTCTCAATTATGAAACGATTAAACTAATTACAGCATATTATTTTAGGTAAAGACTTGTATGATTCAAACTCATCAAGTGTGATTCAGATGCTCATCTGTGAAATTATGTCCCTAAATTAACGACAAAATATATGACGTTCACTACAAAATATAATTAGTATAAATGATGGAAAGTTCATTTTTGAGGACAGAAAAACACTTGTGTTGAGCAGGAAATGGGCACTGGTGCTCTGTGGGACAAATTTAAGAACCCCGTCACTGAAATAAGACTCCTACTCGGTGAGGCGACAGCCACCATGAGCAGCCACCCCGCTGGAGACTATGGGTGTGACGGCCAGCGACGCGGAAGAAGCTGAAGCTGCGTTGAGGCCAGAGCAAGCTGCTCTGTTGGGATCCGGGCGGCCCTGCCAACTTCACACTGAAGTTCCACAATCCTGAGAGACAGAGTTGGGCAGCAGACAAAAATCGTGCTCCTCTATGGTAAATCCAGCGTGGCTTACAGGAAGATGCGACATACCTATCATTCTTTATTCTGGAAAGTTGCCCATCATTAAAAACTACTGTTAAAGGATGAATGTCCCAGTTTATTGGGACTCTCACAATCAGTGACTTGATATGAACGCAGGCATTTGTTCAAAAGCAGGCAACCATTTGCTCCTTCAGAAAGTGTTCCTTCTTGATTTTTTGGCCCTGCTTTATCTTGATTCTTTTATCTTATCATTAAACCATATTAGTTTCCTTTACTGTACCCTCTTCTTCTGGCAATCTAATAATGTGTATACCCCTCCCCCAATAAAAAGCTTATTACCTCTGCTCCTCTCCTCACCACCCCTCTTTGCCACCTCTCTAGATTTATGAATATTTGCTGTCCCTTTACAATATTTCCAAACATTTTTCTAAGTGCTTTATAGGTACCATCAATTTTATTCCCTCATTTAATGCTCCCAACAATCTTTTGAGCTAAGTATGATTATTTCCTCCCTTTTAAGTGAAGAAACTGAAGCACAAAGAGATTAACTTAGTTCCAGAGTTGGATAGCTGGTTACAAGTGATAGAGAATAATCTGAAAATATGATGTATTAAGAAAATAAATCACATAAATCAAATACGAATTATAAACAGTACAACATAAAGGTGACAAGGCAGGTTTTTAACTTTTCTTTTTTAAGGTGTGCTATGCATGTCTTACAGCATATGGGTTCCAGCAGTGTGTTGAGCTGGTCAAAGACACCCATTTACAGATCATAAGGCAACTCCAGTCCCTTGTTAAGGCTGCAAACAGAGGTTGCTAGACACATGGGCCGTCAGTGAGAAGAGACTGACTAATCTGTGGACCAGAGAGTTTTTATCTTTTATCCTCTTTCCATTCTTGTTCTCATTTGCCTCTTAGCTTGTTGGAGGGAATAAATGAGTGAAAGTCTTGTCAGGTTAAGGACATTTGTGTGCCATTTCCCTTGGTGCTGCAGAAATCCCAAACCCCTTGTGTTGACCGTGAGATACTGTTACTACTAATAATACAACTCTCATACATCTGTAAATAAGCACCTTTAGAATGATGAGTGTCTGCTACTTAATAATTAGGCAGTTCAGAAGTTCTTCATTGAAAGGCAGTTTAATTGGGTGAGCTATGATGAGAAGTTTCCAAAATTCCATCCAGGCATGGATCTGAGGCCAAAACACACACACACAGAATAAATAATAAAGGGGTAGACCTCACATCTAAAAACACACACATGATAAACAGAATTCAGATGGACATAGTTCAGAATATATCACTTGTTCATTAATGGGAATTTGTCCTTCAGTGATTCTCACTGAAATTACACATTTAAAAACAATTGTGTCCCAGAATCAGAATTAGTTATTGGTGTAAATGTTTTGACTAGAGCCTCTATTGAAATCTGTAATGGTCCATTAAGAATTCCTCATGAAAAATCAATATTTAATGGCTTTGTGAGTCTGGTTAATGTTTTTGGCCTTTGATTGGTCTCCAACGGTATCTCCCCAACTGAGAGCTGCAGTCGCCACTGGATACCATAGCAAATATAATTTCAGACTTTGCATTATTTCTAGTGTTTGAACACTAATTAAATTTTGAATTTTTATTCTGTTTGATTGTAAGTATGTATCCTCATAACTCAATTAAGCTCAGGTGACTTGCAATGTGGAAGAAGAAAAAAAGTATACAATTTTCAGTGCTAATTTATAAAAAGCAAAGTATTTAGGAATAAGTAATCTTTGTCATGAAACTGCTAATTACATTTTAGAGGAAGACACCAATTTTTATTCAGCATTGTCAATTCTCTTAAAATACGTGGAAACATAACCTGGGCCGGTGTGGCTCAGTTGGTCGGAGCATGATCCTGTAGACCAAAGTGTTGCAGGTTTGATTCCCAGTCAGGGCACATACCCAGATTTCAGTTTCAATCCCCCTGTCGGGGCACATATGAGAAGGCTACCAGTTGATGTTTCTCTCTCACATTGATGTTTTCTCTCTCTCTCTCTCTCTCTCTCTCTTTCTGAAAGCAATGAAAAAAATATCCTCAGGTGATCTATCTATCTATCTATCTATCTTTGGATTAAATAGCCACCTAAGAGGAAATACAAATAATTAAAAAAAACATAAAATATGTAGAAATGTATAGTATTATGTTAACAAAAATACTACTAATACTTTATAGCACTCTATGGTTTATAAAAGAATTTAATATTATCTCTTGTACAAGAGAGTTTAACAATAAGAATCATACCCAAGTTTCAAAACCAGGGAATTGTTTTTTACAAGTTAATAAGTATAATCTCTGCTATATGAAAGCTATTTTTATATATTGCATATTGTAACCTGACATAAATACACCTCAAATATATTAACTGTTACATCTATATATTTGATACAACTTTTAGATAAGATTTCTTATGTTGTGCTACATTAGTGAACAGAAGTTAAGCTTTGCATTATGTTAACATGGTTCATGCCATACCCATCTAACTATAATTAGAACCACTCCTGTATTAATTATGCCAAGCTCAAGCCATTGCGTGTGGCTTTCATCCTTTGACCTTCAGATGGGTGGTACTAAACAACTCTCTTCTACAGCTTTCTCCGACCAGCCATCTGGGGATGCCTGTTCTGGCACCACCATCTTACTTGGCCTATCAAGATAGAGGCCTCCTGGAAAAACTGCAAAATATATTAGAGCTACAGAAAACCTTTTGTGGTAGGAATGGTAACATCTGTTCTGGATTTTTTTTTAGGCATGGACATTTGTTTATACTTGGTAGTGTAGGATTCTGTACCTTCCACATTGAGGATAGAGGAAGTTCAGGAAAAGTCTTGACCTTATTTGGAGGTGTTCTGGCAGTCTACCCACAGGAGGAAGCAAAACCTCCCACCTCAGTAAGAAAAATTAGTCTTTCCATTCTAATTTATAACAAAACTTTCTGCCCTGGCTGGTATGGTTCAGTGGATTGAGCACCAGACTGCAAACCAAAGGGTCATGGGTTCAACTCCCCATCAGGCCACATGCCTGGGTTGTGGGCCAGGTCCCCAGTATGGGGTGAGCAAGAGGCAACCACACATTGCTGTTTCTCTTCCTCTCTTTCTCCCTCCCTTTCCCTCTGCCTAAAAATAAATAAATAAAATCTTTTAAAAAGTCATCACTAAAAAAAGAAAATTTTCTTTGCTTTTTACACCTTGTGGTTAAAGTATATTAAGCAATAATGTAGAATGTTTACATTTCACCATTTGGCAAAGATCTCAACATTCAATTGCCTTGATGTAATTTCTGTAAAATACCCTTGAAAGTTTTCTTTAGTAGAGTTAACCTGGATGTGCTCACCATTTGTTCATCCAGATTGTTTCCCATTACAGGCAAGATGAAGTTAACACCCTTGATTATGGCATAGCAAGACCTTCCTTTGGAATTTCCCAATTTCATCTCTGAAAACTATTCTCAGCTAAAATAACATGCTCAAGTTATTTTGGCACATAGTTGTTGTATACAGAATGTTATCTTTTCCTGGCATAGTATTTCTCATTTTTGTAAGATTTGAACCTAGGAACTTGGGTCCAGAAAATTTGCACAGTTCTATTCAAGCAGGTTTTCCCCAAACGGCAATGCAGATAGTGAAGGACAGCTCTGGGAAAACGTCTTTTCAGCACCCTTGAACTCTCAGTCAGCTGCTGCATTCAGTCTTCCCTGTGCCCAGAATAGTTTCTGACTGGCCTTACCTGAACTCTGCCCACTTCCGGACTGAGCCTGTGGGAACAGGGCGCTCCCATGGTGATGGTTCTCTAGTTAGAGATACAAGACAGCAGTTGGGGAAAGAAGAGCAGTTCTCATAGGAATAAGGGGTTCTCTTACTTGAAAAATACGAAGTGGAGGCTGGACACCCCAAAACATTTGCCTACTCTCTGCAAACATCCTTCAGGGGTCAAGGAATAATATCCTCTATATATACCCCCACTGAAGTATATAAAGTCAATTACTTTTTCTCCCGAGATGCCTATGGAGCATGTTTAACCAAACATTTGTCATAGCAGAGTGTGCTAGTTTGTGTTCTGCTCTGTCTCTCTATCTACAGTAATTTCTTGATGACAGAAGCCATATCTTAGCCATTTCTGTTTGCCCAATGCATCATAATGTTCACTATAGGGTAAATCCTAAAATTGTTCCTTATTTAGTCACATGATAAACATGAATCCTTCTGTCTTCTTCTACTCTTGCATAAGTTCAGAAGGACACATGCAAGATCAAATTACTTGAGCTCTGCAAAAAGAATTCTTTGTAGAAATATGATATAAATAGGATTGTTTTGGCTTTAAGCAATAGATATGAAAAATATTTCTTTATCTTTTGTGGAATGCTCCTGATTGCACAACCATTATGTTGATCAATGTCCTTACTTAAAAACTTATTTAAAAGTGTATTTAAAATCTGACAGAGAAAATTACTCTTCAAAATCATGATTAACACAAAATATGTCTCTCCTTATCATCTGGTATATTTCCTTCTGCTGGCTAATGAGAATTCAGTGATGTCTGCTTCCATTTTGACTATCAAGATAAAAATAGATAAAATTTAAACCTAAATTGCCTTAGCCTAATTTAGGCATTTTTTTCTGATGTAATGATGTCCTATTCTGGTTCTCTATGTTATTATGTATAAAAATCACCTCAGAAACTTGTCAAAATTCATGTTTCTAGACCCTGGCCCCTGAGAGAAATAATTATTACTTTGCATATTTTGAACTTTGATTCAGATATTGGTAAATAAATACATACATTTTAATTCCTAAGATGTTCACTGAAAGTATAGGAATAAAGTACATTTCCAACCAAAGGGACAAAGAAGGAAGGACAAAGAACATGATTCAACCAGTCTAAAAAAAGGCAAGAAAAGAAAGACAAAGGAAAAATAGATCTCCTATGAGTGCATGGAAAGAGAGAACTCTCAGCATCTGAAAAGTTTCCTTTAGAGTACTGAGTTGAGTATTAAGCAGATGACAGTGCATGCATTTAAAATATGAAGGAGGGAGTTCGGGTCAAGATGGCAGCATAGATAAATGCTGTATGCAAACCCTCCCACAACCACATCAGAATTACAGCTAAACTGCAGAACAGCCGTCATTCAGAACCCCCTGACATCTAGCTGTCCTATAAAGAAGGATATAAAGAAGAAGCCACATCAGTGCTAGTCAGAGGGGTGAAGAGGGGGAAGGGGCTGCTCCCACACCCACGTGCAGTGGATAAAAATCAGGAGGGATATCTTGGCAGCAGAGGTCCCCCCTGAGGAGTGAAGGATCCCAGCTGCACACCAGCCCCCACCAAACCCAGGATTCTGGTGCCAGGAAGAGAAGTCCCATAATTTCTGGCTGTAAAAACCAGTGGAGATTGTGCCTGAATGAGACAGAGGGCTTCTGGAGTCCCAGGCAGTTCCTCTTAAAGGGCCTGCACACAGACTTACTCTGACTCACTGACCCTGAGCTCCAGTGCTGGGATAGCAACTCAAAGGCACCAGGGACACAGAGGGAGGAAATTACTTGTCTGATGTCAGGGCTGGAGGTACAGATTTCTCCCAGACATAAATTCTGACAGAGACTATTGTCCCTTTGCTGAGCCTTCCCCCAACAGCTGAGTTTGTAGGCAGGTGCAATATCAGAGTCTCCAACAACCTGGTCAACACTATTCACCCCACCCCACCCAACTTTCTGGTCCACCAAAGTCATTTCCAATGGCTTTTCTGTACAAACAGCCTGATTTGGCTCATGCTGCGGGCCTCCCTAAAATCTCTCAAATAAGCAGCATCTGGCCCGTGAGTGCCCCAGGCCCCAGGCCCTGCACTAGAAGAAGCCAGTCTCAGGTCCCAGCTTGGGCTCTCCAGGGCACCTCCAAGCCCAGCACAAGTAGCAACCATCTGCAGATCACTCTATAGCTCATACTGGCTGACCTTGGGCAGGGCACAGGCAGTGGCTGACCTTGGCCTGCACCTTCCAGGAGGCCCCAAATCCATGGCACCTGGTGGAGAGCTGTCTGCATTTTGTTTTTCTCACTTCACAATACATCCCAGAAATCACTTGATACTAGGTGATACACCTTTCTCACCTATCCTTTTTTTAAAGCTCCATACTGCTCTATGTTGTAGATGTACCATAATTTGTCCCTGGTATGTGGACATGTAGGTTTTTTTATGTAATATCTTGCAATTACAAATACCACTACAATGCAAAATCTTCTGCATATGTATTTTCATATTGTTGGAGGTATGACTTAAAGGTAAATTCCTGAAATGGGGATCAAAAAATAAATGTACACTAATATTTTTATAGGTTTTTCAAATTACCCTCTCCATAGCAATTAAAATATTTTACACTCCCACCAGTAATGTATGAGAATATTTGTTTTCCCACAGATTTGCCAAGAGTGTGCTGTCAAACTTCTATTTTTTTCAGTCTGATAGGTTAGAAAAGGTATTTCAATGTTTTAATTTTTATTCTATTGTTAGAATTGCAAACTGATACACTTGAAATGCCATTCATATGTTTAAACAGTATTTTGACTTTTTGATGAGTTGTATGTGTCCTTTTTCCCCTTTTTAAAAAGGAATTGCGATTTTGACTTTTTGAGGCTATTCTTTTTTCTGTTGGATAGCTTGTCCTTTTCTCTTGATTTTTAGAAATTATTTTTATAGTAAAGATAACTATATAAACAAATGATTTTTTCAAATTGCTATTTATCTTTTGATTATTTTTAGTGTTCTGTTGTCATGAAAAAGTTTTAATTTTTATGATATTAGATTTAACTTGTGCTTTACTGGATCTGGATTGATAATTATAGTGAGATTTCCTACACTCAGGTTATATTAATTCAGCTACATTTACTATTAATATTGGTATGATTTCATTTTTTACACTGGATGATCTATTTGGATTTTGATCATGTATATGATGCTAGATATGGCCATATTTATCTTTTAATAATTTGCTATATAGGAAAGATAAACCAGAAATTCATAAAATACTTTAATTACACAGGGTGTGTAAAAATAAGAAGAAAAGGGGGACTAAGTTACACCTTTATGAGTAAATATTTTTAAATATCTTTAGAGCTGTGTTAATGCTTTATATGTTTTAAAATATAATTCTATCAGCAGCTTTGAGGAAAAATACAAAATATTTATACAAACAGAAACAAATTACCCTAAGTGTATATCAGAAAGATAATATAACCAGACAAAAGTGAAAATAAAAAGTACTAATCAAAGTAAAAATACTACTTGATTCTATACCTTTATTGTAAAGGCAAAAAAGAGGGTAAATCATCTTGAACTTGACTTAGTAAGTATTTTTTGGTTAGTGACAGGCTTTTTTGTACAGATTTACACGTACATATTACAGGGTTGAGGACTTGAGTGACCATTTTCACGTTGTGTTCAAGGCACTGACTGTGAAAGAAGGGTGACGCAAACATAGGATGTCGGATACCAGGCAAGCAGTGTGGTGCTGGACTGGCATTAGATTTATCAGTATAAACTTAGGGTTTAGTTTTACATATATTTCCATGTGTGATAATAGCGTTTAGAAAAACAACATCCATTTGCTTTCAGAACTTAGTTTTTAAACCTCATTCCATACTAAAAATAGCCAGAGCTTGTTAGAGAAATGGCTGACTACAAGGCTAAGGCAAGAAGAAAGCAATCTGTGTTCTCAAAAATGAATAGGACTTCAACATTCGAAAATCAATAATGTAATCCATCACATCAACAGGCTGAGAAAGAAAAATCTCATGATCATATCAATAGATGCAGAAAAAGACATTTGACAAAATCCCATACCGACTTATGATAAAAACTCTGAGTAAACTAAGAATAGAGGGAAATTTCCTTAATCTGATAAAGGCAATCTACAAAAAAATTTTAGTTAACATCATATTTAATAGTGAGAAACTCCAAGGTTTTCCTTTAAGATCAGGTATAAGGTAAGGATGTCCCTTCTCACCACTCCTTTTAAACGTTATACTGGAGAGTTCTAGCTAATTCAAAAAGAGAAAGAAAAAAAGGAAAGGAAAAGAAAGGAGAGGAGAAAAAAAGAAAAGTGAAAAATACAGATTGGAATGAAGAAATAAAGCTTTGTTCTTAGTTGACATGATCTTCTATGTGGAAAATCAAAATGGCTCAAAAAAATCATTGCATCTAATTAGCAATAATAGCAAGATTATGGGATACAAAATTAATATGTACAAGTCACTTTCTTGCATACCAGCAATGAACAAATGGAATGTGAATACAAAAATACAATGCCATTTACATTAGCATCCCCCAAAATTAAGTACTTAATATAAACCTAAGAAAACAAGTATAAAATCTAGATGAGGAAAACTGCAAAAGCCTGATGAATGAAATAGAAGAGAGCCAAATACATGGAAAGATACCCCGTGTTGATGGAGAGGAAGACTCAATATGGTCAAGGTGTCAATTATTCCCCTCTTGATGTATAGGTTGAACACAGTCCTAGTCAAAACCCCAGTTTGGATATCAACAAACTGCTTCTACAGTTTGTACGGAGAGGCAACAGACCCAGAATAGCCAAACAACATTGAAGAGAAGAACAGTCTTGCTCCTGAGGACAGTCATCTTGTGCACAACTGCTCTATGGGAGAAAAAAATCGTGTAGCTCACCTTCGTACCCTTATGTTCTGATTTTTAATTTCTGCAGTTTTTAAATGTTTTATCTTATTTTAACTGTGGTCTATTTTATGTTCCCTTTATGGCATTATTTTAGCAAAAAATTGTAAATTAACATATATTTTAAGTAATATTCCTAGTTGGCTTTTCTGCAAAATCTGGTCAACATAATTATAAATCTTTAATGTAATCAGAATATTTTTCAACTAATCTTTTTTTAATGCCTTGTAAATATGAATAGGAAAAATTAAATATTTTGTTTTGAACTAACAACTTCGTATCACGGTGATTTTCAAACTTCAGGGTGCAGCAGAATCGCCTGGAGGGCTTGTCAAATCAAATCACATGGCCCAGCCCCAGAGGTTCCGACTCAGCAGCTCTGTGGTGTGGTAGCTAGTCTGCATCTCTAACCAATTCCCAGGTCATGCTGATGCTGTGGTGTGGGGACCACAGTTTGAGAACTACTGCCCATCAGTTTTTGGATTCAGATACCACTTGGTTCCTTTCCCAGAGTCATTGAACTGTGGAGGTCATGTGTTAGATTGGAGGTCATGCAACCTGAGTTCTGCCCACTAGTGTGCTCAGGCTGTCACGTTCACAGTCTCATCATCTATATAAAAAGAGGTTGGGGCCCTGCCTGGGGTGGTTCGTTTGGTTGGGCATCATCCCACAAAGTGAAAGATCGTCAGTTCGATTCCCAGTCAGGGCACATGCCTGAGTTGCCAATTCAGTCCCCTGGTCGGGGCACTTATGAGAGGCAACTGATTGATGTTTCTCTCTTACATTGATGTTTCTCTCCTTCTCTTTCTCCCTCCCTTCCCCTCTCTTAAAAAAAAAAAAGAAAAGAAAAGGTTTGATCCAGTGGTCTCTAAGATCATTCAAAGTCCAGTATGTGCTCTTTCTCTTTATGATTTAGTACCAAAAGTCAGTGAATTTTCTTATCCCTTGGTATTAGCTAATATGTCATTTGCCAATATGAGTTCATAGAAACTTGGTCAACATCTAATAGACTTGTGAAAATAAATATCCAGTAGAAATTCCATAACTAGAATTTTATTATTTTTTCCATAAATTCTTGATCAAAATTAGATATTTATAGAACTACACTTAGATATTTATTAAAGGCCAACTTTAAATTTTTAGGGGATAGGCAATATATTATGTATGATATGAGAGTTCACTCTATCTAAAAATGTGTCCAGTAACTTTGATGCTGGCAGTAATTCCTAATACGGAGTTCTCACCTGGACATTGACAAATGTGACAATGAGCCTAGGTTCAAGAAGTTTTCTAGACCTCAGAGATGAGCAGGTGACTTGCAAAGGCAAACAGATGGTTTGGCTCTTCCATGGAATAAAACCATATCAGTAACCTGAAGGCAGCAATCCAGGGTCAGGTTTTGCAGCCTGGCTTCACCTCCATTTCGGTTCCTTAGTGTAAATGAACCTGGAGCGTGGATGTCTTCTAAGTGGGACAGAGTCACTGTAGAGGGGAAAAAATGTGCAACTGAAATGATGTATGTGGGAATGTTTTTGCAAACAGTTTGTGTTACCTCACAATCGTGCTCTCAGAGTCTGTTAGCATCTTTATGTTTAGCAATACTAGCAGGAGAAGATGAGCAGAGGGTCCCCGTGGAACTGTGATGAATGGTAGCACAAGCAATGATGAGAGTGGAAGCCAGACCTTTAGCCGTTTATTTCCAGCTTTTCTGCACAGAAATTTCAGCTTGCAATCTAACTAGTGTCCTTTGGTGATTCAAAGCATCTGCAGGGGGCTGAAGATGGTTTGAGACAAGGGAGTTCAGAATATTGATTCTTCTTTAACCTTATTTCTTGTTCCTGCTGCATTTTTGGTGATAGGCCTGATAAATTCACACTACACAGGGTTGGCATGGATGTTGTATGTGACCGTGACCGTTGCAGTCACATTCCAACATTATTAGGAAAGAAAGTATTTTATCCAATGAGTAGTAATTCTCTCCAGATGAGTGCCCAAAATGTTTTAAATACTAATTTATGAAAAAAACACAGCATAGTAAAATTTTCACTCTTAAAAAATGCATTAAATTATTTTGTGTATCCAACACCCAAAGTGTAAAAGAAAACATAATTCTGAGTTGTTTTTAGAGTCTCTGATTGGTTCAGAACAAGCTGTTACAAATACAGAAGAATGAGTTGTGTCTCGACCGAATTCAGTGTCAGATGTGTCGCACAGCCTCAGATCGTTCTCAGGTGGGCAGTCCACTGACTGTTGCCTAGATTTTTTTCTCTTTAGGCCTGATTTCATTCAGCCCTAGAAAAAGGAAAACCATTCTTCTGGCTCTTGGTATTGTCCATGGAACTACCAGGTTTGGAGTTTATTTTCCTGTGCATTTTAACCCCAGGTCACTTTAAATCACAGAGAGTGTGTTGTGTGTGTGAATGGATATGAGCATGCATGTATCTGTATATATGTACAAATGTGTGAGTTTGTGTGTATGTTGTGTGTGTGAGTATACATGTACATGTGTGTTTGTGTGTGTGTCTGAAGGAAGGACTGGCCTTCCCTCACCACAGACTGAGCTACTGCTGGGCAGCATCTGTAAATCTCTAGCTCATAAAGGACAACCAGCTGCTGCTGCTCAGTAATATGTCAGAACCCAAAGGAATTTAGTGTGTATGGCAGGTGTCACACTAATAACTCTTAAGACAAAAAGTTCTAGTGCTCATTAAGCACACAGAGTGCCCTATCTTTTCCAAATAAAGTCTAGATGTCTGTTAGGGTCACAGAGAGAAGAAAAGCTATAAAAATGTAGGTTCCAATTATTACTGCCAGTAAAGCCTTTTCTCTTTAGCCTTCTCCATCGGTCATGGCCTTGAATTTTCTGAGCTGGTGTCAGCTACTCAGGCCCCTGAGGCACATGCTGACATGTACACAAGCCCATGTGCAGGACTGGGCTGGGCCATGCCCTGTAGAAAAGAATTAACAGCTCTGAGCAAGGTAGCTGGGCCAGCACAAACATAGACCTACCCCATGCATGCACATGGTATGCTAGAAGCTCCTGGTGATTACTGGACATACAAAGTGTTTCACATGTCAATTCATGGATCTATATTTAGGAATATTTGCCATGATCTAAAGGGAAAAGTACTGTTTTCCATGGAACCATGGTGGAGGTCACCTCTGCTCACATTCCATGGGGTAAGCAGTGTAGATACTGTTTCCCAAATCTTGTGCTTGTTTAAGAATCTGGGTCAGCGCTCTCTTCCAATCAATTTCTGAGTACCCCAGCACTTTCTGTACTGACAGAGTGGTGTCCTCACTCGTGGTAAGCCCCCATACAAGATCTTTCCCACTGAGAATGTTAGCCTTGGGTTAACTTCATCACTAGCGCTAATTATATAAAAGTAAGATATGTTCTCTTCATGAACTGTGGTTCACAAGATTTTCTCACTTCTCCTTCTAGTAAGAGAATTCCTTCACTTTATGTATGGCAGCCTGGCTTTACTAAAAAAAAAAATATGCACTGAATTTTTGCTAGATTGTGAGTAAATATCATAGAACCAGCTAAATATAGTTGAACTACTTGTAAGTTAGTTGGGCTATCACAGTTTTTAAAGCTTTCAACATTCTCTTTCAAGCACTCCTTAACAGTTTTGTCTTTCTTATTTTGTAAACCCCTCCTTTTGGTCCCAACTTCTGGAATTCCAACTCTCTATTATTCCTTTATATGTCTACCCCAGAGTTGAATTTAATCTATGAAAATTATGGTGTAGCTCTGACCACTGTGGCTTAGTTGGTTGGGCTTCTGGCAAAGCAAAAGGTCACTGGTTCGATTCCCAGTCAGGGCACGTGCCTGGGTTGCAGATTTGGCCCCCAGTCAGGGTGTCTGTGGGAGGCAACAGATTAATGTTTTTCCTCTCATGTTGATGTTTCTCTTCCTCTCTTTCTCCCTCTCTTCCCCTCTCTCCAAAAAATAAATAAATCTTAAACAAAAAAGAAATTATGATGTAAAATAGATGAATTTTTCCTGAACCAGAATATGGCATATCATTGTTTTATAGTTTTTAGTGTCTTGAATATCTTTTTTCAGATTTATTCCACCGTATTTCACATTTTATAAATGATACTACTTTTCATTTCCATTTCTGAATTTTTTTGTTAAATAAATACAATTGCTTTTTTTATATTGATCTTATATCCTACAAATTTATCAAGTCACCCATCCAATAGCTTTTTTTTTGTCAATTCGAATACACTTTCTGCATAGCAGTCCTGTTGCCTGCTGGGTCAGAGGTGTAATGTGACCGTTTAGAGGTGGAACGTGACATTCTTGAAACATTGCTCGTCTTTAAACAGGCAGAGTGGAAGCTAAGTCAGAGCAGAGTGATCTGGAGCAAGCAGCTCCAATAACCTGGAACAGAAGATGCACATGGTGGTGTGCTAGTAAGAAAGTCAGGTTAGAAACAGTTTCAGAAGGCCTTGATTACCAGCCTAACAAGGATACACCACAGATACTCCTTTGAAAATGAATGTGTCAGGACTTGTCATATTTTAGGCAATTCAACTCTATTATTTGTTTAAAATTGTTTTGGGCCTTTGGAGACGACTGTGGTAGATTAAATAATTTCTAATATGAGTAAACAGGGAAAATGACTACTATTTATGGACCTACTAATGGGTCTGGAAATATGTCATTCATTCTTAAACTACAAACTCCCTTGACACTAACAATCTATGTCAGGGACAGGGTCTGCTGTGAAATGAAGTGACACACACAGGCATTGCTCATCTGTCCTCATCACTTTTACTAACTTGGGGTTCTAGCCAGATAATGATTGAGAGGTGAGCCTTTTGACTTTGCTGCGCATCTAGAAGGAGACAGCAGGGGTCCCTGCGCCTTACCATTTTCAAACTATGGTTTGAGCTCTGTCTGCTGTCTTCACCTCCCCCCCCATTACCACTCTGTACAGATGGAAATATAAGCCCATTAGCACACAACAAGCAGTTTGGACTTAGCAAATCATGACTCTGGAACCCAGGTTCTTTGTACGAATTTGGGGTGTGTCTGTATGTGATACATCATTGTTTTATCACTGTCACAGAGAAGGCAGCTCAGGTTTTTCTCTCCGTCTGAGAAATCCTATTTGTTTTTCTCTCCGGAAGGACTCCCCCTGTCCTGGCATTTCAGGAGTGGGTCAGAAGTGTCAAGTACTTGAGAAAAGGGATTCTTTGGGCAAGGGCCAGGTGAGAGTGTGTATACTCTCCTTGCCTTTGGAACAAGAACTTGCATCTGCTGTATCCCTGCACTTATAGAGGTTGAGTTATTATCATGCTATGAAGAGTGTCTTTGGCTCTTATGTAGTTATTAGAATGACTCTGTTTTGAAATACCAACAGCTCCTTTCTTTGCATTCATGAGCACCCTGCTGTGGAAACACATTTCTTCCCTCCAGGTGCTACCACTGCCTCTATTAGCTGGCATTTATCGGAATATATGCCAAGTATTATGAAAATGATGTTATATATAGTATCTGTATCACTTTATTAGTATAATAAGTTATATCAAATTTTAGCAACTTAAAGCAATGAACATTTGTTGTCTCAGCTTGCTGAGGGTTAGGGATCTGGGAGCCATTTGGCTGCATGTTTCTGGCTTCAGATAGATCTCTCTTGTTTGGAATAAAGCTCTCAGTCAGAGCTGGAGTCCTTTGCAGGCTGGAGGATCAGCTTCCAAACTCACACACGTGGTAGCTGGGTATCTGACTGTATTAGATACATACTGTTAATGTTCCGTGTTATAGATAAGGAGAGTAATGTCCAATGAGGAACTCAGCTCAAATCTAATGCCATTGCCTTTGTTTTAACCACTATGGTTAAAACTCCTGGTGACTGGAGAAGAGAATTTGGGGGTATTTACAACAAGTATTTCTTTGGTTAAAGAAAACATCTAAATTTACTTTAAAAGAGGACTCTGCTTCTTCATTCATCGGAAACATTATTTGGGTACTGTTCAGTTTTTAATGTTAGTATTTATTTATTTTATCCTGAATGCATACATGAGGCATTCTGGATCAAAGATAGCTTTCTTATTAAATACCTCACAATAAATAACAAGTGAACCCTTCTCCCTTTGCCCTAATCCCTGTGCCCAGAGGGGCAAGATGAGAGCCAAGGCTACCATCTTACACAAGTGGCCAGATTCGTTCATAAGGGAGGAGAAAAATGATTTTTCTGGGTTTACAAAGTGGTAGGAGATAGATGCCCACTCATCTTATGAAAAGGTATCCTTCTTACCCCAGTGCTTTGGTAAACAAATAAAATCTTTCCAGAAGCCAGAAACTGTCTCTAAGTTCCAGAACTTTATTCCTTCTTGAAATAAAAACCCTGAGAAAGATAGCAGTTCGAGTCTTCCTGGCACATTGGGGGATTAACATAAGTACCTAGTCTAGGTTGTAGTCTTCAGCCCTCTTGTCAGAATAAGAGTTTTTTTATCCTTTTGAGTCAGAACAATTTACTAGACAAATGGCCACAGATCACATTCTCAAGGTGTGTGAAAAGTCTCAGGGGGCTGTGGCGTTGTACTGGAATGCTGAAGAATCGAGGGCAACTTTAGTTCCCCAGATAGGCCTCTCTCTCTTCTAAACATCTTTGTTTTTGCCCTGAAGTTTTTTGGTTTCTTTCTTTTTTTCTTTTTCAGATAAAAGATAGCTCTTTTTTAAGGACCAATCAACTTCTACTTACCTAACACTTTACATATCAGAATTATTGGAGGTGTGTCTGGGTCAAGTGCATCTTTTATCATCAAAGCAGTCCAACAAATTTTTGCACATTAGTCACTTAAATATTTGTTCTTAATTAAGATGATTGAGATTTCCGGCCAACATGGAGGCATAGGACACACTGTGCCTCCTCACACAACCAAAATAAGGACAACAACAATTTAGAAACAAAATAACAACCAGAACTGACAGGAAATTGAACTGTATGGAAGTCCAACAACCAAGGAGTTAAAATACACACATTCATCCACACCAGTAGGAGGGGCGGAGTCAGGCAGCTGGGCGGAGAGGGGTTGCACAAAAAGCGGTGGCACCAGGCAAGCAAGGCACCCCGGGTACACAAGACAGCAATGGGCAGACCCTGGGTGCACAGGCGGCGGCTGGCAGACTCCAGGCGCGGGGTGGTGACAGGCAGACCCAGCAAGGCAGCGATTGTGAAGCAGGGCACTGCACACAAGGTGCCTGGCTGACGGGGCAGTCCCACATTCTAGTGCAGATAAACCAGGCGAAACTGGGGAGCGAGACAGACCACGCAACCCAGGGTCCCAGCACAGGGAAATAAAGCCTCAAACACAGATTGAAAATACCTGTGGGGGCTGAGGTGCTGAGAGAGACTCCCAGCCTCACAGGAGAGTTCATTGGAGAGACCCACAGGGCTCTAGAACATACACAAGCCCACCAACATGGGAATTAGCACCAGAAGGGCCCAGTTTGCTGGGGGGAATCAGCAGAAGGGACTGAAATCCGACTGAGAGTGGAACAAGCACCCTTGTTCCCTTTCAGACCCCACCCCCACATGCATCGTTACAACACAGTGACTGGGTTGCCCCGCCCTGGTGAATACCTAAGGCTCCGCCCCTCATATGTAACAGGCGCATCAAGACAAAAAAAAATGGCCCAAATGAAACAACAGATCAAAGCTCCACAGCAAATACAACTAAGTGATGAAGAGATAGCCAACCTATCAGATGCACATTTCAAAGCAGTGGTGATCAGGATGCTCACAGAATTGGTTGACTTTGGTCACAAATTAGATGAAAAAATGAAGGCTAGCTAAGTGAAATGAAGGAAAATGCACAGGGAACCAATAGTGATGGGAAGAAAACTGGGACTCAAATCAATGGAGTGGACCAAAAGGAAGAAAGAAACAACCAAACAGAAAAGAATGAAGAAATAAGAATTCAAAAAAATGAGGAGAGGCTTAGGAACCCCCAGGACATCTTTAAACGTTCCAATATCCGAATTATAGGGGTACCAGAAGGGGAAGAGGAAGAACAACAAGTGGAAAAGTTATTTCAACAAGTAATAGAGGAGAACTTCCCCAA
>CM052546.1:32418099-32472208 GCA_028533065.1 Trachops cirrhosus | reverse complement strand
GGAGATCACATGAAGGGTTAGCAACAGGGGAGTGGGAGGAGGAGAGAGGGGGAAAAGGTACAGAGAATAAGTAGGTAGAAAATAGACAGGGGGAGGGCAAGAATAGTAGGGGAAATGTAGAAGCTAAAGAACTTAAGACACATGGACATGAACTAAAGGGGGGAATGTGGGTGGGAGAGGGTGTGCAGGGTGGAGGGGAATGAAAGGGGGAAATGGGACAACTGTAATAGCATAATCAATAAAATATATTTTTAAAAATTGAGAAATTTAAAAAAAGATGATTGATAATAATATCTCTATAAAGTGACTTCCTGATCTGTAACACCATTTCTTAATCCCATTTTGTAAATAATAGCAATAAGCTAGCAAACATTTATTTGCCACTTACTATATGCCAGGTACTGTTCAAGGTGTTTTACACAAATTAATTAATTTAATGTTCACAACTGCACAATGACCTAGGAGTGTTGTCTCAGGGAAAGTACAGAAAGCTGGTGGAACTTGCCCAACATAAAGCGCCCGGGAAGTCGCAGAGCTGAGATTTGAACTCAGGCACTTAGGCTCCAGATTGCAAGCTCTTAACTATTATATGAATTATACATGACTCACTATTTCACAAACAGACATTTTTGCACCTTCTATAAGCCAAGCATTGTTTTAGGCACTGTGGATATGTCATTGAACAGAATATTCAAAGCTTCAAACTTCATGGAACTTATTTCCTTGTTAATGCTAGAGGAGGGCAGGTGAGAAACAAAAATTAAGCCAATAAACATGTATAACATCATGTTAGATTGATAAGTACTGCGGGGAAAATTGGACAGCAAAATGGAGGCCAGAAGGAGCTGCTGTTTAGTCACCAGGGAAGTCTTCACTGAGACGTATTTGAAGTGAGAGTTGCTACCCAAATGGCAGAAAGCAACCTTTTTAAAAAACAGAATAGACTAAAATCAATTTGAAAAGAAGATATGAGAGTTTACTGCATGAAATAAACACAGTTTCATTTCTGTTTTTATTGCAAACAGCGTCGCTGTGTTTGGCCCTGTAAAGGCCAGTGAGACAGACAGGTGAGCACATCTGTAGGACACATCCCGACGGGCGGAATTGCCGGCTCACAGGGCAGGTGAACAACCACCCTTGGTATCTGAAGCTTCTATTGTGCACTCGCCTGCTTGCTAAAATTTATTTGCAGCTCCAAAACCGATCTTTGCCATGTTCTCCTGGTCGTTTGTGGGTGTGTGCTGAGGGACAGGAAATTTGAGTGGCCTGATGTGGACATTCCCAGCTGCGCTTGAACAAGGCGATGCTCCGCCTTCTTGTTTCAGCTCCTACCCTGCAAACAAGTGCCCTTTTGAGATCTAGTTAGTGCCACTGTTTTTGTTTTTCATGTTTGTACTCCTGCTGTTTAAAATGGCTTCCCAGCCTTGTGCCCAGGTGCTGTCTAGAGTTCCTAAGGCAGGTAAAGGCTGTGCTCTGCCTTACAGAGAAAATACATGTTAGATAATTAAGCTTCATTCAGGCATAAGTTATGGTGCTATTGGCTGTGACTTCAATGTTAATGAACCATAAATATGTATTAAACAATGTGTCTTTAAAGGAAAAAACACATAAAACAAGATTATGTATTGATCAGACGAACACTATGGCCAGAGGCTTGCAGAAACCTAACTCCATGTTTCCCCTCGGAGCAAAGACTGATTCAGTACCTGCCAACTCAAGGTTCACAGCAACTTTACAGACCGCAGCTACCACAAATAAGTAAGAATTGTCTGTATTTACAATTTGGATATTAACAAAGCTTCTAAGATATCATAGCAATTCACACACTAACCAACAATGCACCAGTGGCGACTTAGCCCCACTTCCCCAACAGTGTATGCAAGGAAACTTTTAAATTCTTGTCAGATAAGTTCAAAAAAGCATCTTACTGTCACTTTAACTTCATGTCCTTATCTATATGTGTATGTGTATTTGTGTGTGTCCGTGTACCCAGGACATGTGCGTAGGAAGGATTTGCATGTGTCCTTTCCCGTGTTAAACATTACACTGCTTCTTTTTTCTTATGGAGTTCTAAGGGCAATTCATGTGCTGATGAAAATCATCCTTTTACTGTCATATTGATGGACAGTATTTTTCTCAATATATCATTTGTCTTTTAACTTGAAGCTTTTTGCTCATTTGTTTGTTTAACCATTAAAAACTCTTCAAGTTATCGCATGGTGAAGTTTACCAGTCTTTTCCTTTCTGGTTTATGTGCTTTGCTTAGAAAGATCTTCCCTAATATGAAAATAAATTCTAAAGGGTCTTCTATATTTTCCTCTAGTCCTTTTCAATTTCACTGTTTAATATTAAAATATTTGATTCGTCTGAAATTTGTTGAGTGGTAGTTCCAGCTTTACTTTTTTTCTTTCTTTATTTTAAACAGCTAGCTGGTTGAAACAACCATTTAAAAAGTAAACCCATTTTCTCCATTAGTTTGAAATGCCATTTTGGCATCATATATTAAATTCCCGTATATACTTAAATCTATTATTTTTGTTCAGCATATTTCCAGTTTTGTAAATTGTACTTATACAAAAAAGAAGAGAACAAAACAAAAAAACGTTAACATATTTAAACCAAACAAATGAGGTGGAGCCTAAGTACTGAGCCTAATTGGGCTACCTTATGTTGTTGTCTACATATGTTAACCTATCATTTCTGGGGGAGGTTCTGAATCCAGTAAAAAATTAGTATCAGATGATGCTTCAGTCTTCAGGGCTCTTGGCAGGAAGTGAATCAGAAGCGTCTTAAATTTGCTCATGTAAATTTTGTAAACTCTCTAATTTTGTAAGTGCATCTAACTGGTCCCTATGCATTGGAACAGTTCAACACCACCATTCTAGTGTAATGCTCAAGGGCTTTGCAAAGTATTCACCTTCCCTGGTTAAAGGTCACCTTGTTTGGAAGTGTTGTTTTCTTACTTAAAAATCCACACTCATCTCCAAGGCAAATAATAGCCTACTAAGCATAGCAGACCCCACACGTCCCTATGACTCTGCAAACTAATAGTTTCAGAGAGAACCACTGCCATGGTCAGGAATTAGCCCAAATTAGCCCCTGCTGCCTGCCTTATCGAAAGCCACGTCCGTGAGGAGGCGGCAGAAGTTAGCGATGCTGACAACTAATAGTGCTGACCCTGCTGACAACCCTCCACTTTTAAAAATAATTGGGTACTTTATATTCAGTTTTTATATGGCATTAAAGGCTCACAGCTCCTTAATGAGTAAGTGACACCATTCTTGGGGGACATTTAAGAGTTACCCTTCATACTTACCGAACCCCAGAACCCAACCACTAACAAAATAGTAACAGAAGATCTTATGGGAGGTTTCACAGAAAGGCTTCTTAAGCTGAGGTTAGCAATATTGTAATTCATTTTTGCTGAGAGCTATGGTTTTGGAGGTAAGTCCATTTTTTCCATCCGCTTACTGATCTCTGTTTTCACCAGCAAATGAAACTGGACGGAAAGCAGGTCATCAGCCCAAGGGGTCTCTCTGATAATTAATGGGGTCTCTTTTCACACACAAAACAACTATTATTTTGAAGAGTGAGTTTGTTCAGCAGATCCTGGTTGATTTCTGCACCAGGTTTGATGGACATGAATTCCAGGTATACACCAGTCCTTCTCAGTTGGAGACCTGTGGTTCCTTGGGATTTTCTTAGAGCAGCATCTTCACTTGACCTATGATCCTACACATTAGAAGGAATTTACATATTACTCTTTCTTCATTCAATTCATTTGGGTCTTCTCTTGGGCCAGTAGCTGCTGGAGGTATTTGGTGTCAAGGGCATTTGATGAATCTATGTAATGACTGAAATGCTGTGTTTCAAATTCTCGGAACATTAGATAGAGAAATGTCATATTTTATGAGACATGAAGTAGAAAGGAATGAATGCCATGAAAAGTCAGAGAAAGTACTATGGGAATCCAGGGGAAGAAAGGGCTCGTTCAGGCTGGGGGTCTGGGGCCAGAGCCCTCTGTCGTGCAAGTCTCCCAGTCATAGAAGATGGAAGGAAGCTGTAGACAGCTCCTCGATGCAAAACCTGCCTCTTTTTTGGGATCAGAGTTTAGCTCAGCTGGTGAAAGAGCTTCCACTTAAACCCCTTTGGGCCAACCATCATCACCTTTGGCTCTTTTTCTGCTGTAGCTGAACAAGGATGGGCCTCTCCTAAAAGCTGGATATGGCAAGCATTGTTTCGCATCCTGAACTGGTCAAAAGCTGCACTCCACCCCTAGTCCTGATGATTGCTGCATGTGTGCACCATCCTGGACCGGCAGTGGTTCGCAGCAGGGCTGCTGCAGGGGGCGGGGTGTAAGGGCGAGGGAGCAGCTCGGAGCTCTTGGCATTCTTTGATAATGATGCTGAAATGTTCCAGGGAAATGAATGTTCTTAGAGATTGAAGGCTCCATCTATTAAGAGTTACAGTGAAGTGGTCTCACTCATCTCTGTCTTACAAGAAGAAATGTGTCTTTTAGGAAAAAATTATGGTGTAAATTTTCAAACATACACAAAGCAGAGGGAGGCTAGACGAATGACTCCCCAGGCGGCCATCACCCCGAGAAGAGAGCTCCGTGACAGTGAAATAAGTACACTTCATCTCACCGTCTCACTCTGCAGAAATACATATTCTGAATGAAAAACGGAATGATGCCAGGAGAGAAATGTACTCTTTAGTATTCTGGCTAAGAGGTCCACTTTAATTTCAAAGATTAATTATGACAGAATTGCTTGTGCAACATTCCTTTTGTATTCAATATGAAGACGTATGATGTCTTTGCTAAATCTGAATGAATGGCTAACTTTATTCTTCCATTTATACATTTAAAGGTTTTAAGCATATGGAATTAAATATATCTCATTCTCAATTCTTGCAGCACTTTTGTTGAGTTGTCACTAGACCACACGTGAATTTCATCAAAGGACAAACAAATGGTGCTCAGACTCCCCACCTGGCGGCATGTGCTGTCTTCTCTTAGTTACTCAGCAGTCGGGTCCGCAGAATCCCTCACTCTCTTTTCCTCTCATTTCCCTCTGGGCTTTTGAATTCACAGTCACTCATTCATCAAGGAAGAACTTTGTCAAGATGAATTTAATTCAAAACAATCTATTTTGTACTCTTTCTTTACCATTTCTCTGAAAATATCTGGAAGAGCTATTAATGAAATCTCCATAAGGCACTGGTTTTTGGCAGTTTTACCTCTTGCCCAAAGTGGGAGTTTGCAGCCCATGGGAATTTATGTCTGTTAGCCAGGACGGCACAGTGCGGTGTTGTGCGTAACCCCAAGCATTTGGAGGCAAAGACAAGGGGGTTCCAGGGTTCAGCCCATTTGTATCAGGACCCAGAGGACAAAAGGAGAATGAAAATGGAAGGAGCACTGCCCTCAGGCCACCTCTCCCAGGAAAGGGCCAGGTGGGGAAGTCAACAGGGTCCTGTCCCCAGGGTTGGCTCTGCAGATGGCGTGTGATAGTAGACTCAGGCCTCAGACTGGAAGCAGGCCTGCGGCAGGTTGTGTCAGCTGACCTGCACTGGTGGGCTGTGGACTGAGGCTTTTCTGGCCCCACGAAGGACCAGAGGGCTGAATCTGGCCTATGCTGTCCAACAAACAGGGTCTAAGAAAAGCAGGGGTTTCTGGTGTTCTTAAAGGAATTTTAGGCAACATAGATGTGCTTAGGCACATTTTAGACACATTCTGGGCAGCTTCAGAAGCGCTCTATCAGTTTTTCTGATCAGGTTAAAAAATCTATATATTAAAAAGCTATAAATAAAATTTACAGTTCACCTAACCACAGTGCAGCAAGCTAAACTCTTAATGTTTGGAAAATTCTACAAGTGTCTGAAAAAAAGTGGGGTAGTCATTCAATTCCAGAGTTCTGTAGGAATAAGAATATGTTTAAATAGGGCTACTTTTAGGATAATATCATTCAAATCCTCTTTTTAAACTATGAACAATGGGGGAAAAGCAAGAGCGGCCCCAGCAATTATATATCCCTTTTTATATATATCTTTTTCACTATTTCCTCCTTTTAGAGTTGGAGAATGGGAGAGAGAGAGAATTCCTTTTAACAGTAGCTCCACGAAATGGTGTGGAGTCTTCTGAGAACCCAAAGAAACCTTTGTTTTCACAGGGGAGTTTGTCTCAGGACTCAGAGCTGCGCAACGCTGGGTGTCTCCTGCCAACCGGCCACGTTACTCCCAAGCAGAGCTAAAACCTGTCTAGAAGTTGGGGCCACTCTTGAGAAGCCCAGCTTCTTTTGATTGCTAGACCGAATATGAGAATAATTCTGCAATCACAGAATTGATTGATGAGAGTTTGCTTTTTTCCCCCAAGCATTTCTTTATTTGTGGGTTTTCAGAAGAGTACGGTTTAGAGATTCAAATGCCAGGCCTTGATTCCTGTACCGGAGAGAAGAGGAGAAGAGTCATCTAGCTCTGTCCATCTCACACCCGGTGTTCTCATACCACGGAACCCTTGAAACAAATCCTGCCAGAGGCAATCTCTTTCCGAGGAGATTTTAGGCTTGTGAATAAATGAGAATCTGTTTTGCCATCCAAGTTTCAATTCCTTGAATAGATCATATTTTTAGGGCCTGAAGAAAAATGACAACCAGGTCTCCTCTTTCCTGAAGCAGTTTTTGTGGCAGAAGACTGTTTTTTCCTGCAGTATTTTAATATAAGTGTGCGCTTGGGAGTGAGAAAAAGCAGGCAATGAAAATCATATAAATAATTGTTCAGAATGTGTCATCTACCATTATTTTCAAGTAGAAACCCTGTTTTTGGAGCCATTCTCTTGTTTCACTAATTCCTAGAAAAATATGGTAAGACGGGTAAGCCCGCTTATGGAGTTTAAATGGAATTTCTTCTTTCACTTTTAATATCCTGTCAAAGACCACACCCAGCATTTCTGGGACTGCAGGGTGGTGTTTGAGCAGAAGTCCCAGGTCCAAGATGTGCTCCCCTGTCATTGCTGGAAAGACAGTGATCCTGATGTTTTCTGCACCTGGGCGACACAGAGCGGATTCATAGCATCGTACCCATCACCAAACAAAATCACAGCATATTGCATCTCCTTTTCTGAAATCTCTCACTGTTGGAACAGGGAAAGCCTTTCCATTGCCAGGGAACTGATCTCCAGAGAAGGGAGCAATATGGCCAGTTCAGAGGTCCGTGGCTAGTTAGCAGGACAGCCAGAATGGCTGGAACTGCCACCCAGATGCCCTGACTGGTTAGTTCTGCATCCACAAGTCTGCTTGGCACTTTCATTTGCTCTGTCTGCCTCAGACCCTGATTTTCCCACATCAAGGAACTGGTCCCTGTCTTTGCAGAAGACCTGCCCTGATCTGCTCTCCTATCAAACTACTCAATTTTCAAACCATCAGGGGGACAATTTTTATATTGTCACATGGAATTGACAGTAGCAATTCCCCGTTTCTCTCTGCCTCACCACAAACTTCTCTCTCAGTCCTGCAAATGGCAATAGAAAATTTAGAATATTTATAGGTACACAATGTAATTTTATTCAGGAAACGCTCTGGGCATTGAGAGCTCCCTAAAGGATAATGCGGTGGGTCCACCCCTTGGCCGTCTGCCTGCCTGTGTGCCCTCCCTTGGGTCCAGCTTGGTCCTGGCTTCAGTACAGCCCACTGGCGCTCTGAGCGCTGACTCCTCTGCCACCAACATCCCGGAGACCGGGTTGCTGCCCAAGAAGCCACTGCTTCGATTAAGCAAATATTTATGTAAAATGTGCTGCAAACACATTTTATAAAAAGCTCAAATGTTGACCAGCTGCACGAGTTTTTCCATTTTTCTTGCATTTTCTCACGTGTCAAGATACACATTAGCAACATTTCCGTTTGAAGACACAGATTTCTGAAGTATTTACATAAGGGCATGAATTTGAGGAGCAAGATATTCCTTAATTTCCTCGTTAGATGGTAACAAATTTGAAGGTGCCACAGGTTAGCAGTACCCTGGGGAAAACGGAAGCAGGAGGTGGAGAGAGGAGTGTCTGAAGACTGGGGCAGGAGCCTAAAGATGGGGGCGGAGTCGGGGAGGCTGAGAGGTGGAGGAGAGACGTGGGAACGAGGGTTCGAACGACGGGACATCCACAGCAAAATGACAAATGAGTTTGGCTTCTAAGAAGTAAAAATGGAGCTAACAACAGCAGAGCTGGGTTAGGGGCAATTTATGTGCTTACTTGTTACATTCCATCATAAGCCAGTGGGTAAATATTAAAAAGGAAAAATCCTGCACTGCAGATTGTGGGGTGATAATGCTAATACTCTCGGTGCTCCTGAAATAAACGACTATTTTTAGGCTTGAAAAGTTAGTTTATTGAACCAACTTTTCAAGAAATTGGTGGGTGGGGGCAACTAGAGTAGTAGTTTTTATTTTGTTCTCATTCCTACCTTGATTTATATTCTTCCCAGTCCTCCTTTCCTGACCCACTACAACATCTCAGGCAGATTCACAGCATTCTATTTACTTTAAGCGTTTGAAAAGTCTGGTGTGTGCCAACCGGAGCCCCTGGAAAACGCTGAGTGCATCCTAAGTGGCGCTTCCCTAGCCCAAGGCTCCTTCCTGCACTGGAGACGCGCGTGCTGTCACTCGGCTCCCTTGGCAATGTCATTGCTCATTCCGCAGTTCTGTCACAGAGAGTGAAAATGAGACGGCATGGGCTAATTGCTTTATGACTTCCTTTTTCACTGAATCTTGGGTTTTGGAGCCTACAGCACTTTGCTGAGGTTAAGTAAGGTCGTGTAAACAGGACGGATTTCAGGTTCCAGAAGCAACTCTAATAAAGCTGGTGGATGAATGGCACGGCTGTCTGAAGTGCATAGTCCAGAAGGCCTGGGAGGACCAATTTCTGGAAATCTTAGCAGTGCAGCCCAGGCCAACCCTACCTGCACCCCTAAGGAACTTAAAGGCTCCGTCGCTAACGCAGAGGGTGGCCATGCTTCTGGGCCAAGGCAGAAACTGTGGGAGGCAGAGCCAGAGAGAGAAAGCAGAAGCCCCTCTGCTCCTTTGAAATTACAAACCTTGGGTATAACCTTAATGAGACTGGCCAATGGCTCCAGAAAACAAATATCCTATTCTGATTTTATGTTGTCTCTCTTCACCAAAGAAATGATAGAATTAAAAAAAAAAAGAATGTTATTCAAAAGCTACCCATGGAAAATGGTAAGTCATTAGAGAAAATCATTTCCTAATTATTTATATGCTTGATATATTCCACTAGCTCATGAGCCAGGTTTGGCAATACCCCCAGGATCTCTCCACTCACGTAGAAAGTACTGTGAAACCATTGTGTTTTACTTACTTAATTTCATAAATGATTTGTATTACAAATTATTGTATTCAGAACTTAGTATATCCTGATTGTAGTGGTGGTGATACAAATCTATACATGGGTTATAATTCATAAAATGATGTACCAAACAAGTTAATTTTACTGTACCTTAGTTAAAAATAAAAATAAAACAAAATCAGGATAAAATAAATAATGCCTAGCTTTAAGCTCTACTGTCTTCCACACAATTACTTTTCAAGTTCAGGTCAATCACACTGAGCTAGCCTTTGATTTCTCCAAAAGAGTTTTACAGAGTACGTCATTCATCATTTGGTTCTTATCGATAATAGAACTCACTTCCTAGATCAATAATAGTCCTCAGAATAACAGTATTTGCTGCCCACGTCATTTGTCACTGGGCACTTATCAGTAATTGCTTTTGCTTATAGCACTCAGGTGAGCACATCTTGTTTCTCTACAAAGAATGGAACTAACATTTGCTGTCATGTGTAATACTATTTCCTCTATGTATGCATACTACTTTATCTTTTATTTCAAACAAGCCAGGAAGATAGTATTAATATTTTTTTGGATGAGGAAACAAAATCTCATAAAATTACAGCAAGAGTCTAGAAAAAAAGCCATGGATTAAAAATGGTCCTCATTGCTCGGGCTGGTGTGGCTCAGTGCATTGACCACTGGCCTGCAAACCAAAGGGTTGCTGGTTCGATTCCCAGTCAGGGCACATGCCTGGGTTGCGAACCAGGTCCCCAGTAGGAGACACATGAGAGACAACCACACATTAATGTTTCCCTACCTCTCTTTCTCCTTCCCCTCCCCTCTGTCTAAAAATAAATGAAATCTTTAAAAAAGAAAACTCTAAAAAAAGAGAGAGAGAAAACGGTCCTGACTGACTTCCAAGCCTATGGTCTTCCCTGTAGCCCAGCGAACGTCAGCTAGCGTGCTGTGCTGCAAGATCATCTAAAACAGGAAAACCTCACAGTCCAGTCAGGGGCACTGACCTCTTCTACCTCTGATTGTGTCAATTTTTAAAAATGACAGCAACCAACACAAAAATAGCCATCTCATGTGAGTGAATTAAAATTATACCTATTTTTGTCAGATTGGCAAAAAATATGTTTTTTGGGGTGCCACAGAATTTTAGTAATTAGTTGATGTGCGCCATGAGATGGAAACATTGAGATCCCTGCCCCGGACCACTGTGATCTCCACAGCCAGTTGACATGCCACCAAAGGTAGATGCTGCGTCTTATACTTTACAACCCCCGTCAGCCTTCAGGGAACTTGACATATCAATAAAAAACATTTATTTCTGTTCCACAGGTACTTTTAAGGTGCTTGAGCATTCTAGCTGGGCTTCACCCCCCGTCCCTCAGGCTCTGAGCTGGACTCTGATGGGGCCGGGTGGAAGGGGATTAAGCTGGTATGACTAGCTGGGTAAGTGATGTACAGACTGCAGGGGCCCAGGCTAGCCTTGTTTCTTGATAATTGTACTGGAAATTTGGAATCACTTAGAAAAACAAAAAAAATTTGACAAAAAGCCCTGAGAACTATGAGAACTAAGCTCTAATGCACTATGATATCCATTGTATGGAATAAATTAATTCTCTCCTGTGCTTTTGGAATGTTCCTAGTTGGTACCATCCTCAGGAGAACTGAGAAAATAACCATTCAAATTATTTTTCTGGGCCTTTGGTTCAAATGAGGATCTCTGGTTGAGGAGGACTGGAGGTTGGGCATGTTGGCTAGTAGGAGAGAGGTACATGCCCTGATGTACAAGGACAGGGAGTTTGGGCTGGATTGAAGGACAAGGTTTTGTGAGTTAAAGGAGAAGCCAGGACCACCCTTAGACCTGGAGGTCAGTGACAGGTGGTGGACAGGGCTTCCTTCTTGCTCTTCCACTGGCTCATCTGTCAGTATTAGGCAGGGAAGCCCAAGTCGGGTCAGGATTGTACTTCTGAGGTCAGCATCCAAGGCCTCAGTTTCATATGTGAGCTGCTAGCGAAAACCTTAGTTCTAGCCCTGGCTGGTGTGGCTCAGTGGATTGAGTGCTGGCCTGTGAAGCAAGGGGTTGCTGGTTTGATTCCCAGTCTGGGTACATGCCTGGGTTGCAGGCCAGGTCCCCAGTTGTGGGTATGTGGGAGGCCACCACACATCGATTTACTTATTTCTCTCCCTCACCTTCTCCCTCCCTTCCCCTCTAAAAATAAATAAATAAAATCTAAAAACAAAAACAAAAAACCTTAGTTCCAAAGTCATCTGCGTCTTTGCTGGGTGTTTTCTCAGATAAGGATAAAGCAAAATAAAAGCACACAAAACATTGTGCTTTTAATAATAAACCTTCACCAAAGCTTAAAGTCAGTGTTTTCTCTGAAATCCCTCCTCTTAATTATTGTGCCGCCGCTGCTGCTCTAATATTCCAAAGTCCAAAATAATAGTACCTTGAGATTTGGTGTTGCATCAATGTTGCCATGTCTTGTTGTCCCCTCCACTTTGTTGCCATTTCAGTCACGTGCGAACGGCTGCTTTATTATCACTGCTCTCTCTCCTCAGTGTCTGCCATTCCATACTAAGTTTTCCCAGATTTCCTTTGTGCAGAATCATTACGTTTGATCCAATATGGAAATTTGTTTATAGTGGTTCCAAAGCCCATTTTCTCTTTCTGCCTGTCTTTTCCACTAAGAACCTTTGCATTCTCTGTCTGTCTTCATGCCACTGGTGCCTCATCTTAATTTTGTATCATTGGCACATGTAATTATTTCCCCGCTTACATTTTTTGGTTCATTAACAAAGACATTAGACAAATGTACCATATGTCACAACTTCTGTAATTTTCCATGTTTATTCTTTTTACTTCTTCTTGACATTTTCTCTAGTTTCAACATTCAGTCTTAAAGATTCTGACCTCCATTCCAACTGTAAGTATGCAGCTGGCCTGATATGGGGAGTCGATTCCTATCTGGGTTAATTATGGAATACGGGGAGAGATTCCTGGCCTCAAAATGGCATTCCCTTTCAGTATTCTCTTACTTTTAAAAACTGCTTGGAATTCTATCAACTGGGGCTCTACATATATGTGGAAAATAAACTCTTTACATGTAAAGTACTCTTGGAGTACTACTGTGGCTAATAACCTCGGTGATTAATGAAGCTGGACAACAGCATGAAGTTTCCAGAAGACCTGAGGAGAAGCAGAGTTTTGATGAGAGATGGGAAGTGAGAATTACTTCTGGGGCGGGGGCAGGGCACCGCTGTGACAGGGAGGGAGGACAGGGACCCATGTGCTGGGAGAGAGGAGAGAGCAGAGGTGAGAGAGGAGAAAGGAAAGATGATACCAGGAGATGGGGAAAATGGGAGCAAAACTGGTACCGAAGGTGAATGTACTGGTAGTTTCTTCTAGGGCTCAGAGTACAGGCATGGCTAGGAATGGAGGAGGAAAAAAGTTGTACTTTCTACGACTGTGTTTATTAAAAGGGTCCCACCTCAGCCTACAACATAGAAGTGTAGTGAAGGGGAGCTTCCACTTCCAGCAATAGTGTAGGCTGGATAGTTAACGAACACCGAAAATGCTTTATGCACACACAAACTCTCACACATGCAATACATCTCTTTACATGTGTAGCTGGGTTGGCAAGGATGCAAAACAAATTCTGATTTGAAATTGATAAGTATAGATCATTACGTATGGCCATTACTGAAGCCAGCAGCTGCCCTGGGCAAATCTGCAGATTGCGGGTGTCCTGCAGCATCAGTTTAAACAGGTCAGGGATAGGGACACACAGAAATCTGTGGATTTATCAGATATTCTAGGAGAAAAACAACATTCTAGAAAAGTAACCCCCAGTAAAAGAGAGAACCAAAAAACAAATTTCTACAAAAGCAGAGAGTAAGGAATCTCACAGGTCTTTTTTAAAAAGCTGTTTTCTTTTTTTTTTTTAATTGAATTTATTGGGATGACATTGCTTAATAAAATAATATAGGATTAGGTATACGATTCTGTAATACATCACCTATATATTGTACTGGGAGTTCACCACTCCAAGTCTCCTTCCATCATCACTTATTTCCCTTTTAACCTCTTCTACCTCCCACCACCCTTCTTTCCCTCTGGTAATCAACATACTGCTGTCCATCTATGTGGTTTTGTTGTTGTTTTTGCTTAATCCCTTCACTTTTTTCACCCAGCCCCCTAACCACCCCCTGACAGCTGTCAGTCTGTTTTCTGCATCTATAAGTCTGTTTCTATTTTGTGTGTTTGTTTACTTTTTCATTAGATTCCACATATGAGTGAAATCATACAGTATTTGTCTTTCTCTGACTGGCTTGCTTCACTGAGCATAATACATTCCAGGTCCATCCATGCTGTCGCAAAGGTAAGATTTCCCTCTTTTTTTACAGCTCCATAGTATTCCGTTGTGTAAATGTACCACAGGTTTTTTTGTCCACTCATCTACTGATGGGCATTTGGGCTGTGTCCAGATCTTGGCTATTGGAAATAACACTGCTATGAACATAGAGGTGCATATGTTCTTTTGAATTGGTGTTTTGGGTTTCTTAGAATATATATCCAGAAGTGGGATCCCTAAGTCAAAAGGCAGTACATTTTTAATTTTTTGAGAAAACTTGATACTGTGTTCCACAGTGGCCGCACCAATCTTCGTTCCCACCAACAGTGCAGAAGGGTTCCCCACTTTCCACATCCTCACCAGCACTTGCTGTTTATTGAGTTATTGATGGTAGCCACTCTGACAGATGTGAGATGATGTCTCACTGTGATTTTAATGTGCATTTCTGTATGATTAGTGGTGTTGAGCATCTTTGCATATGTCTATTGGCCATCTGTATGTCCTCTGTGACAAGTGTTTATCCAGGTCCTTTGCCCATTTTTTAACTGGACTGTTTGTTTTTTTGGTGCTGAGTTTTATAAGGTCTTTATAAATTTGGAGTATCAACCCCTTTTCAGATGTATCATTGGTGAATATGTTCTCCCATTCTGTGGGTGGTTTTTTCATTCGGTTGATGGTTTCCTTTGCTATGCAAAACTTTAAGTTTGATGTAGTCCCATCTGTTTATTTTTTTCTTTTGTTTCCCTTGCCTGGGGAAACATATCAGGAAAAAATACTGCTGTGAGATATGTCCAAGATTTTACTGTCTGTGATTTTTTCTAGAATTTTTATGGTTTCAAATCAACAGTTAAGTCTTTAATCCATTTTAAATTTATGCTTGTTTATGGTGTAAGAAGGTTTTCTAGTTTCATTTTTTGCACATCTCTGTGCTTTTCTCCTTTGTCGAATATTATTGACTATATAAGTGTGGGTTTATTTCTGGGCCTTCTATTCTGTTTCATTGATCTATGTGTATGTTTTTAGGCTACTACCCTGCAGTGACCCCTGCCCACTATGATTACTATGGCCTTGTAGTATAGTCTGATATCAGGTAGTGTGATTCTTCCAACTTTGTTCTTCTTCTTCAAGATTTCTGTGGCTATTTGGGGTGTTTTGTGGTTCCACATAAATTTTTGGAATATTTGTCCTAGTTCTGTGAAATACACCATTGGTATCTTGATAGGAATTGTGCTGAGCATATACGTTACTTAGGATAGTAAGGACATTTTAGTGATGTTAATTTTTCCAGTCCATAATCACGGTATATGCTTCCACTTATTTATATATTCATCAGTTTCTTTCTTCAGTGCCTTATGATTTGCCAAGTATGGGTCTTTTACATCCAGGATTAAATTTATTCCAAGGTATTTTATTTTATTTTACTTTTTTTTATGCAATTGTGAATGGGATTGTTTTCTTAGTTTTCCTTTCTGATAGTTTTTTATTGCCATATAAAAATGCCACTGTTTTCTGGTTATTTAGTTTGTATCCTGCTACTTTACTGAATTCATTTATCAGTTCTAGTAGTTTTTTGGTGGAATCTTTAGGGTCTCTATATATAGCATAATGTCTTCTGCAAATAATGACAGTTTTACTTCTTCCCTTACAATTTGCATGCCTTTTATTTCTTCTTCTTATCTAAGTACTGTGTCTAGGACTTCCAGTACTGTGCTGAATAAGAGTGGACATCCCACCTTGTTCCTCATCTTAAGGGAAGTGCTTTTAGTTTCTGTCTGTTGAGTTTAATGTTGGCTATGGTTTTATCATATATTGCCTTAATTATGTGGAGGTATGTTCACTCTATTCCCATTCTGCTGAGAGATTTTATCATAAATAGATGCTGATTTTATAAAATGCTTTTTCTGCATCTATTGATATGATCATGTGGTTTTTATCCTTTATTTTGTTTGTATGGTCTATTGCATTTTCTGATTTTTGGATATTCAGGTATGTACCAACCTTGCATACCTGGAGTAAATCCTACTTGATCACAGTGTATGATCTTTTTAATGTATTGCTGGATCCAGTTTGCCAATATTTTGTTGAGGATTTTAGCATTTGTGTTCATCAGGGATATTGGCCTATGACTTTCTTTCTTTGTAGTGTGTCTTTATCTGGGTTTGGAATTAGGATAATGCTGGCCTTGTAAAATAAGCTTGGGAGGCTTCCCTTTTCTTAAATTTTTGGAATAGATTGAGAGGGATAGGTGTTAGTTCTTTGAATGTTTGCTAAAATTCACCTGTGAAGCCATCCACTCCAGGACTTTTGTTTTGGAGGGAGTTTTTTGGTTACTGCTTTAACTTTACTAGTTGTAATCTGTCTATTCAGATTCTCTGATTCTTCCTGATTCAGTATGGGAAGATTATATGTTTCTAGGAATTTATCCATTTTTTCCCAGACTGTTCAATTTGTTGGCATATAGCATTATGGTCAGAGAAGATGCTTGATATGATTTCCAACTTCATAAATTTATTGAGATTTGTTTTGTGTCCTAACATGGTTTATCCTAGAAAATGCTCCATGTGCACTTGAAAAAAATGTATATTCTGCTGCTTTGGAGTAAAATGCTCTGAAGAGATCAATTAAATCCGTTTGATCTAGTGTGTCATTTAAGGCTGCTAAATCCTTGTTGATTTTCTGTCTGAAAGATCTGTCCATTGATGTTAATGAGGTGTTAAAATCCCCTACTTTGATGTTATTACTGTCACTCTCTCCCTTTATGTCCATCAAGATTAGCTCTGCATATTTAGGTGCTCCTATGTTGGGCGCAGAAATGTTTACTAGGGTTATATCTTCTTGTTGGGTTGTTCTATATCATTATGTACTGTCTTTCTTTGTCTCTTATGATAGCCTTGGTTTTAAAGTCCATTTTGGCTGATGTAAGTAGTGCTGCCCCAGCTTTTTTTTTTTTTTTCATTTCCATTTGCATGAAATATCTTTTTCCATCACTTAACTTCTGGTCTGTGTATATCTTTAATTCTGAGATAGGTCTCCAGTTGACAGCATATATATGGTTACTGTTTTTTATTTTTTATCCATTCAGCTATCCTATGTCCTTTGATTGCAGCATTTAAGCCACTTATATTTAAAATAATTATTGATAGGTAATTATTTATTGCCATTTTATTCTCTATAACTCTGTTCCTCTGTGTCTGTTTCTTCTTCTTCTTAAAGAAAAATATTCTTTAAGATTTCTTATAATATTGGTTTGGTAATAATGAACTCCTTTAGCTTTCTCTTGTCTGGGAAGCTCTTTATTTCTCTTTCAATTTTAAATGATAGCCTTGCTGGGAAATGTAGTGTTAGTTGTAGGTCCTTGCTTTTCATCACTTTGAATATTTCATGCCAATCCCTTCTGGCCTGAAATGTTTCTGTTGAGGAATCAGCTGACAGTCTTACGGGAGCTCTTTTTTTTAGGTAACTAACTTCCTCTTGCTGCTTTTAACATTCTCTTTCTTTAACCTTTGCCATTTTAATTATAATGTATCTTGATTTGAGCCTCTTTTGGTTCATCTTGTTTGGGACTCTCTGTGCTTGCTGGACTTGTGTGTCTTTTTCCTTGGAAGCTTAGGGAAGTTTTCTGTCATTTTTTCAAGATCCCTTGCTCTCCTCTTCTCCTTCCAGCACCTTTATGATGTGGATATTGTTACATTTCGTGTCATTCAAGGTCCTCTAAACTCTTTTCACTTTTTTAAATTTTTTTCTTTTTCCTACTCTGATTATGACTTTTCTGCTACCTTGTCTTCCAAATCACTAATTTGATCATCTGCTTTATCCAACCCACTGTTTATTCTTTCTAGTATATTCTTCATTTAAGATACTGTATTCTTTAATTATGACTAGTTCTTTATCATGATTTCTATGTCCTTTTTCATTCATTTGAAGTCTCACTAACTTCCTTGAGCATCCTTATAATGATTTATTTGAATGATATACCTGGTAAATTGTTTGTCTCCATTTATTTAGCTTCTTTTCTATAAATTTCTCTTATTATTTCATTGGGGGCCTGTTTCTTTCTCTCCCCATTTTGACTGCCTCTTTGTATTACCTATCTGTATTTAGGTAGATCTGCCATGTCTTTAAGTCTTGATAGTGTGGCCTTATGTAATAGGTGTCCTATGGGACAGAGTGTTGCATTCTTCTTGATCACCTGAGCTGGGTGCTTAAGGAATTTCCCTTGTGTGGGTTATGTGAGCCCTCCTATTATAATTGAGTCTTGACTGCTGTTGGCCTATCTGTGCAATGGATTGCCCCTCAGGCTGGCTGACTGTGAGGACTGACCCTAACTACAGTGTACAAGCTGCTGTGCAGTTGCTGACCACATGAAGTGGAATTTGTCTCACATGACTCTAGTCCATTCCACCCTCCTTCCACTGAAGCACAGGGTGAATGGCTGTGAATGAGATTTTGTGTTGGCCCCTTAAGAGAGTGCCTGGGTTCCTAGCTGACTCCTGCCTCCCTGAGCAGACAGAATCCCCACTGCTTTTCACAGCTGGATGTTTATATGGGCACTCTTCCCAGCTCTGGTGCTTTGGGCTGGGGAACCTGGCTTGGCATTGAGACCTCACATCTTTTAGGGGGAACCTTTGCAGCTGAGATAACCCTCCAGGATCTCAGCTGCAGCCTATGGGAGCAGGCCCAGCCCTTTTTTCACTTCCATCCTTCCTACCAGTTTCAGTGTGGCTTCTCTGTGAATAAAACTTCTGTTCAGCTAGTCTTCAATTGGTTACTCAGGTTAATTGCTATATATTTTAGTTATTCTAGTTTGGTCCTGGGAGGAGTGAGTATGACTTCCACCTAGTCTGCCACCACCTTGGATAGATTTGGAATTCTGTCTGTCTTGTTTGTGGTTCTGATGCAGGAAAAACTTGCTCTGTGAAAATCTGTAAGTGCAAGTTGGCTCTCACAAGGATTTGGGAATCAGAATTCACTTCACCTATGTGGTCCAGAGAAACCCCAAGTCATGTATTTTGTTTAACCTGGTTATGCAAACACAAATCCACTCAGGAGCATGATATACTCAACTCAGGTTTCCAAGAAATCTAATAGGAAAAATCTGAAAACATGAACTTCCCTCTCTCTCTCTCTCTCTCTCTCACACACACACACAAAGACAGACACACATACACAAACCAATCACAAAGCACATGGATAAACAAATAACTATAGGTGAGAGTTAATTAGAAATAACTAATTGCAGAATGAGAAGAGAGGGTGAATGTGCAAGAAACAAAATATAAGTTGTAATTTCTTCTCTGATTCATTGGTTATTTAAAAGTATATTAATTAATTCAAATTTGTGAATTTTCCAGTTTTACTTTTGTTATTGATTTTTAAACTTATTCCATTATGGTCAGAGATATACTTTGTATGATATTTATCTTTTTAAATATCTTAAAACTTAATTTGTGAACTAATATACAGTCTATTCTGGGAAATGTTCGGTGTGCATTTGAAAAGAATGTATATGCTGTTGTTGGATTGCGTGTTCGGTCTTTATCTCTTAGACTAGTTGGATCATTGTGTTTTTTAAGTCCTCTATTTCTTTACTTACATTATGTTTTTTTCTGTCCATATTGACAGTGGAACATTAAAGTCTCCAACTATTATTGTAGAATGTTGACTTCTCCCTTTAATTCTGTCAGTTTTTGCTTCATATGTTTTGATGGTCTGTTGTTAGATGCATAAATGTTTATAATTGTTATATCTTCTTGCTGTATTGAATTTTTATTAATATTTAATGTCCTTTGTCTCTTGTGAACTTTTTTGACTTAAAGTCTATGTTCTGTGGTATTACTATAGATATCCTTGTTCTTCTTCGATTACTCTTTTCCTGAAATATTTTCTTCCATCCTTTACTTTCAATGTATTTGTGCCTTTGTATCTAAAGTAAGTCTCTTGTAGATAGCATATAATTGGATCTTCTTTAAAAAATTCTTACTCTGCCAATCTCTGTCTTTTGTTTGCAGGGTTTAATCCATTTCCATTTCAAAGAATCACTTATAAGGAGGAACTTGTTATTTTACTATTTGTTTCTTTATGTCTTATAGTTTTTGTCCCTCATTCCCTGCATTACTGTCTTCTTTTGAATTTAGTTGATTTTTTTGTTGTGAAACATTTAAGTTCGTTTCTCATTTTCTTTTGTATATGTTCTGTAGCTATTTCTGTATGGTTACCGTGGGGATCACATTTAACCACAGTGGTCCATGGCCCTTTTGTCTGCACTTTTTGATCAGAAGCAGCAGTCAGTGCACAGATGCCCCAGATTTGGAGGACAGCGTATGTTTTGCTCACCTTGACTCCCACAGCTGTGTGCAGGCTGCCCCAGGGACACAGGCCCAGCTGCCAGCCATGGGTTTGGGCTGGGGAAGCCGCTGCTGTGCTGAGAGGTAAAATGGACTAAAATTAACCATGTTTACCTCCCAGTCCTTTCCCTGGGAGGTACACACCTACAATAGACTCCAGAGTTACAGAAGTGTAGGTTCCAGGTTCTGTTAGTGTAATTATCATCTAGGTGCTTCCAGCTTGTCATCATCCCCGAATAATTTCTTGATACAAAATTTTAGAGGAAAAGTTCAGGATCATACTTAAAGGTGGTTCATATTGCAATGTGTTTAATTTTTTTCTCCTTCTTCTTTCCAATCCCTGCCAACTTCCACTGGATTATTTGTACTGTATTTATGATAGCTAGAGCAAAACTAAGGGTATGGTAGGACATGTAACATCCCGCAGGGAGGTGGAGGGGAGAGAGGGAGACAGAGATAGAACATGTAAAGCACATATATAAGGAACATTCTTAGTGTAGCCTGCGCAGCTTTATGTAATATAGCCTCTACTCGCTCACAATAATTTCTTGCCAATGATGTTTTTGTTAGCTATTGAATATATATTGGAGTATTTATCCTTGTATACTGTGCCCTCAAAATCCTACTACTTGCATTTAAAGGAACAAACACACCACTTTCCAAGTCTTCCTGTTTACAGACCTGTCACTCCCTGTGTTTGTAACAGTCCTCTTCCCGGTGACCACTCAGCACACCCCTGGGCAACCTTCAAGCAGCACAAACATCATGTTAAACATGAGACTGCACCACCTTCATTTCCCATGCAAGCAGAGTTAGGAGTTCTCCCTTCTGCTTTTATTTTCCTGAATTTGTTCATGGTTCTCTTACTTCATCATCATCCTGTAGAGGTGATTATTTGTTTGCCCATCTGCATTTTGGGCTGAGAGAGTATTCTTGAAGGAGAGGTTTTGTCTTATTCATACAGCTCTTTGAACAGAAAGAGCCTCAACAAATGGCAAAAAAGAGAGAATTGGTAACTCCATTTTTTGTATCATGAAAGAGCCAGGACATTTGGAAAACATAAACATCAATAAAAATAAAAGTAAAAGATAAGACTTGCTAAGATACGCAATTAAAAAGTCATTAAGCACATTTGGAAAATGTTGTCTGCTGTGACCTGGACGGGGAGGAGGTCTGAGTGGGGAAGGGGGTGACGGGAGATTAAGAAAGACACAGACACAGTTTAAGGAAAAGCGGGGACTAGGTAGGACATGGTCCTCTGATGAAGAGACAATGACCCTAAACATGATCTCCATGTTTATTTTATAAGAGTTAGTTGAATAAAGATCAAGGACGTTTCACAGACTCAGGGAAAAACCACAGGCATAATTGCTCCATTCCCAGGCTATCTAAATGATAAATATTTCTTCTGCAAAAGTTACAGTCACATTCAGCTGAAGCTTGTGGTTATTTAACTATCTCCTTCTTAACCCCTGTGGGTTCTGGCTGTACGATGCCAGCCATCACTGTTCTCTGCATCTTCCCCTTTTTTGTTTTCTAATGGCAGCATAACTAAAAGCACTGGTGCCACTGTAATTAACAGGGTTATGCTAGGCAGAGCAGGCTTCAAAGGACAAAATGTACATTCTTTTTCAGGCCAAATTGGTTTCAGGGAGCTGTTGGACCAGTACAAGGCCGCAATTGCCTCTGGCATTGTTTTCAGGCTGACTCAGGTGGGGGGAGCAACCAAAAGATTAGGAGACCTTTTACAGATAGAATGAGGACCCAGGCTATAACAAAGCCGAGGGGTAAGGGTCTTTCTGCCCCTTCCCTATAGTTCCTTAAGTCCTTCCCCAATGGTCCCTTCACAACTGTGCCTGTCTTAGGTTGCCCCTCCTCTGAGGAGTCTTACCTGTCATTGGCTAACCAGTCATCTGCCCAGGCCAAGCAGGGGAAGTGGGGAAGGCAGGTTCTGCACTCCTGCCAGGAGGATATGTTCTGTCTCCTAGTGGCTCATAAGCTTATTCACTCAGCCTTAGCTGTGGGATTCTTATGTCTGTTCATGAGGCTACAGTCCCTGAGCAGGATGGCTCCCAAACATCATCTCCCCTTTTTTCTTTTCTTAATGCAGGCGATGCAACTCCAAGCGAATTAGCTGGAGTTCTCTTCAGAGTTGTCAGCAGAATAATAAGAAAGCACAGAGTATGATTAGAATTGCATGCACAAGTCCCCCCAGATACCAAGTGGTGTGTTTTAGCAGATTAAAGGGACTGAAGCCTTTTAACTCAGCTAAACTCTTAAGCTATCTGAGCAGGGTTTATGGTAGGGTCTTTGGCTTCTTGTATATCCACGATTTCATTATTCAATTGGATTAAGTCTAAACTTATATTATTATGATGCCACACTCCTTGCAAATGTGTTTTTACCTTTTCTCAATTGCATTGGCTGCTGTTATATAGAACTTGAGTAAAACAAATATATTGATATCATGCATGGCACTGCAGCTTTTGCCTAAATTTAATGGCTTGTATTTGATCTCCTAGACCTATTCCTATTGCTTCAAGGGCATTAAGCTTAGCTTCTAGTTTGACATCAATTGCACCTTGAGTATTTAAGGCTACCGAAGTATTATGAGCTAGGCTATTAACAAATTCAGCATTTTGGATGCTCTGAGCAAGTGCAGCAGCAGCTATAGCTGCTGATGCAAGGACTGTGACAAGAGCAATAATTCCTGCCACAATAAGACCAAGCACTCACTTAGGGTGACTTAAGGCCTTATGTAATTCTTCAAGCACTTGTAGTCCAGCATCTGTATACCATGGGCCAGTGACATTTACTGGAATCATTAAAAAAGGAGGTTGATGGATAAGCAGTATGTCCTCTTCAGAGTTATATTTAGATACACAGTCAAGTTACAGTTTTCACAGGTTACAGTATATTTCTCAGCTTGATAAATAATATTGATATTTCCTGTGATCATGGCATAAGGCTATTGGACACAGGCATAAAGGCCATATTGAAATGCTAGACCCAAGTCAGAAGTGCTAGGAGTGGTGAAATTAATTAAATGTAAAGCAGCTCCAAGGCGCCATAGCTTCTTTTGCTCTTGACCTTCCTTGGTGGAAAGCACATTACCAACAAATCCTCCAGGGGACATAAGTTGATGATGGGGGTGAGATGGGTCTATCTGATGTGCCCAGTCATAGAGACAGAGCCCTGTTCTGGAAACATTGTGCTTGACTGGAACAAGGTTGACACACTCATATGATGGCGGGAAGCCCTTTATCTCAACATGTGTCTGGTTAGGGCAATAAGGCAGTGAGGGATGCCACTGAGGGGCAGCCCTAGAGACTTTGGGGAATCCCCATTTGGACACCATTTGCATATATTTTCTAATATCCCAAGGCCCTGTGATAATAGCAATCTTACTCCCTCCATAGGCAGTTTGGTTTTCCTGTTGTAATAATAAACACCCAGTCTTCTCAGTAGAGGAAAGATATAGGTGGGGTGGTACTGAGGCCGGTATAATTAAATCCTCCAGGCAAGGTGGGAGAAATATGGCTTGCTGAACATCTCCCTACTACCTGGGTGTCATTGGTAAACACAGGGATGGAGGGACTTGCCCAAGAGGTTGGGTTGGCTACTGGTGGGTCTGGGAGATTCTGATAATGTCCCCTACAGGGAGATAAGCCCAGTAGGATTCTCCTCAAACTAGTCTGATTTCTACATCAGATCATTTCCGCCACTCAAGCATGCCTTAGCAAGGATTGTCCAGTCCTTTGGAGTCAAGGCCTCTGTTCCAATAGTTTCTAACAATGCTAAGGCAAATGGAGAAGTTGGCCCATACATGTTGCAAGTAATTTTCAACTCTTTAAGAGTCTTAAAAGACAAAGGGTCATGAACTCTTTGAATGTGATTGGGGTCATTTGGATTAGGTCTCTCAATCACTGGGTAGAAGGCAAAACCTGTTACATCTTAACCTTCCTCACAAGCTTTCCACAATGCCCTTTGTAAGGCAGATGCCTCTCTGGGCACAGCAATCTCAGATCTAGTCTTTTTTCTCGGCCCCTTAGGTCAGGCGCTGAGCCCCGTTGGGGTGGCCTGATGACAGCCTCAAGGTGGCCATTGTCCTCTGTGGACAGCACCGAAAGTTGGTGCACCAGTCCCTGCATACAGGAGTTTTCAGGGTCTGGAAAATCATTACTTTCCTCTTTCTCAGAATCATCCTCCTGTCTCTCCCTCTCTGTCTTCTGACCCTCCTCCTCCAGCTTCCTAACATTATCTGGCGGAAGAGTCTCATCATCACACTCAGCCAGAGGTGCCGATGGAGCACTCAGTGGTTTTGGCAGGAGGGAGGTGTATCCCTCCACTGTCAATGCTAAACTATCTACTATAGATTTCTTTACTTTCAGTTCCTCCTTCTGTGGGTCGAGTGCATCATGAATGAAAGCCTACAAAGTGAAAGTAAAAATGGGCATTTTTGCTGGCCCTTCTGTGGTATCCCGATCCCACAGTTTTTCACCTACTTTTGCCCAGGTGGCTTCATTAACGGTTCCCTCATCTGGAAACCAAGGACAAGTCTGCTGGACAAAGTCCAAGAACTGTTCTAATTGAGAACTACGCACTTTAGTCCCCCTTACTGTAAGCATAGATTTAAGCATTTACTCATAAAGCCTCTTCTTTGTGGATTCTGCATTCCCCATGCTTTACACCTGGTTGAAAACTGAATTCACTCTTTACCTCACTTTAAGACTTGTAGCCGCACTCAGGAGCGTCTCTCCTCGTCTTGGGTTAATGAGTTCCCTCGTACTCAGGTCCCTGTTCTGGGCACCACCTGCCACGACCTGCACAGGGAGGAGGTCCCTGAGGGGGGCGGGTGATGGGATATTAAGAAAGACACAGACACAGACAGTTTAAGGAAAAGCGGGGACCAGGTGGGACATGGTCCTCTGATGAAAAGACAATGACCCTGAACATGGTCTCCATGTTTATTTCATTAGAGTTAGTTGAATAAAGCTCAAGAACGTTTCATAGACTCAGGGAAAAACCGCAGGCATAATTGCTCCATTCCCAGGCTATCTAAATGATAAATATTTCTTCTGCAGAAGTTACAGCCACATTCAGCTGAAACTATTTAACTATCTCCTTCTTAACCCCTGCGGTTCTGGCTGTATGACACCAGCCTTCACCATCCTCCACAGTTGTCAATTATAGGAGTTGAGATAAAATGGTTTGCTGTGTCATCCCACATTAACCAAAACATAAAACAAATCAGACTCCCCTTGTCCCAATAATCAGGAGGGTCGGGTTACAGTACTTGCTTTGTCATTTGCTAGCTATATAATTTTAACAAAAATATTCATTGTTGGGCTCCAGTTTCCCACTGATAAAATTACGGAGTCCATTCCAGGCCTCTGCTCCAGACCACTTCCTCAGCTTCTGAGAAACGGACCTGCACTGGGACTGCCATCCTCACCAACAGCAGACAACAGCGGAGGTCCCCCAGTGCCCTCTCAGTTCCCTGGCGAGCTGAGCTCCGGAAGGGAGGGCACACTGGAAGTTGCCATTTCGGGAAGAACAGATGCTTTCTGCTACTGTTGGACCTCGGGGAGGGAGAAGGCTCTCTGGGGCATCTTTAGCCTACTCATGTAAGCCGACGAGTTTATGAAATCAATATATCACCTTTTTTTTAGAAGCAACTCTTATGGAATGACAGTGGAAGGAAGTTAACTCATTGAGACTAAAAGCCAGGAGTCAGCAGGGGTAGATTTAATAACTGAGGCCACAGTGACAGGCATGAAAGGACACCTGGCCAGCGATTTACTGACATTGCCATGCTGTGTGGAAGCAGATGTTGGTAATGACCCTGGAAAAAGACCTGGGATTGGGGAAGAGAAATTTCCCTAAGCGTGGAGATAATAACAAGAGTGAGACAAAGAAAGGGTCTTTCTTGAACCAATCTGGCACTTTAGAGATGGAAAGTTCCGTCTTTCTGTGACTGCAGGTGTGTGGCAGTGGGAAGTCCAGGGTCTCAGTTTATAGAAAAGGGTAGAAGAGTGTAGACCACTGGGGTTTCCTGAAGTGACTGGTTATAAATACCACTGTGCAGGTGATGTACCCTTAGCATTTTATGACATGAATATTTAATGAGGTTTGATTTTGCCTTTTGACTACAAGAATGATTTCATTGCTGTGGAAGAATTTCTAGTGAAAAGTATTTTTCTTAATTTTTAAAATTTATTTTTATTGCATTCTTCTCAATTACCATTTATTCCCCTCATGCCCTCCCCGCTATTGTTGTTCATATCCAGAGTCCTTTTTTCTTTATTCTTAAAGGTGAAGTCTTAACAATAAGGGGTTAGCTAATTAAGCAAGTGAGAGAAGAGGCTGATGGTATGAATTATCTAGCACTGGGAAAGGATACAAACAAAGGTTTGCATGACCTTTACTCTGTCAGCAATAAATATCATACCATCTCTCCTGGTAAAGCTGAATACACTTTGGAGACAGGCTTTCTTGTTTGGAAAATCTTGTAGCCGCACTACAGAAAGCAGAGGTCTGGTATACATATCTCACTAATTACTAGTTGATATTATGAGTGTTCTTAGACAGTAGAAAATACCCTCCTGGAGGTCTTGGGCCAAGGGGAGTGCTTATGATTGGTGTTCGAATAGTTTACTAAAATCAGTGGAGAGAAGACATGCAAGCGAGATTACAGATAAGGGAGAAGTGAGTGATAAAAGGGACCCGCTTTGCTTCTGGTAAGGTAATCACGGTACCTACAGAGAGCAGTGCAGCAGGTGAGAATGCAGACCTCCTTTGGGGTTCTCTGTACAGCCTCACATCCCCACACCATCCCCTGACTCCAGGAAGATCAGAGAGGGTTACCTGTGGTGCTGAGCTTCCTCCAGCCATTCCTCCAGTTAGCTGACATTCCTCTACCAGGAGAGGAGGCCTAGATGGCTGCGTAACTGCGGAAATTACTACACACCTCACCACTTAGGAAAAACTTCTTTTATTGAATATTTTTCCTAAGATTATATTTGTTTATGTATGTACCCATCAAGTTGTTTTTTTCCTGACTACCTTCCTAATCTATCAGTCACACTGCTACTGAAATTTCTGTATTGATTATATATATATATATATTTGCTCAGGAGTTCTAGGAACCACTCTCAGTAGGACAATCACAATAGTAAATTCTTTGTAAAACCTGAAGAATCTTCATTTTTGTGTGTGTGTACTTATCCTTTTCTGGGAATACAACTCCTATGTTGCTATTATATATAATTATTCAAGGTCATCAAGGTGTGTGAGCTGCTTGGGATGACAGTGCACAAGTGTTATTATTAGCAGCTATTAAGTGTTTTTTGTTTAGTGGGCATTTGAATATATTTTCACTAGGACCTCAAATCCACTGACTGTCCCACTGAATTTCATGTTCCATGAACTTCAATTCCTTGTCTGATGCGAAGAGGCCAGTGTCACGCACGAGTGCAATGGGACTGGATCACACAGAGGAATCCTGAGCTTAGAGAGCCCCAGTCTTTTATAAGGGCCAGCAAACCTTCTGTCCTTTGCTTTGGAGGGGGACACTAGCTCTGTTACTTTTACAAACATTTTTGAGCAGGTCGTCCAGAATAGGATGCTGGTAACAAGTTGTGAAGAATCCTATTCCCAATGTGATTATCTTGAACATTTCTATTCTTAACTCTCATATTCTCAATGTCGTAAGATGCTTACTCCATAGGAATCTATTGTTTTTAGCTTAAGCAATTGAAGATACCTTCTCGTGTGAGTTTGCCTGACAGAGATTTAAGTTCAGACTTAACTGAGGGCTTGTTGGCAGCCCACATGGAGGATGTCACAGCTCACGGGTCCTGAGTGCACCTCACAGGGTACACACAGCTCTTGGGTCTCATTAAGATAGTGTTCAACTCCATCTAAGAGCTATATTGACAAATTGAACTTTGTGTTCTTTTGACTTATAAGAAATATAAATATCTTCCTATCTATGAGGTCTGTCCAGAAAAAGTCCAGCTATTGTTAATATAATGTGAACAGTTTGTGCAACATCGATGTAACCTGGGAGCCAAGGAGGGTGGACTGGAATGCCCAGGCGTGAGCAATAATGACTTCACTGCATTAGTCAGTGGGGGCAGTAGATGCTGTTGAATGAGCATGTGTACTGTGTAACTGTTGCATTCAAGATGACTGAGCAAGTAGAGCAATGAATCTCCATCAAATTTTGCATTAAGCTTGAACATTCTCCAGAGAAACTACTTGGATGATTCAGAAGGCCACAGCTATGGGCAACTGGTGATTGGCAGCTTCATCATGACAATGTGCCTGCTCATGCATCACGTGTCATGCAGAGTTTTTTTTCAAAACATGAAATTACCCAGGTTATTCAGATCCTTGCAGACCAGGTTTGGCATCCTGCAGATTCTGGCTTTTTGCAAAACTAAAATCATTTTTGATAGGGAAGAGATTTCAGACAGTCAATGAGATTCAGGAAAATATGACTTAGCAGCTGATGGCGATTGGGAGAACTGTGTGAGGTCCCAAGGTGCCTACTTTGAAGAGGACTGAGGTGTCATTGTCCTATGTACAATGTTTCTTGTATCTTCTTCAATAAATGTCTCTGTTTTTCATGTTACATGGCTGGATACCTGCTGATACACCCAGATCTTATATATCCAAAAGACCTTCGAACTTGATGAAATTTTACATTTTCCCTTCTTGTGTATTTTCTGTTTCTTGTGCATTTTCTGTTTTGCACATAACTCTGGATAATAAATGATATTTGAAATTTGGAGATTCATCATAGTTCTGTTCGATGCACTATCATGTCTTCTAAGGCTCTTTGGCACTAATAAAATATATTTGTTTTCAGAGGCCCCAGTACTACAAACCTCAGGAAATAATTTCTTTTTTAGGCTTGAGTAGCTTTTTTAAAATGTGCATAAAAAGGAATAATATCTGTTGAGTTTGTTTTCTTTACATGAGTAACAGCCTTTCTTTCTCATCTTTCATCAGAATATAAATCTAAAGTGTAGTCACTAACTTCATTGAATTTTGAGTTTGTATTTTCCACTTCATCTTGTACCAGCTCTTTGGCAGATAGCATATAGGATTTGTTTAATATGGTTTTAAAAACTCCTTGGTTTCACTGATGGGTGTCTCTGAATCACTGCCACCTGAAGTTATAATATACCTAAGAGGAACTTCTTTTAAAAATTCAGCTTTATTTTTCAGAAGCAGAGCTGCCATATGTTGCTTGAAATACAGTTTCGGGTTGATAGCATGTTTTATCTTATGCACAGTAAAACATTTGAATAGAACAAAGGGAATAAATTGAGAAACAATTCTCCCTCCCATGGTGGGTTCTTTCTTTTTATCAGCAATGATCTAGATAAAAAAGAATTCCATGTATCCTTCCAGAAGTGTCACAATGTACACACACACTCGCACATCTTTTATATTAACACTTTGAAACTTCTAAACACATACATTTTGCTTTTTTTATATTTTCATTCAGTGATTTTGACTTTTATCATTTATATAAAATAAAAGGCACAGATCTCAAGGGCATAGTTCAAAGTACAGATTTTTAAGAATTGTATTCACCTTTGTAATCACCTTCCAAACCAAGATTAAAAAAACATTTTCATAACTCCAGAAAGTTCTTTTATGTTCTTTTCACATCAATTACTCTCAGTTCCCAACCACTTTCTAATTTCTTTCACATAGATTAACTTTGCTTGTCCCTGTATTTCACATGAATGGAATCACACTCACCCAGAGATATATATCTTTTGAGATCTGGTCTTTTAAGTTTCCAAGTTTTACTTTAGTGCACAACATGTGGTGGGAATCTATTAAATTTTTCTAAACATTTAATAAATAGATATTATTAAATAGCCTATTCTTTTCCCACTGACTTATTGAGATGTGGTCCCCATGTTTTCTTCCAAGTTTTCAGAGGAAGCAGTTCTTTCTCTGGATCTTCTGTTGTGATTGCCCGTTATTGCGCCCACCGCACACTGTCATCATTGCTATATTCAAAATAAGCATTTATGTGTGCTAAGACAATCTCAGGACCTTTCTTTACTTCAACATTATCCTGGGTATTCTTTACTTTTTAGACCTTAGTGAATTTGAGACATTTTGTGAAATTTTATGTAAAACAATTTTTAAAAGAGATTATCTTTTAAAAATAACATCTTTACAATAGAGTTTCCCATACTTGAATGTGGTACAGATATTGATTTATTCAGGTCTTCCTTGATGATCTTTAAAAACATTCAACATTTGTTCCTTAAAACATTTGTTCCTTAAAAGTATTGTGCATATTTTGTTAGATATGTCCCTTGATATTTTATAGGTTTTGTTCTGTAGTAGGGGCAGAACAATGGCCTCCAAAGATATCTGCGTTCCACTCTCCAAAACCTAGGAACATTTCAGGGGTCTCCAGCCTCTGGGTTGCAGACCAGTACTGGTCTGGGACTGTTTGGACCCCGGTGGCAGAGCAGGAGGTGAGCTTGAATATAATGCACTTGAATTACCCCCAAACCATCCCATCCCTGCCTCTACCCGTGTTCATGGAAAGATTGTCTTTCACGAAACCAGTCCCTGGTACCAAAAAGGCTGGGGTCTGCTGGTTACATTATATGGTAATGGGGAATTAAGATTGTTAGTGGAATTAAGGTTGCTAATCAGGTGACCTTGAGAAGGGAACACCATCCTGGATTATCCAGGGGGACCTTTGTACTCACGAGGGATTTTTTAAAGCAGAAGAGGGAAGTGGAAGAGAGGTCAAAGTCAAAGAAGGAGGTGTGATGATATGCAAAGCATTTCAGAGTGATCAGTGTAAAAAGCACTCATCTTGTTCCTGCCTTTGATGATGGAGGGAGGGCCATGAACCAAGGACTGTGGGCAGTTAGTTGCTAGAAGCTGGACATGCCAAGGACATTGGTTGTTCCTGAGGGCCTCCAGAGAGGAGTGCGGCCCTGCGGACACCTTGATTTCTGCCCAGTGAGACCCATGTAGGCCTTGTGACCTCTGGCTCATGATAATAAACTATATAGTTTAAAGCACTAGGTTGTGCTATATAAGAAATTAATGTGCACTACCGTTGGGATTATCTTTATTTCTCTTATAATTTCTCATTTCTATTTGGTTATTGCCAGTATATAAGGAAAAAATTGATTTTTGTGTGTACAGGATATCTGTAGTTTTATTTCCTATTAATTGTAATTTTTTAGGGGCAATGAAATTCAGAAATCAAGACTAGAAACAAATAATATTGAGAAATTAATGAAGTAGGAAACAAACAATGGAGAGAAGCATAAAAATATAGCAATAACCAAATAGAATACTTATATTATATATATATAAATTTATATATTACATACATCACTTTACAGGCACAAATTAAGTAAGTCCAAGGGGCTAAATAAAAATACAAAAACAAATATATACTATAATGTATAAATATGCATATATGAATATACAAATGCAGACTCAAAGGAAATAGCAAATTGACTATATTTTAAGTGTTGTAAGTGTAAGAAACATTATATACATCATCAGAATATAAATGACTGTCAAGTAGAAAATATTTGCAATCCACATTAAAGAAAAGAGATTAAATATCCTAAATCTATGAAGAATTTCAAGGCATTTATAAATCAAGAAAATCTTATACCCTGGTTGTTGTGGCTCAGAAGATTGAGTGCTAGCCTATGAACCAAAGGGTTGCAGGTTCAATTCCTAGTCAGGGTACATGCCTGGGTTGCAGGCCAAGTCCCTAGATGGGGCAAGTGAGAGGCAACCACACATTGATGTTTCTTTCCCTCTCTTTCTCCCTCCCTTCCCCTCTCTCTCAAAATAAATATATAAAATCTTTAAAAAAAAATTTTTAAAAGAAAATGTTAAAAATAAGAGATGAATCAAACCAATAAAAGTATATATGTGTGCATATATAATATGTATATAAAACCTTTCCACCAAGCATGCATTTATTAAATTTGAGCATGATTTTTTCTATTTCTTTTATAATTTGTCAACTGAAAATTTATTTTAAGGCTCTGTTATTAAGTTGTAAAAGCTCATGGCAATTACTGACTAGCAGGCCCCAAAGCAAATGTCGATGTATCTCAGACTCCGTAGTATAAATTTTGTTTTCCATAACCAAAATGCAATAATATTTGAAGTCAATAATAAAACATAAATACCTATAAACATATTTTGGGAAGCTAATTAGCATTTCTGATTCTTTTTTAAAATTAAATATATTTTATTGATTATGCTATTACAGTTGTCCCATTTCCCCCTCTTTATTCCCCTCCACCCTGCACACTCCCTACACCCACATTCCCCGCTTTAGTTCATGTCCATGAGTCATACATATAAGTTCTTTGGCTTCTACATTTCCTATACTATTCTTAAACCCCCTCCATCTATTTTCTACCTACCATTTGTGCTACTTATTCTCTATACCTTTTCCCCTTTATCCTCCTTCCACTCCCCCGCTAATAACCCTCCATGTGATCTCCATTTCTGTGATTCTGTTCCTGTTCTAGTAGTTTGCTTAGTTTGTTTTTGTTTTAGGCTCAGTTGTTAATAACTGTGAGTTTGTTGTAATTTTATTTGTTCATATTTTTTATCTTGTTTTTCTTAGGTAAGTCCTTCCCTTTAACATTTCATTTAATAAGGGCTTGGTGATGATGAACTCCTTTAACTTGACCTTGTCTGGGAAGCACTCTATCTGCCCTTCCATTCTAAATGAAAGCTTTGCTGGATAGAGCAAATCTTGGATGTAGGTCCTTGCCTTTCATGACTTGGAATATTTCTTTCCAGCCCCTTTTCACCTGCAAGGTATTTTTTTGAGAAATCAGCTGACAGCCTTATGGACACTCCTTTGTAGGTCACTGTCTCCTTTTCTCTTGCTGCTTTTAAGATTCTCTCCTTATCTTTAATCTTGGTTAATGTAATTATGATGTGTCTTGGTGTACAATATTCCTCCTTGGGTCCAACTTCTTTGGGACTCTCTGAGTTTCCTGGACTTCCTGGAAGTCTATTTCCTTTGCCAGATTGGGGAAGATCTCCTTCATTATTTATTCAAATAAGTTTTCAATTTCTAGATCTTCCTTTTCTCCTTCTGGCACCCCTATAACTCAGATGTTGGAATGTTTAAAGAAGTCCTGGACTTTCCTAAGCCTCTCCTCATTTTTTTTGAATTCTTGTTTCTTCATTCTGTTCTGGTTGAATGTTTCTTTATTCCTTCTGGTCCACACCATTGATTTGAGACCCCATTTTCTTCCTGTCACTGTTGGTTTCCTGTACACTTTCCTTTATTTCATTTAGCATAGCCTTCATTTTCTCCTGTAATTTGCAACCATATTCAACCAATTCTGTGAGCATCCTGATTACCAGCGTTTGAACTGTGTATCTGATAGGTTGAGTATCTCTTCGTCACTTAATTATATTTTTTCTGGAGCTTTGATCTGTTCTTTCATTTGGGTCATTTTTTTTTTCATCTTGGTATACTTGTTATGTATAAAGGGTGGAGCCTTAGGTGTTCACCAGGGAAGGGCAACCCACCTCACTGCGTTGTGATTCTGTATGTGGGGGCGGGGTCCAAGAGGGAACAATGGCGCTTGCTCCCCTCTCTGCCAGATTTCAGTCCCTTCCACCGCTTCTCCCAAGCAAATTGGGCCTGTCTGGTGCTGATTCCTTGGTGGATGGGCTTGTGTACACTCTAGGACCCTGTGGGTCTCTCCAACAAACACTCCTGTGAGGCTGGGAGTTTCTCCCACTGCCACCTCAACCCCCACAGGTGTTTTCAGTCAGAAGTTTGAGGCTTTATTTCCCTGCTGGAACCTTGGGTTGTGTGGTCTGTCTCGCACCCTAGTTGTTCCTCCCAGTTTATCTGCGCACAAATGTGGGACTGCCTGCTCTGCCAGCCACACCTTGCCTCAAGTCCTCTGTGCTCAGGCTGCCCCTCTCCGCCCCTCCTACTGGTCTGGGTGAGTGTTCCTTCTTTAACTGCTTGGTTGTTAGACTTCCATACAGTTCAATTTTCTGTCAGTTCTGGTTGTTTTATGTTTTTAAATTTGTTGTCCTTCTTTTGGTTGTACAAGGAGGCACAGTGTGTCTACCTAGGCCTCCATCTTGGCCAGAAGTCTATTTCTGATTAATTCTTATTTAAAATAAGAAACAATGGTTGTAATTAAGGTATATTTAATTGAAGGAAGAAGAAAGTATTACCATACATCAAAATTTTTGTGATGCAGATAGGCCATACTTAGAGGAGAATTAATAGATTTAAATACTATTTATGAGCCATGTTGTTTAGAGTAAAGTTTAAACTGTTATTAAAAAGAGCCCAAAATATGTTTGTTTAAATCGGGACAGCAGCGAGTGGCCTAAAGCTGGCAGCTGCTCGGGTCCTCATTACTTCCCAGAAAGGGAGAAGGAAGACAGTCCGAGAAAGGCGGCTCTGTCTACAAAGGGTTGACACAGAAGTTGCACACAGCACATAAGGACTAAATATGAGACACAGGCCACATGAAATGCAAAAGGAGAAAAACTGAAAGATAGATTCCTTGGAACAGTGGTGTCTGCCACATGAGGCTAATTTGAACTTCATACTAATGGACAAAAGGAAAATGCAAATTATATTTTAATAAAAATAACTTCAGAAGATAGTAAAAGAACAACAATAAACCTAAAGAAAGCAGAGGAAAGAAATAATAACAAAGAAAAAGTGAATGAAAATCAAATAAAACATGGGAAATTTGGGAAAAGTTAGCAAAAATCAATGTTGTTCTTTGACAAAATTAAGGAATGTGACTAATCCTGTGGCAGAACTGATACAGAACAAAGGAGCACAGCCCAAAAATTAGGATTGAAGAAAAGGACATCTTTATAGATTCAGTATGTATTATGAAATAACAATGATCAATTTTATGCCAATAATTTTCAATACTAAGGTGCAATAAACTTACAAATAAATATTTGTGCAGAATGAACTCAAGAAGAAATAACAATATTAAATAACTTGCAATGTGAGTTAGAATATCCTATCATGTAATATTCAGTAGGCTGAGAATATTTTACAGTTGAATTTTCCTAAATCTCCAGGACAGAGATAATTGTTTTCTTATATAAATGATTCTACAAAATAGAAAATGATTGTAAAATACTTTCTTCTGCCTTTATAAAGCAGAAGAAACCTGTTTTCAAGTCCAGGTAGGAACAAAACAAGAAAATAAAATTACATGCCAGTTTTATTTATGAATATAGATGCACATCTGATTATAGAAATGAGGGATGATTACCAGGCCAGGAAAGAGAAAAATATTTCTGAACTAATAGTGGAAGACTATGATAGAACTAGGAAAATGCTCAAGTTAATATATGAGGATGGGAGGAAAGGAATGGAAAAACATGTTTTGTTTTGTTTAGCTTCATTTAAAAAATTTTTTAATTTGATTAAATTTATTGGTGTGACATTGGTTAATAAAATTATATTTCATCCACACTGTTGCAAAGGGTAAAATTTTCTTCTTACACTAAATAGTATTCTTTTGTGTAAATGTCCAGTAGTTGTTTTGTCTGCTTACGTATTGATGGACACTCAGGCTGCTTCCATATCTTAGTGAATAACACTGCAGTGAACATAGGGATTCTTATGTTCTTTTGAATTAGTGTTTTGCATTTCTTCGGATATATTCCCAGAAATGGGGTCACTAGGTCAAAAGGCAGATCCATTTTTAGTTTTTTGAGGAATCTCCATACTGCTTTCCATAGTAGCTGCACCAGTCTGCATTCCCACCAACAGTGCAAAAGGGTTCCCCTTTCTCCACAGCCTCACCAGCACATGGATAGACCTGGAGGACATTATGCTAAGTGAAATAAGCCAGTCAGAGAAAGACAAACACCATATGATTTCACTCATCTGTGGAATCTAGTGAACATTGAACTAATAAGCAAAACAGAGACAGACTCATAGATAAAGAGCAGGATGACAGCTATTTGGGGGTGGGATGACGGGTAGAGAGAGAAGGGATTGAGCAAAGAGGAAAAAGGACTCATGGATATGGACAAAGGTGGGGGGAAGGAGGTAGAAGGGAGATAAATAGTAATGGAAAAAATACAATAAAATGAGTAAATAAAATAAAATTATATAGGTTTCAAGTGCATAACTCTAAAATACATCACCTGTATATTGCATTGTGTGTTCACCACCCAAAGTCAATTTTCCTTCTGTAACCATATATTTTTCCCCCTTTACCCTTTTCTACTTCCTCCCACCCCATTTCTTTCTGGCAACCACCATACTGTTGTCTGTGCCTGTGACTTTTTGTTTGTTTGTTTGTTGTTTTCAGTTTTATTTTCCAAATATGAGTACGATCACATGGCTTCTGACTTTTTCTGCCTGATTTTGCTTAGCATGATATTCTCAAGATCCATCCATGCTGTTGCAAATGGCAGTATTTCATGTTTTTATGGATGAGTAGTATTTCGTCATATATATGTACCACATCTTTATCCAATTATCTATCAAAGACATTTTGGTGATTTCCACATCTTGGACACCATGAATAGTGTTGCAGTGTACATAGGGGTGCATATATCTTTGTGAAAAAATGTATTCAAATTTTGGGGGTAGATACCCAGAAGGGGGTTTAGTGGTTCATATGGTAAGTCTATTCTTAATTTTTTGAGGGACCTCCATACTGTTTTTCATAGTGGCTGTACCAGTTTATACTCCCACCACAGTGAATGAGGGTTCCTTTTTCTCCACATCCTCTCTAAAACTAGTCATTACTTGCCTTGATGATAATAGCCATTCAAACAGGTGTGAGGTGGTATCTTCTTGTAGTTTTGATTTGCATTTTCCTAATAGCCAGTGAAGTTGAACAGCTTTTCATATATCTGTTGGCCATTTGTATAAGGTCTGACCAGAAAAAGTCAAGCCATTGTTAATATAACAAGAATGTCAGCATTACCTGGCAGCCAAGGAGAGTGGACTCGAATGCACATGCAGTAATAATGACAACTTCACTGTACTAGTCAGTGGGGGTGGTAGACACCATTGAGTGAGCATGTGTACTGTGTGGCCATCAGATTCAAAATGACTGAGTGAGTAGAGCAATGAATCTTCATCATATTTTGCATTAAGCTTGAACATTCCTCCATGGAAACTATTCAGATGATTCAGAAGGCCACAGCTATGGGCAACTGGTGACTGGCAGCTTCATCACGACAACGCATCAGCTCATATATCATGTCTCGTGCAGAGTTTTTTGGCAAAACATCAAATCACCCAGGTGACTCAGCCACCCTACAGCCCAGATTTGGCACCCAGAGACTTCTGGCTTTTCCCAAAACTAAAATCACCTTTGAAAGGGAAGAGATTTCAGACAGTCAATAAGATTCAGGAAAATATGACTTAGCAGCTGATGGCAATTGGGAGAACTGTGTGAGGTACCAAGGTGCCTACTTTGAAGAGGACTGAGGCATTACTGTCCTCTGTACAATGTTCTTATATCTTGTATCTTTTTAAATAAATGTCTCCATTTTTCATATTACATGGCTGGATATCTTCTGGAAAGAACTTCTACACACACAAAATTTATACACAAAACATACATAATTAAATATAGTTGGTATTATTTTTAAAAACGGTTATCTTTTATACCAATTAAAAATACAGAAAAAATTATTTTACTTTAATTTATTCCCTTTTTAGTATTCTTCCTTACTTTGTGTAGATCTAAGTTTCTGACCTATATTATTTTCCTACTCTCTAAAAATGTTATAATTTATTTGCAAGACAGGTCCCTCAAGTTTTATTTGTCTAAGAAAGTAGTTATTTCTCCATCACTTTGAAGGATAATTTCATAGAATACAGAATTCTAGGTTGATGGTTTTCTCTGTACACTTTAAGTATTTCATTCCACTCTTTTCTTGCTTTCATGGTTTCTGAGGAGCAGTTGAATGTAATACTTCTCTTTGTTGCTTTATAGGTAAGGTGTTTTTTTTTTTCTCTGTTTTCTTTCAGGAATTTTTTCTTTATCTTAGATTTTCTGTAAATAAAAGATGACACACTGAGATGTAGTATTTTTTGGACTTATTGTACTTGGTGTTCTTTCAGCTTCCTGGATCTGTTTTTTGGTTTCTAGTAATTTGGGGGAAATTCTGTCATTATTGTTTCAAATATTTCTTCTGTTCCTTTCTTCTTTTCTTTACATCTGGTGTTCCATTACATGCAAGGTAATGCATACCTTTTGTAATTGTCCCACAATCCTTTGGGGACTTTTTTTTCAGCTTTTATTCTCTTTCTTTTCAGTTTTTGAGGAGTCTATTGATATATCTTGTATCAATAGCTCAGAGAGTCCTTCCTCAGCCATGTCCTGTCTACTAATAAATCCATCAGAGGTTCTCCTGATGGACAGAACTTCTGTAACACTTGTAACAGATGTAACACTTATGTTACAGTGTTACTATTTTTTCTTTTTCTTTTCTTGCCTGTGCTTTTTGTGTCATATCCAAGAAAAATCATTTTCAAATCCAGTGTTGTGAAACTTTTCCCCTATGTTTTCTTCTAGCAGTTATATGGTTTCAGGTCTTTTCTTAAATCTTTTTTAAAGGTTTTATTTATTTATTTTTAGAGAGAAGAAAGGAGGGAGAAAGAGAGAAACATCAACGTGTGGTTCCCTCTGGAGTGCCCCCTACTGGGAACTTGGCCCCCAACCCAGGCATGTGCCCTGACTGGGAATCGAACCACAGACCCTTTGGCTCTCAGACCAGCATTCAATCCACTGATTCACACCAGCTAGAGCAGGTTTCATGTCTTTTTTTTTTTTTTTAGGTTTCAGGTCTTATGTTTCAATTTTTAATGTTTTGAGTTAATTTTTGTATATGGTGTGATGTAAGGATCCAATTTCATTCTTTTGCATATGGATATCTAGTTTTTCCATCACCATTTTTTCAAGAGACTATCCTTTTCCCATTGAGTTCTTTCTGGGAATCTCTGTTCTATTTTATTGGTTTATGTATCTGTCTATGCCAGAACAACACTGCTGTTATTGATTTAGCTTTGTAACATATTTTGAAATCAGGAAGTGTGAGGTTTCCAACTTTGTTCTTCTTTTTCAAGATTTTTTCATTGTTTCGTTTTTGCTATTTGAGGTCTTTTGTTTTGAAGTTCAGCTCTTCTATTTGCAGGACAAAGAGACTGGAAGCTACTTTTATGGAAAGCAGACTGGTTAAATAAAAGGAAGATGTGCACCCTCTGGGTGCTGTGGTTCAGAGGAGTTTGAAAATGTAGGAATCTACTAGGAGAAAAATAGTCACTGCCACTTCAGTAAAAATCTGCTTCCCACACCAGCCTTAGATCTTATGTACAGGAGTTTTCCTCAAGTTTGTAAGCATGTACATCAAAGGGTGTTTTCTCTTTTACAATTAAGGGATGTTAAGGACACCACGCTGGATATATAGGCTATACCAAAACTGCTTAAACTTTTGGGGATTTAAATGGGTAATTTATCCATTTGCTTATGAAGTGTATTCCTTGCACTACGTTATGTTCTGGGCATGCAGGGATGGCCAGTGATGGGCAAAGATGACCCAAATCCTGCCCTCCAGAGACCTGATTCAGCAGCTTCTTGTGCATGTGGGCATAGCCTAACATGTCTCATAGGAAGAGACAATTCCACATTTGCCACTTTAGCTATAGAATGTCATTTTTCTAATTTTTCAAGGACATGATCTTTGATAAGTCGTCATTACGGTGAAGGGACACTTGCTCATTTTTGGTATAGGAAATTCAAGTAATCTGTAGGTATGAACTGAGAACAAAACACATGTCATTCTGTATTATAATATTCAACAAGAAGTTTTGCTTTAATTTAAATAAATTTTAGGTTTAAATAAGTGACTTATTTCCTCCTCTAATATCATGTAATAACCTCTTTTGCCCTATGTGAATAGTATGAGCTGAGACGTTTACTGAGAGTGGAAGGAAAACAGAGCTTTGGCCACATGATCTGTGTGGAAGGGCTAAACTGCGCCAACTGCTTTTACATAATGACTGGCTTGAAGGTTGTCCTTACTGGGAAATTCTCTGTCTTGGGGCTGAAACTAAACACAAGAAGAAATTTGGGTTTATCTAGAGGGTCATCATCACCTAGACACATTTTCTTTCAGAGGAATTGAAAATTTTAAGCAGCTATTTAAGGCCCCAGTTGGAGGTGGAGGAGGAATTTGGGAGTGAGAGTGAAGTTCAGATTTCTATTGTATTCTTCTACTGCATAAGTTTGTAATCTGGAATTAATTTTAATTAACCTCTTTGTGTCTCAACTTCATCTTTGTGTCTGTTTCTTCATCTCTGAGTGGGGATGATAAAAATAGTGTCCACCTCATAGGATTGTTAGGAGTATTAAATGAGTTCATATTTAAAAAGCACTTAGAATATGCCCTAGGCCAGAGCACACATTATATAAATGTTAAACAATAAATTTGAAACGTCCATACCTTTATGTGCTTTTTCTGTTTGATTGTATTTGAAAAGCTTTGAGATTTATAATAAAGGTAGAAGGGATTACTTTTATGGAATTGAGGGGATGTATATATGACATACAAACTCCACTTTTCTTAGGAACTTTTGTAATATGACACAGCCCTTTTTTTATCAAATGTAACATTTGACTCACTATTTATTTTTTTGTGTGTGTGTTTTCTGAAGATTTTTGCTGGTTTAGGGTGATTTGGGATAATGGCAAACTGAAATGACGGATCTTTATTTAGATATTTATAAGCTTTGAAGACATTAGAATTAGGCTGACAATTTTATTATGAGGCATTCAGTGGTCTAAAACTAGTCTTTTGTCTCTGGTTTGGCTCACATTGTGAAATGTCCCCAGGGATTGAAGAGTGGCAAACATATGCAGAGAGAGGGAGCACTAAGAGCTCACTTTACCAAGTATTCTTTTTTTGGGTCGATCAGAGGTTGGAGGTAGGACGCTGACGATGTGAACTACTTTTTATAAATGGAATATGCCATTTGTTTCCTGAGTTATTTAATACTCCCTTCCATGTGTGTGAAATTTTAGCTACAGAACCTTTAGGTTGTCAAAACTTCTTAATTAGAACCGTGAAAATATCCTTAAAACATTTGCGTACCAAAAACATGTTCGGTTTCATCACATGGTTAAAGTTCAGTAGCTCACAGGAACACTGACGTGTTACATGTATTCACATAACAAGAAAGCATCTAAGAAATGCCCTGATAAGAGATTAGTATGCCGAGGTTTTGTCAGTGTTAAAATGAAAAAGATGGCATTGGCAAAAAGTAAAACTCCAGGCTTTGAGATCTGCTTCCAATAGGAAGCTACTCTGCCCGTGATTTTATTTTCTAGGTCATTGTTCCCCAGACTAGCTGCTGAACCCCTGTTGGGACTGTGAAGATACCGTGAGTGTCCTTGGTGACCAGAGCAGGGAGGGCCAGCAGCGGCAGGCAGCCGTGAGGGACTGCAGCGCCAGCGCGCCTTCTTCTAATCTTCTCAGATCTTCTGCCGTGCCGAAAGACAGATTGAGTTCTGGAATTTTCCCTTTATTTTTCCCTCTCCGAATAATTAGAGCTAATGACTATTGAGCAATTATTTTCTGCCATGAGGCAATGTACTGACTGAATTAGATAAATTATTTCATTTACACCTCAACATGATTTCTCATAGCATCTATGAGATAGATGCTATACATTTTTTCCTCCAGTTCATAGAGGCTTGGGGAGTTTTAGTGATTTTGTATAAGGTCATTCAGCTGAAAAGAGTTGCCACCGATTTTGAACACAGGCATTCTGAGTGTAGGACCCACAGTCTTTTCTCTGTTTCCCCCTTTGGTTTTCATCATGGAATCTTATTGGATGAAATGGTCAGAACACCATTCTTCTATCATCATCAACTAGGCTAAGGAAGGGGAGCAAGCCACCTCAGTGGGGCATCTTAGAATATTCGGAGAAGCTTTTCAAATGCTTCCTACAGAGATTTAGAAATGCCCTTTAGAACTCTCAGGCTCTGCTGAAGAACTACTTTGTCTAATGAGAGAAAGAGAAATTATTTTTAAAATTCAGGAGCTATGAAGGCCATAGAGGTTGACAAAAGTTGAAGAACATTCTCAGTTCATTTTCTGGCTTCCCAGACAACTTTGACACAGTTACTTGTTTTTGGTGAGAGGACATCATGCCCGAGAGTTCTTCAGTTTCTCTTTGAGAAAGTAGCTGAAGTGTCTCCCCACCTCTACTTTGCTTCTTCCTGCTACTTCCAGCTTCTCATGGCAATAACCATGTAATAACGTGGTCATTGTTGAGAAGAGACCCATTTAACAGCTTAGTTCTTCCAAGTGAATGCCCAGATGAAATACAAATGGGATTTCCAGTAATGGTGGCAAAAAGAGCTGAGGTAATTTCATCCACAAATAATAATTTTTTAAAAAAAATGCTATTTAATGCTATTAAAGATGGTTAGTTGAAGGCTCTGGAAAATTTCCAAAGGTAGACACAAATTGAGAAAAAATATTATTGAAAGACTGTTATTGCATTGGTAAGAGCTGCAAGTTGGTGACTTTCTCCCCATGGGTGCTCCCAAAACCCAGCTTGCGGTCTAAGCGAACCTCACCCTTCCGGGTACAAATTGGAAAAGGCCCAGTTTGGAGCAGCAGTCACACTGGTTAAGTTACAGGGGCATTTTGAAAACAAAACAGCCACATTCACCTGACAAGTTACCTTTTTCCCCTCAAATGGTCTTTTAGGCTGTGTGTTCTGGCTGACAGCCACCTCTCAGTGCTCTGAGATGGTCTGTAATCCATTTGTTCTATATTATCTCTGTTTTAAAATTGGAATTTCCTTGAAAAGCACTGCAAATGTTGGGATATCTAGGACACAGCGGACACATCAGGCCTTTAACTTTGGTGGTAGGCGGAAGCCCTTTGGGTGGTGAAGGTTGTAAAAGTGTAGAGGAAAACATATTCTCGGGAAGAATTTGCCTTTGACTATTGTTAATGTGCTTTTAGTTGTTCACATGTGACATATCTACCAGAATCCATTGGTGCCCAAGTATCCTATCCCATTAATTTAGATAATTCCAGAGACAAGCTGGGGTAACACATACATTCAGAATAGATCAGCGGCTGGAAAGACTGAAATGTTTGTTGGAGTTGCATCAGTTTGGGGCCTTTTCCAGATCTAGATACACCTAGAAGAGTTGGAAAACAGGGATATAGCCTGGCCTGGGCTCTTTTTTTTTTTTTTAAGATTTTATTTATTTATTTTTAGAGAGAGGGGAAGGGAGGGAGAAAGAGAGGGAGTGAGACTTCAATATGTGGTTGCCTCTCACATGCCCCCTACTGGGGACCTAGCCCGCAATCCAGGCATATGTCCTAACTGGGAATTGAACCTGTGACCCTTTGGTTTACAGGCCAGCACTCAGTCCATTGAGCCACACAAGCTAGGGCTGGCCTTAGCTCTTAACTCACCCTCTGCACATCATGACCACCAAATTGACTTGATCTACACATGTAACTCTCTCCTAGAAACCAAACTGGCCTCCCTGGGTGACTGTATTAGTTAGGGTTCTTCAAAGAAACAGAACCAACCAGGTAGATAGAAAGATGGAAGGAAGGAAGGAAGAAAAGGAAAAAGAAAAAGAAAAAAATTAATTTATTATAAGAAATTGGCTCATGCAATTATTGAGGCGGAGAAGTAAGCATGCTGGAAACCAAGGAGAGCTGATGACATGCTCTAGACTGAGTCTGAAGGCCTGAGAACCAGGACAGCACATAGTACAAGTTCTGGTATGAGTCTGAGCCTGAAGGCAGGATGAGACCAATGTTCCAGCACAAAGACAGACAGAAGGAGAGGTTTTTCCCACTTAGCCTTTGTTTTCTACTCAGGCTTTCAGGAATTGGATGAGCTCCACCTATGTAGAGGAGGACTTTTGCTTTACTCAGCCCCCCAACTCATACGTTAACCTTATCCAGACACACTCTCATGGACACACCTAGAATAATGTTTCTCCAGGTATCTGGGCACCTTATAGCTCAGTCAAGTTGACATATAAAATTAACCATTACAGTGACTCAAAGTGAGGTAGGCCTATCTGGGAAATCTCCTTGGCCAAAGACCTGACCTTGGTCAGACAAGTAGCACATCCCATAATCTCATGCTTCTGATGAGGCATAGGTTGGCCCGGGCCAAATCCTTGTTACCTGAAGGTTCAATAATTGCTACGATGAGGAGAGTACAAAGCCACCCAGGCAAAATAATATTCCTGGTTTATACCCAACCAAAAGAAATACGTCTTAGAGATAACTGTCCTTCAGCACATTAACCTCTAGTTGGAGAAATACCAAACTAACTATAACATAGGACAACCTTCATAAGGGTCATAATAGAGAAAAAGTGTTAGGAGAATATGGGGTGAGGGACTGAGGAACACATTTTAGTTCTGTCCTAAACTTTTTTCATCATTTATCTTTTTGAGGAAGCTTTTTAAAAAAATTGAGGTATAATTCACATACATTAAAACCTACCATCTCAAACTGTATAGTTAAGTGATTTTTAGGATATTCATATGGTGGTTTGACCACACCATTATCTAATTCCAGAACACTTTTTTCACCTGCAGGGGGCTTTCTGCAGAAGATAGCATTTTCTTAAGTTTTATACTGATCTTACAGTTGCTGCAGCATGAATTTCTAGGTGAAATACATTGACTCATCAGCATATTTCATAGTTGCTATTTAATGTATTACATGAACCCTCTTTCCTCATGTGGTGTGGAATTCATAGTGGTCGACTTGTACTGTTTGAGCAGAGAACCTTTCCAGTTTTCCACACTGTGTCTCGTTGTAACATGTTCCGTACTGTAACTTTGTATGCTGCTCTTATTACATTCTCATCAACTGTTCAACTTTTCCTTTTCAGGGAAATAAGTTCTGTTACTAAATAAGTTGCTTCCTGAGCCTTTTTACTGCAAGCTTTAGTCTGTTTTGGGATTCCAGTTGCCATTTAAAATAATCAGTATCTTGTTAAATGGCTGGAATTTGTGGCTCAGTCTTATTTCAACTTTAATGGGGTTCTCACAGCACTTGAAAGCGCTTTGTCCCAAATCACATGCAATGGAAGAACAACTTAGATTACAAACCATGTCAAACCCATTTTTAAGTAGCTTTTGTTACAAAGATGGATTTGATGTTGGGGGGTGGGGGTCTGTGTCTTATATTGCACTGGAACAGCAAAATGACTTGGAAGATTTTAATTATTTATTACTGACCTTATCAGAATTGTCCATAGACCTACACCTAGAAATCTCAAACCTTTAAAATTTGTCACTTTGAACTGTCGGGCATGTCTGCAAAACACAAACAAATGGTACATAAAACAGAAGGATGTAAGACATAACCAAACAAGAAAATTTCAAAAAAATCACAGTACAATTTCCTTCTAGTTGACCCAACCTCCATCTCACAATGTTTGCAATGCAGGGTGTTGAGGAGAGAGCTGGGCCATAGCAGGTACACATGCCTTCTTTGGAGTGAAGGTCTCCCTTTGTGTCTCTGTGACACCAGTAGCAATTGTAGGTGTTGGGTGCGGGGAGGCTGGGGAGGTGATAGGAAGCAGAGGCGACCGTCAGTCTACTGTCCCTGCTTCTGTGCCATACTCACATCCCTTTCTTTGTTTCAGTATCTGAAAGGGACCCAACCAAGGGTCCTGTCTTAGCAATTTCTAATACCGTTGTAATGAACTTATTTAATATTCAATAATGACACTGTTGAGCCAACACACTAGGATATACATTTTGTGCTGTCTTTCTACTGGTGCTGTTAAGTCTCATCTGAGTTGCTGAGACATCTTCCCCTACGTTGTGTGCTTAGCTGTGTGTGACCCAGGCCTTAGCTGGGCCTGACCTCCGAGGCAAAGGTCAGTTGAACAGAAACCCATTAGAACCTTGCGCTGGCCTCCCTTTAGTACTTGCTAACTCTAATTGTGTGCTTCCTTGTCTGTTTTCCCCACTGAATTGGATGTTCCATGAAGGAAAGTATTTTTGTTATTTGCTATTAATTCCCCAGAACATTACATAACACCCTACAAACGGCAAGCATTCCGTAGGTGCCTGCATCGCTAGCTGGCCTCCCTAAAACATCCTTCGTCCTCCTGCTTCATACTTACTTGTGAAGGCAGCTGCGCTAACCAGGTGCTCATCATAGTCTTATCTTAACAGCAGCAAACCCCAGTAGACACGAATAAGAGCTTAACTCTTAAAAACTCATTAAAGTCCCAGTCACTCTATTGAGGACAGAATGAATCTAATTTTTTTCTGGTGAAACAGAAGTAACTCAAGTAACACCCAGTATTTTTTTTTCATGTGTATCTGTGGCTGTGAGCTACAAACTAAAAGTCATTTCCTCCCAGCTAAACAATCTCCGTCAGGGAGTCCCAGAGCCTGGCATGTCCTGCACTGCTGAAAATATCTCAGCTCTGCTGTCTTCTTAAGACATACATCTGTGTGGTGATTGCCAGAGGGAAGGGGGATTGCGGTGGGCAAAACAGCGAAGGGGATCAAGAGGTACATACTTCCAGATATAAAATCAGTAAGTTTTGGGGATGTGATGCACAGCATGGTGACAATAGTCAATGATAATATATTGCAAGTTTGAAAGATGCTAAAAAAGTAAATCCTAAATGTTCTCAACATGAGAGAAAACCATTTTGTAGAAGAGGCTAAAGGGGGGATAAATGATGATGGAAGGAGACTTAACTCGGGGTGGTAAATACATGATACAATATACAGATGATGTATTGTGGAATTGTATACCCGAAACCTATATAATTTTATTAACCAATGTCACTCCAATTAATGTACACACACAAAAAAAAAAAACAAGAAAAAAGAAAGTAAAAATTAAATGTTCTCAACACAAGAAAAAAATTTGTAACTTTGTGTGGGAACAGATGGTAACAAGACTTATTATGGTGATCATTTTGAAGCATATACAAATGTCGAATCATTACGTTATACTCCTGAAACTAATAAAATATTGTATATCAATTATACTTCAATTAACAAACACATTTCTGGTAAAGGATTTGCATTCAGAATATATAAAGGACTCTGAAAACTTAATAATAATAAAGCAACAATACAGATCTAAAAGTACAGCTGTAGATTGTGCTGTGCTGACAGGGATCATTTAGTTTTCTGTGACCGCGCCTCACAGGAAGGGCACAGAATATTGCCCTTCTCGTGCCCCAGGCTCTGGAGATATTTGCAGGAAATTAGATACTTTACTTCTGAGAAAATTCATTGGCTCTAGTTGTTTGTTTCCTAGTTCAAAGCATTCTTTTGCCTCTGACATGGGATATTATGGAAATTCCCAGGGAATTTTTAAGTATATTTTATTGATTATGCTATTACATTTGTCCCAGTTTCCCCTCTTAGCCCTCCTCCACCCACCACCCCCTTCCCTACTGCATTTCCCTCGTTAGTTCATATCTGTGGGTCATGCATATAAGCTCTTTGGCTTCTCCATTTCCTATACTATTCTTAACATCCCCCTGTCTATTTTGTACCTACCAATTATATATTTTTTCAAAACTCAGAGCTACCCCTGTTTGTCTTTTATCCTCAAGAGCAAGTCATGCCACAAGGGTGACAGTTAAGAGTCAGGTGAACCTTCCCTTGTTCTTATATTGGGCTCTTTGCCCGACAGTGACATGCTGAGACTTATCCCAGCTTTATTTTTTTCAACTTAGTGCATTTGTCATCCTTACTCTACGATGTCTCTCAGATCAGATTATTAATAAAGTCATCATTGCTTTTTTGTAAAGTCTCCATTCCCATTTCTTTGCTGGTATTTCTCATCTACATGTCTTGTGTTGATTATCTTTCAGGCTCACTATTTCTATTGTGATATGGTATTCCCTTTTTTAGGCTCTTTTGTTTTTCCTTCCCTACCTTTTGGATTTTTCATTTTAAGAGTTATACTTTGCATAAACTCTCACACCAAATTGACCCACTTCTCACCTGAGCTTTCGTTTAAGATACACTTGATTGAGAAACTTTCTGGAAAATATTATACCTAGATTATGTGGGTGAAAAGAGAAAAATATTTTTTGAGCTTCAAACAAATTTTTAAAAGTCTGCTGTGGCTATTTCTGTTTTCTGAAATTGCTCAGCATTTACCAGACCATTCTTTGCTCTGTGTGAACTTGACCTTCCTCAGAATGGTGTGAAATATGAGAGGGAAGGAATAACTCATCTTTTCTCTTACATTAAAAGTGAAGTGAAAAATCCTCAGGAAATCCTGTAACATAGCTATTGTAAGTAGCACCACTTTACAGCCGAGGTAACCAAGTTCTAAAAAGGAGGTTAACCATTAGCCTGCACTGCTAAAAATGGAAGGAACTGGGATTTCAAGCCAGGCAATGGAATTTCCAATCTCAAACTCTACTGATTAAATGTGGTTTGATCTCTGGGGTAAGTTTAAAATAAATTTTCCAATGATATAGTTTTAGAAATAATTGGGAAAAGAGGTGGGGAAATAACTAACTCCCATAATAATATATGAATATCTTATTAAATATTCATTGGGTCCTCCTAAGGGGCAGCTGTCTTAGATGCTGGGGATAGATGAGTAGACAAGGCAGCCCAGCCTTGCCCTGTTCAAGTTTACATTCAAGAAAGGGGGCAGAGGATAGCAGACAAGTAAACAAGTAGCAAACAAGAAAATGCCAGATAATGGGCAGAGCTATGAGGGAAGTAAGGGAAGGTGATTTGATTGTAACTGTGGACTGAAGCTGCCTTAGGTGGTGGCTTGGGAAGATCTTTCAGAGGAGGTGACAGTAGACCTAAGAAGTGAATAGTTGATATTTTATTCAGTATTATTAAAAATTAGAAATAAATGTTTTCAAATGTGTTTAAAAGTTTGGGAGAAAAATGAAATCCACAGCCCAAACAAAATAAAACCTAAGTGAATCATTCTTTTATTTTACCCCAGATAACTGTAGAAAAGCAACTTCCAAGTCTCTTCTCTCTCTGAAGTTTATCTATTCTCCACTGTTCAATTTTGTTTTTATCAAGTTACGTTATAAAAAGTTTAAAGGTCAGTTAGTTCTGAAAGAGCTTGAAAGGAAAGAGACCTGTGTTCTGCTGAGCCTGTCTACCTGCAGTGCCTGAATCTCAGAAGCAACCACTTTCAATCTTTGTTATTTACTTATATTTTTCCTCCCTTGCTTCAAAATTATAGTTTTAGACACTGTCTCTTGATTTTTCAGTTTTATATGGTATGTAGTGATTTATTCTATTAAAAATGATATTCTGTCTTATTTTTTCCTCCCATGTCTCTTCCTCTTTCTTTTAAAAATAGTTATATCATTAGTTTTAATTTGATCAGTTTAGGTCTGTTAATCAGCATCTATTAGATGTATTACCAATTAGATCATTAAATGGTTGAGTTTACATTTTGATGGGGCATGGTATAAATACTCACATCGGAGCCATGTAGTTTACTATGATTATATTTCCTGTCTTGGGTATCCTTTGTCTTGCTACGTGTTACTGATTTCCTCGTTTTACAATTGGATTTGTTTTTCATCCACCTATCACTGATTCATACCCAAACTCTCCCCTAGAACTATAAATCTCCACTCAAACATTCAAACACATTAGGCTATCAATTTCAACTTTTTCTTGAAAATCTTGCTCTTTGAGCCTTCCATCCTCCTGCTATAATCCGAACTGGCTGATTTTTCAGTTTTCTGCGACCCCATTTCCTGTTATTTTTATATAAGGAGCTCTGTTTCTTGGATTTCGTGTCTTTCTTTTTCTCGGATATTGCAGGCTGAATAATGGCACCACAAAGATTCACATATCTCACCCCTGCAACCTGTGTACGTGCTGCTTTCCATGGCAAGAGAGACCTGGGAGATGCGACTAAGGACCTTCACGGGGGAGATTGTTCTGATTCTCCGGGCGGGCCCAGTGTAAGTGCATGAGTCTGTGTAAGCGAAGGAGGGAGGCAGGGGAGGCAGGGGAGGCAGCATTTGCAACACAAAGAGATCTGAAGCTGCTCTGTTGCTGGCTTTGAAGACAGAGGAAGGGACCAGGGGCCAAGGAAAGCAGGTGGCTTCCAGAAGCTGAAAAAGGCAAGGAAAAAGATTTTCCCCTAGAGATTCCAACACAACTCTGCCTACATCTTGATTTTAGGACTTCTGACATCCAGACTCTAAGATAATTAATTTGTGCTCTTTTAAACTGCTAAGTTTGTGGCAATTTGTTATGGCAGTGATGGGGAAGTAATACAGTGAGTTACTCTCTAACTTCAGTAGAGCACCTCCTCTAGCATCTGGGAAAAGAGCACGTAGAAGATAAGCTTTTCATGCCTCACATATCCAAAAACACCTTTATTTTTACCCCGGAGCTCTTCAAGGGTGGACATAATTTTCCCTCAGGATTTTGAAGGAGTTTCACATTTGTGTTTTTACTTCCAGTGAAAAGTTTAACGCCATTCTGATACCAGACCCTCTGCGTTTGCCCTGTTTTATTTGTTATGTTTCTCTTAGAAAGTTTCTAATATATTCTCTGTATCCTCAGTGTCAAGAAGTTTCTTCATGACATGCTTTTGCTTTAGGGTGAGTTTTCTTCTATCTACTATATTAAGCACTGATAATGCAGAAACTCAACTTTTTCAGTTCTGGAACATTTTCTGAATTATTTATTTGATAATTTCCTTCCCTCTCTTTCTTCTGTCCTCTCTTTCTGGAACTCCTGTTACTTGGCTGGTGGAGGTGCTGGACTGACCCTTGAAGTTTCCTTTTCTCCCCTCATGTGTTCTGTTTCTGTCTTTGCTCTACTTTCCTGAGATGGCCTTAACCGCATCCTCTAACTCTCCTTAAAGTTTGTCACTTCTTCTGTCTGATTTTTAATTTCCAAGAGCTTTTGCTTGATCTTTGAGTGTTCCTTAAAAATTTGCCATTCTTTTTTCCTAAATATAGTATTTTCTCTTCTTTTTGAAAAGAAAATAATTAAAATATCTGGCTGCCCTTATGATATTTATTTCTGCCTTCCCAGTTTGCTTTGATAATGTGCCACATCGGAGGTGTTCCTAAATGGCTGACACTCCTGACTCACACGTTCACTTTTGAGAACGAGGAAATGCAGTCAGTAATATTCTAACAACTAGATATGGTGCTCCGCGGGTACTGGAAATATCAGGGGGCTCCCTTTGTAAAGTATATGATTGTCGTACTACTGTGCTGTACACGTGAAACCAGTACAAAATAATATTGAATGTAAACTGTAACTGAAAAAATTAAAGATAAATTTTTTAGAGTGAGGCTCTAGAGAGCTGACCAGGGCTCTGTGCCAGTGTGTGTGTGTGTGTGTGTGTGTGTGTGTGTGTGTGTTGGTGGCAGAGTCACAGGCTGTGCTTCCCCTCACTGAAAGGTTCTTTGACTTGGCCCTCTGAGGGATGCAATGTTGATGGGCATTGTAGGTCACGCCCCCCCCTTTGATTGTGCTGATTGGTTACTTTCAGGGACAACCCCTTTACTCTCTCATCTGGAAGACAAAAAGTGTCTGCTAGTTCTGGGGGACAAATGGGAGAAGGGACCCATTTGCATCTCATTATTCAGTATATAGACATTCACTTAATCCTTCTATTTTTCAGTTTGCCTGGGGTCCTATAGTTTCTCTGATTTAATCTCTCCCTGTCCTTTGTGAGGATGGAGGACAGAATCTGTGTTTTCACAGCTTATTGAACAAATTCTTTAACAACCCTCCTGCATCAAACCCAACTGCACCCCTGTGATGCCACTCAATTTGTGAGACTTTCTTGTTTCTGAGGTCCAAAACAGCCAGCATCTCATTTCCTCCATCGGGAACTTCCTTGCGCTCTTATCTTCCTCCTAGCTTCCAAAACTGGGTCACTGTCATTCCCTCTAAGGTTCACTTTATTCTTATGAATCTCTTCAAATCTTTTCACTGTCATTATAGAGAATTTCAGAAAAGTACAGTGGAAATGAAATGAAATTAGAGTACCATATTTTGCCATGTATAATGCACACTTTTTTGCCCAAATTTTTGAGGGAAAAATAAGGATGCACATTATACATGAGTAATACTAATTCCATATCTACATAAATGTTTTTAATTATTTTATTTCTGCTTATGTGTTAAAAGTATAACTCTAAAAAGCAATAACAATATCGATATGCAAAATAATATTCTGGAATACAATAATCAGTTTTGTTTCCAAATATAAATAAATAAAAAATTGAATTAAAAAATTAAATAATAGATTTTTTCCCTGAAAGTTTGGGCCAAAAACATGGGTGTGCATTATACATGGAAACACATTATATATGGCAAAATATGGTATTCCATTCTTCGTATTTAACTGAAGTTCAATTATGTATTACAATCATATTGGTTTTTAACAAACGTTTTGTGGGCTCTGGTACTCAGCCTGCAAGTCGGAAAGTTACACCCTTGTTTACTGAAGTACATGACAAAGGAACCGATGAGCCTATAAAATTATATGGTCCTTCTGCCCATTTTCTGAGTATGGTGGCAATTGGTAGCTTAAGTGTCCATGGCAGCGTGGAGGGACATGTGCCCTGTCATCGGTCCATCTGCATATCATATAACAGCTGCTTGAAAATGAATGATTCAAAATTTAGTGAGCTCATCCTAAAGGTGCATTTTACTCAAAGACCATAAAAGATACAATTTTTTTCATGGTGTTTTGAGTGAACCATGTTTTTTCTTACTTTAGTAGAAGTTTGTTTTTTAAAAAGTGATTCTAAGAATTTTCCTGAAACTCCAACACAGCACAGCATTATTTGGTCTCTTAACTTTTTGTTCCACATTCTTCTGAATCTATATTTTCTGATTAAGTGGGGACATGTTTCATATCGAACTCCTCACAGGGGTGTCCAGCCCATGGCCCACAGGCTACATGCAGCCCAGAGTGGCTATAATACGGCCCAACTCTAAATTGTAAATATACTTAAAACCATTTTTTTTGCTCATCAGTTTTCATTAGTGTTTGTGTATTTAACATGTGGCCTGAGACAACTCTTCTTCTTCCAGTGTGGCCAGAGATGCCAAACCGCTGGATACCCCTGATTATAAAGGATTTGTCCCAAAATTATTTTTTTAAGTTTCAAGAGAGTGCCTACTCCTAACACTTTGGGATAAATTGGAGAACTCCACGCTTACCTTATCAATGTTTTTAAGGAGATTTGTCTCCCTGGCTCCTTAACCCTGATCTTTTCATAAGGAAACTCTTAATTATTTTAGTCTGTGTTCAAACTGATATCTTTATCTTTTTAATTTTTGTGGCTTTGGACCTTCTCCCGCTTCATTATGTTTGTTTTGAGGTTCATTAACCAGAGGGCCTCATGGCACTTCTGCTTTGAATTCTCTGAGTTGAATCAGGAGAGAATTTTGTTTTCTGTTTGGCTCAGAGGGAGTATTTCCCGATGAGGCACAGAGATTTTCCTTTTGTGGATTTCATTCTGAAGTCTTCAGAGCACCTGTAGTGGTAATTGGGTTGACTTCTAAGGCAAAAGTGCGATCTTTCATTCTGTCATTTTTATTTAGATTAAAAAATGATCAGGGAATGTGTATAAAGGATACATGGACAAAACCAAAGGGGGATAGGATTGAGGGTGGGAGGTGGGGATGGGTGGGGCAGAGGGAGTGGTGGGGGAAAATGGAGACAACTATACTTGAACAATAATGAAATAACTAACTAACTAAATAAATAAATAAATAAAACCAGAAAAAAAAATGAGTAGGAACCAGGAGGTTCTTTAGAAGTCATTTTTTACAGTTCCATGTGAGGGAACAAAACTCACATGGAGCTCATGTGTCTAGGGTGTATGGATTGCCCAACAGACCTGGACTCTTGGAGCCTAAACAGACATCTTCCCACTGCTCACTTCTACTGGGCAAATAATGTCTAGCTTACCTAAAGTTAGGTAACTCCTTGGTGTAGATAAATCAGGAGAG
>CM052546.1:32404312-32417999 GCA_028533065.1 Trachops cirrhosus | reverse complement strand
TCCTTGGTGTAGATAAATCAGGAGAGTCCTGTGTACCATACTCATGTTTCCTTTTCTACCATTACCTCCAGTATTTCTATCATCCCCAGTTACCCTCCCCCTTGTCTGTCTGTACTCCTGATAATTTCTCTTACTTCCTTGTACTGTTCCCATACCTTCTGTCAGTCCCGCCTCCTCTGAGCCCGTTATCATCTGTGAATTTTGTCCTCTCAGAGAACAAGAGGGTTAAGGGCAGGACCTCTGGTCTGCCTGGTTTCCATTTTCACCCCCGTTTTCTGTGCTCCCTGCAGCAGCTGGAGTATTCTTTACAAAAACCACCTGTAGCACTAGAGGAAAGAACAGCCCTGACTGGTGTGGTTCGGTCGGTTGGGCGTCATCCCGCAAAGTGAAAGGTCCAGGTTTGAAAGTGAAAGGTCCCGGTCAGGGCACAGGCCTGGGTTGCGTGCACAGTCCCCTGTTGGGGGCAAGCGAGAGGCAGCCCATGGATGTTTCTCTCCCTCTCTTTCTCGCTTGCTTCCCCCCCTCTAAAAATAAATAAATCAAATATTTTTTGAAAAAAGAGGGAAAAGAGCAAAGCAGTCTCACTGGGAGAAGTAGGGACTGGGGCTGGAGAGAAAGCCAAGTTGGCTCTTCAGTTCTTCCCAGGACTCAGCTGTATTCCTGCCTATTGGGTTTCACAACAGCCCTATACCTAATTTATTGTAAATTTACAGGAAATTTCCTTTTTGTGCTTAAGTTCATTTCTACTACTGGCAACTGAGTGGCCCTAGCTAATATCGTATATTTAAATAAAATGAACTATTTGAATGTTTATTTTATGTGTTGAAAAGAATTTTATGAGCTAAAGTTTGTATGTCAAACACCACCTGTAACATTGTTTCTATGGGGAAAATGTGTGTCCGTATAAGTAAATGACTGGAATGAGACCTGATTCAAAATTTGGGATCGCTGTTTGTACCAGTTACTCTGTCTCAGTTATCCATGTGTTTATCCATTACACTTCTGAAAGCACGTGCATCTTTACCTGCCCCTCACTTAATATCCTCACCACGCTGGTCCTAGGAAGCAGTCCTTAGCCGCTGTGACTGTCGAAATCCCCCCTCGACCCTCAGTCTATCCCAGCAAACCTACTGACAGTGTCAGAGTCTTTGAAGGGATAATTCGGTATCAGGTAAAAATCTCTCACGTGAAGAAATACCACAATGCTGAAGGAGAAAAGACCTTTGCAGCATCTATTTCTCTCAGAAAAAGAAATCCACTAACCCCAAGTTCTTTTTTGCCATGAAGTTTTTAAAATACAAAGTGAAAGGAACAAAGATAGAAAACCTTATTTGTAAATCATAGTGGCGCTGTAAGTCCTCCCTGACTGTTCCGCCATGCTTTCAGGCCGCTGAGTTGTGTGGTGTCTGCGTGTGTAGGTGCCACTGTAGGCTTTGAGTTGCCAGGAAAGCATTTTAAGTCAGATAAGGAAAAAATAGATAAACACAGTCTGTTCATTGCTTAGGCGATATATCCAGTGAACATCAATTAAAACAGAATGCTCTGAAATCAGGGGGAAATAATTTTAAAGAGAGCTATTGTTTTTCTTAATTACAGTGTATGAATGAGGCTAATTCACTGCTTCCCCTAAACCCCCAACCATAGACATAGGAATCGCAACAGCATATGATTCAGTACAAGAACTTTACCATCAGTTTTATTCATCAACAAAAGCGGAGAAACAGTTGCAGAATGTTCTCTATTATTCAGCATGGAATGCCTTTATTACTTTATGTCCTTGTCTGACTTTCTTCCTTGTTTGTTGCCATTAAATTCTTGGCTTTTAGTCACACAGTGCAGTGCCAAATAAGTCAGTGCACAGGGGTTTGTGTTACATTTCTTTGAGGGTTACAGCAATGTCACCTCTTGTGTGAAACAGTGGGTCAACACTGCCTACCATGCTGAGTGTTATAGTGGAACCCGTATAACACGAGGTCGGATTGATTACCATGAGAAGCAAAATGAATAACGAACTATATAAAAGGCAATATTTAGAATGAATTGATTGGTAGACTACTGATTCTATGAATGATTTTATGTTTGAAAGATATAATAATATCCTATAATATTCTGTGGTCATAACAAATAAAAAATTACTCCCTCTACCCTGCTGCCTTTATCTCTGAGGTAGCTAACACTGAAGTTGGGGCAAAGCTTCTGTTTGAGGGGAGAGGGTAGTGTTTTTCTTTCTTATATTTATCAGCTGACTTTTCCGTACATAGGAAAAGGCAACTAACTTGGAGCAGGTAATCATTTGCTGTCATTTTCTAAATTAGTCTAATGTGACTTTCAGAGCATGCTCCCACACATCATTCATTCATTCGGTAGTAATGCTTATGCAAGTAGATAAGCCAGAATTCCTTGTGTGCTTTTACCATTTATAAGGACAATTTAGCAATGATACGTTTGTATCTGCATTCTCTAAGACACTTTGGCTATCTTCCCCTAACCATATAATGTCTTCATTGCACTTACTTTTCACCTCCCTCCTCTAAGTCTTTTGCTCTGGGGTTGGTTTCTGGATAGAATTTCAACAGCTTGCTTTGGAAGGTGGTTGTTGGAGACAGCATGCAGCTTGGCAGTTAATTCTCTTTCTCTCTCTGTAGACTCTACGTGAAATGTTCTTGAAATAGTAATGATGCATGACTCTCTTTTCTTCCTTATCCAGGATATTTCTGGTGATTTTTAATTATGTTATTTCTAGATGCATGCACAAGAAATACCTGTATTAATTAGCTCTGCATACCCTTTCTCACCTCTAAAATTAAAAGAATTAAATTATAGACATGGTAAAGTTTAACTCTGAATGTGTCTGGATTTTAAGTAAGTCCCTCCAAATAATTGCTTTGTTTTTAATACACAGGGATGGACAAAAATAGGTTCACGGTTTGTATGGAAAATAATACAGAAATTAATAAATAATAATACAAGAATAAACTCTATTTCGCCCTCACAACTGTAAACCTACTTCTGCCCACCCCATATTTTCATTTGCAAGCCTGTGTCATGTTTTATGTACCATAATCAACTGGTTTACATTTCAGTAATAAATAGTCAATTGGGGTGCATTTGGGGTGTTGATATTTCTGTTGATATGAGTTCTGTGTTTTAAAACATTGACAGAAGACTGTAGCTGGATGTTTCTTTTATTGGATGATTATTTCTGTAGTTTCCAATGCCAGAAATTTCCTTTTATTTAGAGCTAATTATCATGAATACAGGTTTTGGTCCCACTTAATACTATTGTATTTTAGAGGTTCTCTTTTGCTAGGATGAAAATGACATCTTTCTGCCAGGTAAGAATTAATTTTCAGGGGCTTGCACCATTATTGAGTCACTGAATATTTCTTGAATCCACCTGTACTATTTTCCTCTAGCCTATTCACACTCCCACACTCTTAGATGAAAATTTCATATAATGCTTCCTCCCCTAGCACCACTTGCAGCTTCTTATTTCACTGAGAAAAATAGAAGCAATCAAAAGAGAACTTAAGCTACTCACTACATCTACGCTCCTACTTGCCTCTGTCCCCATATATTCTGCCATGTCTGTATTTACTCTAAAAAACAATTTATGTTCCCAGCAAACACCAACCTCTCTGTTCTACAAAGATCCCTTTTTTCCTTGCCTATCTGAAGAAATTGCTTTCGTAATTCTTTGCTCTCTCTCTTCATTAAGTTTTCCCTCTCAAGCAGGTCTTTCTCTTCAGTCTACAAGCATGTAGATATATCTCCCATCTTAAAAAACTCTGTCGACCCCACGCCCCCTCTATTAGCATCCTGTTTCTTTTTTCAAAGATATTTTAAAGTTTACATATAGTAAAATTCACTCTGTCAGTCTTTTACCAGATTAGTTGTATTATTTTGCATTCCTTCCAGCAATGTATGAGATTTCCAGTTGAGCCCTTTTCTTGTCAGTACTTGATATTTTCAGTTTCTTTTTCTTTTTTCTTTTTTCCCCTTTCTTCTTTTCTTCTTTCTCTATATTCTCCTTCTTTTTAATTTTGAAAGTTGTAATAGGTATATAATGATATCTCATCACAGTTTTAATTGGCATTTTGCTAATTACTAATGATGTTGAACATCTTTCTATGTGCTTATTTGTCCACATACTTTCTTTGGTTAGGAGTCTGTTCCAAACATTTGTCCACTCTCCATTGTTTGCTTTCTATTGAGATTTGAGATTTTAATATATTTTATATACCAGTTAAATATGTATTTTATATATATTTTATGTGATTTGTGAATACTTTCTTCTGGTCTTTAGCTTGTTCTCTTTCATTCTCTTAACATTGAATTTTACAAACAAAAAAGTTTTTAATTTTGAATAAACTAAATTTGTCTTTTTTTAATGAATCATGCTTTTGATGTCAAACCTAAGAACTGTTTGCTTAAATAAAGATCAAGAAATTTTTCTTCTATATTATCTTCTAAATATTTAATAGTTTTATGTTTTATATATGGGGCCTACAATCCATTTTTGGTTATTTATTGAACAGAATGTGAGGTCTAGGTTATGGTTTAATTTTTCACATAGATGTTTAGTTGTTCCATCATTATTTATTGAAAGGACTATACTTTTTAAAATATATTTTATTGATTATACTATTACAGTTGTCCCATTTGTTTCTTCCCTTTATTCCCTTCTACCCTGCACTCTCCCTCCCACTAGCACTCCCCCACCTTAGTCCATGTCCATGGGTTGTACATATAAGTTCTTTGGCTTCTCCACTTCCCATACTGTTCTTAACCTCACGCTGTCTATTCTTTACCTATTATTTATGCTTCTTATGCCCTGTACCTTTTCCCCTATTCTTTCCCCTCCACCTCCCCAATGATAATTTTCCCTGTGATCTCCATTTCTGTGATTCTGTTCCTGTTCTAGTTGTTTGCTTAGTTTGTTTGTTTGTTTGTTATTTATGTTCAGTTGTTGATAGTTGTAAGTTTGTTGTCATTTTACTGTTCATATTTTTAATCATCTTCTTTTTCTTAGATAAGTCCCTTTAACATTTCATATAATAACGGCTTGGTGATGATGAACTCCTTCAACTTGACCTTATCTGGGAAGCACTTTATCTGCCCTTCCATTCTAAATGATAGCTTTGCTGGACAGAGTAATCTTGGATGTAGGTCCTTGCCTTTCATGACTTGGAATACTTCTTTCCAGCCCCTTCTTGGCTACAAGATTTCTTTTGAGAAATCAGCTGATAGTCTTATGGATGCTCCTTTGTAGGTAACTGTCTCTTTTCTCTTGCTGCTTTTAATATTCTCTCCTTATCTTTAATCTTAGTTAATGTAATTATGATGTGTCTTTGTGTGTGCTTCCTTGGATCCAACTTTTTCAGGACTCTGAAGCTTCCTGGACTTTCTAGAAGTCTATTTCCTTCACCAGATTGAGGAAGTTCTGTTTCTTTTTTTTTTTTTCCCAAAGAAGCTTTCAATTTCTTACTCTTCTTCTTCTCCTTCTGGCACCCTTATGATTTGGATGTTGGAGAACTTAAAGTTGTCCTGGAGATTCCTGTGCCTCTCCTCATTTTTTTGAATTCTTGTTTCTTCATTCTGTTCTGATTAAATGTTTATTTCTTCCTTCTGCTCCAAATCATTAATTTGAGTCCTGGTTTCCTTCCCATCTCTGTTGGTTCTGTGTATATTTTCATAGCCCTCACTTTTTCCTCTATTTTGTGAGCATACTCAACCATTTCTGTGAGCATCCTGATTACCAGTGTTTTGAACTGTGCATCTAATAAGTTTGCTATCTCTTCATCACTGCATTTTATTTTTTGAGCTTTGATCTCTTCTTTCATTTGGGCCATATATTTTGTCTCCGTGTGCCTATTACAGTATAAGGGGCAGAGCCTTAGGTATTCACGAGGGCAAGGCAAGCCATTTTGATGCGTTGTGGTGCTATATGTGGGGGAGGGGTCAGAGAGGGAACAATGCCACTTACTCAGCTCTTGGCTGGCTTTCAGTCACTTCCTCTGCTACCCACAAGCTAATTGGGCCCTTCGGGTGGCGATTCCCAGGTTGGTGGGTTTATGTACATTCTAGAACCTTGTGAGTTTCTCCAAACTCCTATGAGTCTAGGAGTTTTTCCCACCACTACAACTGCCATAAAGTTTTACAGTCAGAGGTTTTGAGGCTTTATTTCTCCATACTGGAACCCTGGGTTGCATGGTCTATCTTGCTCCCCAGTTGTTCCTCCTCGTTTACCTACATGCAAATATAGGACCGCCCAGTCTGCCAGCTGCTGCTTTGCCACAAGTCCTCTCCTCCCCAGCTTCCCATCTCTGCCCTTCCTTCTGGTCTGGATGAATGCTTCTTCTTTAAATCCTTGACTGTTGGACTTTTATACAGTTCGATTTTCTGGCAGTTCTAGTTATTTTTGTTTTTAAATTTGTTGTTGTCCTTCTTTTGGTTGTGCAAGTAGGCACAGTGTGTCTACCTATACCCCCATCTTGCCCGGAAGTTTAAACTATAGGTTTTGGAAAGGACTATACTTTCTCCATTGATTTCTATTTGCACCTTTGTTAAAAGCCTATTGTGTTCATATTTGTGCAGATCTGTTTCTGAACTGATTTACATTTTCCTGATGATTAGTTACGCTGAGCATCTTAACAGGTGTCAGTTGCCTGCTGCATATCTTCTTTGGAAAAAATACATATCAAGTCCTCTGCTCCTGTTTTAAGTCAGATTTATTGGTGTATTATGCTATTGAGTTATATGAGTTATTTATATATTTTGTATATTAACTATTTATCTGATATTGCCTGTCCATTTTGTTTTGCCATATATCACCTCTTAGTTTTGTTGATTGTTTCTCTTGCTGTGCTTTTTAATCTAATATAGTCCCACTTGTTTATTTATGCTTTCGCTGCTGTGTTTTTGGTACAATATGTGAGAAATTATTGCCAAGAACAATATCAAGGAGCTTTCCCCCTGTGTTTTCTTCTAGCAGTGTTACTGTTTCAGGTCCTTTGCATTTGTCTTTAATCCATTTTGAGTTCATTTTTGTGAGTGGTGTAAGATAGAAATCCTATTTCATTCTTTTGTATGTGACTATATGGTTTTCCCAGCACCATTTTTGAAAAGGCTATATTTTATCCCATTGAGTATTCTTGACTCCCTGTCAAATATTAGTTAATATTTAATGTGTAGGTTGATTTCTGGACTCTTAATTCTGTTCCATTGGTCTATGTGTCTGTTTTTATGCCAGTGCCATGCTGTTTTGATTACTACAGTTTTGTAGTATAGTTTGAAATCAAGTAGTGTGCTTCCTCCAACCCTGTTTTTCTTTGTTTGTATTGCTTTGGCTATTCAGAATTATTTGTAGTTACATGCCAATTTTAGAATTGCTTTTTCTATTTCTGTGAAAAATAACATTGGATTTTTGGTAAGGATTGCATTGAATCTATAGATGGCTTTGGGTACTATGGACATTTTAACAATAGGAATTTTTCCAATCCTTGAACATGGAGTATCTTTCCATTTTTTTGTGTGTCATCTTTAATTTCTTTCATCAATGTCTTACAGTTTTCAGAGTACAGATCTTTCATCTCCTTGGTTAAATTTATTCGTAAGTATTTTATTGTTTTTGATGCTGTCATAAATGGGACTTTTCTCTTTCAAACATTTTGTTAGTGTCTGGAAATGCAAGTAATTTTTGTATGTTGATTTTGTATCTTATTTTAGTAAATTTGTTTCTTAGTTCTAACAGTTTTTTGGTGGAGTCTTGACCATTTTCTATTTGTAAGATCCTATCATCTGCAAACAGAGACAATTTTTTCTTCCTCTCTGATTTAGACACCTGTTCTTTTTCTTGTTTAGTTCCTCTGGCTAGGACTTCCAGTACTACATTGACTAAGAATGGTGAGAGTGAGCATCCCTATCTTGTTCCTGACCTTAGAGGAAAAGCTTTCAGCTTTTTACCATGAAGTATGATGTTAGCTGTGCATTTGGCATATATAGCCTTTGTTGAGGTATGTTTCTTCTTATCAAATTTATTGAGAGTTTTTGTGATGAAAAGATGTTAAATTTTTCAGTTGCTTTTCCTACATCTATTTAGTGAATGAATCTCACCTGATCATCACATATGAACCTTTGAATGTGCTGTTGAATTTTGTTTGCTAGAATTTTGTTGAGAATTTTTGTATCTATATTCATCAGGGATATTGGCCTCAGGTTTTCTTTTCTTATAGTATCCTTATCTGGCTGTGGTGTTTTTGTGGGGTTTTTTTTTTTAATTTTTTATTTTAGTTTATTCAGTACAGTTTCTATCCTTTATTTCCATTCCAGCCCACCCACCCATCCCTCCCTTCCTCCCTCCCATTTCCAACCCCCCTAGTTTTGTCCATGTGTCCTCTATATTTGTTCCTGTAAACCCTTCCCTTCTCCCCTGAAATTCCCCTGAAATTCCCTCCCCTCTCCCCTCTGGTCACTGACAACCTGGCTGTGGTGTTAAGGTAATGCTGGCTTCACAAAATGAGTTTGGAAGTGTTACCTCCTCTTCACTTTTTTGAAGAATTTGATAAGGATTGACATTAATTGTTTGGTAGAATCACCAGTAGAACCATCTGGTCCCGTCAGGGGGGTTTCTTTGTTGGGAGTCTTTTGATTCTGCTTCAGTCTCTTTACTTGCTATTGGTCTGCTCGGATGGTCTACATTTTCATGATTTAGTCTTGGCAAGTTGTATGTTTCTAGGAATGTATCCGTGTTCTTCAGGTTATCCAATGTGTTGGTATATTATTTTTCACAGTAGCTTCTTATAATCCTTTGTATTTATGTATGTTCTTTCCTTTATAATTTTGCTTCTTTTGGGCCTCTTTTTTTTTCTTTGTTACTCTAGCTAAAAGTTTATCAATTTGTTTATCTTTTCAAAAAGCTAACCCTTAGTTTCTTTGATTTTTTATTATATTTCTCATCTGTAGTTTAGTTATTTCTGCTCTGATCTTTATTTTTTCCTTCCTTCCTTTTCTAATTTATTGGTGTGTAAAGTTAGACTGTTTTTTGAACTTGCTCTTTTGTTCTTAATGTAGTCATTTATTACTATAAATGTCCCTGTTAGAACTGTTTTTGCTGTACCTCATAAGTTTTGGCATGTTGTATTTTTGCTTTCATTTGTCTCAAGATACTCTCTGATTTCCCTTTTGATTTCTTCCTTGATCCATTGGTTGTTCAGGAGTGTGTTGCTTCATTTTCACATGTTGGTGAGTTTTTCAGTTTTCCTCCTATTATTGATTTCTCATTTCGTGGTTCATGCTGGGAAAAGATACTAGATATAATTTCTGTCTTCTTTTGTTAGGGAACAATATATGCTTTATCCTTGAGAGTGTTCTGTGAAGAGATGGCTTTAGGTTGCTTTGTAAATATTTGTTGGATAAAAGAATGAATCTACTTTTATTTATAATATTTCTGGGTCAAATTCCCTAGCAATTCATTTCCCACCTAACAGCCACAGTGACGTTTTAGAAATACAAACTCCAAGATTTCCCTGATAACATGGAATGAAAGTAAAATCTGTAACCAGGTCTACAAAGCACTGAATGATCTGACCCCTGCTTACCTCACAAAATTCATCTCGATTCACTCACATCTTGTTACATAGTTACAGCCACATGCCTTTCTCAGGGTTTCTGAGGACACCAAGTTTTTCCCCGAATCAGAGCTTCTATGTGTAGTCCTTTCTGCTTGACTATTGCAGCTCTCCCCCTTGGTTTTGGGGGGGGTAATTTACTCTCAGTCATGTCTCAGTATTTTAATGCAAGCACTTTATTGCTAATACTATTTCCCTCAAGTGGAAAGGTGATAAAAATATACTCAAAACCTCAGAAAATCTAGTGATGGAGAGTATGATATTTCCTAGCTTCATTAAATTAATTGTATTCAGGATGCTCAATGTTTTTCATATTTGCTAAAGATTTTAGTATATTATTTAACAAGAATATAAATGTTCACTTGGGTATACTTATAAATACAAAAGAGCATCTTTATTTTGAGGAGAGAGATTGAGAATTGGAGGTGGAGAGGGTGGGGCAGATGGAAAGATTAAAAGAAGCAGATACTGTATTAACCAGTCTCCTATTGAAGCTAACAATATAAATAGGAAGATATCACAATTTCGACAAGTGAAAAAGGAGTATCTTTTATACTCTAACCTTAAAACTACCAGACAACATTACTTTATTGATTTTTGAAATATCAGTAAAGTAGGTGGTAGGAATTATGATTGCAGTTGAAAAAATCAACCCAGAAAGAGAAAGAGAACTTCGGAAGTAAGCTTGGTGTGAACACTGAATACAAGGCACTTTAATTAATAACCCCTGCTGTGGCAGTTCTTGGATTTCATTTCAATTCAATTTGATAAATGTGCATTAAATATATTTTTTCTGCCAGTATTTTGGGGAGACAAATCTAAATTAGTGAGTTCTGCCTCCAAGGGCATCCAGTCTAGCTGGGCAGGCAGAGGCCTGCAGCGAAGTGCAGTAAGCCCCTCAGTCAGGGGTTGCAGTAGCAAGCATGACAGAATACAGATGAAGAAGCAATTCTTTTGATCTGAGGAGTATTAGGAAGTGTTACATGATAGAGGTGGTACATGATCTCAAACTGGCTGAAGAGTTGAATTTTTCACAGATGGAGACATGGAGAAGAGCATTTTTTAGTCCCACAATGAAAGTGGCATTATTAACAAGCATGATGTATTTTGTGGAAGAGAAAAGCATCTGGTGCATGGCGTGTATGGCGGAGACAAGCTTTTATGCTCCTCTTTTCTTCTCGTAGGCCGGAACCCTCCCCGTCTTGTTCCTGGGAAAATGCCCTTGCCTTGTTCCCGGGGACATTTTCTCTGGAATGCCTTGTTGACCATGTGTTCCCATAGCATCTATGTTTTTCCCTTCATTTAGTTTTATATATTCATTTATTCATTCATTCATTCATTTATGAAATAAATGTTTCATTGGTGCTGTCATGCACTAGGCATTGTGCTAACTTAGCCTGTAGACACGGTTAAGACAGACATTGTCTCCACTAGAGTTCATAGTCTAGTAGGAAGAGAAACAAAGCAAATACTTGTACAAATAAGTAATTGATATTGTGTAGTACACAATTCAGAAGTAATGGATGCTATTACTTCATTCAATCAGTATTAACTGTTGATCACCTACTATGTGTGGTAAGAGCTGGCGATATTGCGATGAATGGAACAGACAAAAGCCCCAGCTTTTCAGGGGCAGGTGGTAGGGATACCTGACTTAGTGAGAGGTGTGAAGGAAGGTATCTGCTGGAAAAGACATTTAGGTTGAAACTTGCTTATGGTGTTGTCTGCCCACTGTCTAGCACAGTCTGGCACTTTGGGGATATTTGTTTCTCAATTCTTCGGTGAAAGGAGTGTTCTCTGGGCCTTCTTGGGGGGAATTAATGGAAGTGAGGGTAGATGTGCAAGTTGTTCATCACATATCCACTCCAACATTTCTATCTCTCTGAGGCTTTGTTTTTTTTCTCTGTACATTACAGGGAATTGGGGGTATCTCAATCACGCAAGAGATCCATAATCTCTGGTGGAAGTACTCACAATAAATGAGGCCCTATCTTCCCTGGTCTAACATTCTTAGCTTCCATTCTCACATATTGTCCAATGTTTTGTCAAAATAAATTAGCTAAATCTTGCTATTATCTTGAAGTATAAGTGACCTCCCCTAGTTAGGTATTGGACTCTCTCCCCAGGACCATTCGACTATAGCTACAGGAGTAGACATAAGAAGGGACGATGGATGTGGCATCCTTGGGCAGGGCATCTGCTTCAGAGGGGTCATTATAGGGTCTCCAGGCAAAAGAAGGTGAGTCTCAGAAGAGACTCAAAGAGACTTGGGAGTTCGAGAGTCTCATTTTCATCCATGTTTCCCTAGGTGTCTGCATTGCAAAGATCTAAGACTCACTCTTCTGCAGTCTGTCTTGACTTTTACAAAGGAGACTCTGTGAGTTTGTGACATCAATTTACATGGTAATTCTCCAACTTACACAATTAAAGTTTGCATCTGATTTTAAGCAATGTCTATCCTACAGCTGTGAGAAATGAAAGATTCTCTCATGACTGCTCTAGAAGCTGTTTTTCTTGAACTGAGAGTTAAAATATCCTGAGCTTGTTTATGCCTTCTTGTAAGTTCTACACCAGGCATAAAGAAATAAAAATAAGTCTCACCCCATGCAGGAGTTCTGTGGTTTTTCCCGACACTGGCTTTAATAGGCACTTTATTTTGCTTGCTATAGTGACAGTTTAGTAAGTTGTGATGCGACCGTATGCCAAAATGATCAGTGTCCCATTTTCAGTTTACAAGGAGCTAAGCACCACAGTCAAGGCTAAAAGCATAACCAAATCAGCCCTGAGATAAATCTTTGAGAATCTGCCTCCTGACCTCATTCATGGTGCCAGTTGCTGTGCCAGTTGGTCCAGTTAAGAAAAAGAAATCACACTAGGAGTTTAACATGGAGAAATGGATGCATAGATATTGGAAGGCTGACAAAGTCAGAACAAGGAAGCCACCCAGCTAAAATGATCGCAGGAAGCAGGTGCTACCTCTGAGGCTGGAGGAAACGGGAGGTTAACATAACCTGGGGTTTTGGATGAGGAACCCCCACAGAACTGGGTCTCAGACCTCTGAGGGGCAGGACAGCTGGCTCTGCTAGTATTTCTGAGGTTGATTCTGTAAGTGTGGAAAGTTGTTGGTGTCTAGAGCCAGTTGCTGCTGCTGAGATGAGCAGCCACTGTGGTGGCAACACAGGCGGGGGCAGCAAAAGGCAGAATAACAGCCCTGCTCCACCCCTCTGCCTTGCAGTCTCCCACTAGTGGCCCCTATGGACAGAATCTAATGTGAGCCAGCTGGCCAAGAAGTCTGGGAAGGGAAATTCTCAGAGCCCTGGCCAGGCATGTTATGAAAGAATATAGAACAGTGGGTTGTGGCTGAGCTGCAACAGGTACATAACCAGCATGCAGGCTTCAGCAAAGGTGTTATAGTAGCCGTCATTTTTAAGCTGTCATCCCAAAGGATGAGCAGTGAGGCCAAGAGGAGTCAGAGGAAATGACAGGCCAGGGAGAAGAAACAGTGACAAAAAAATAATTTTCCTTATTTTCTTTTATTTGGTATAATACGCCTTTTTCTTCAGTCCCCCAATAGCTTTATTAGTGTGAAGTGCTATGATTTTTCATGTGTGTGTGTGTGTGTGTGTGTGTGTGTGTGTGTGTGTGAGAGAGAGAGAGAGAGAGAGAGAGAGAGAGAGAGAGAGAGAGAGAGATTGTGTTTTTTAATTGACACTTGTCTTTTCATTTAGATTCCGAATTGTCATTAGTGCTAGCTGTTATCTCTGCGGGTGCCCACAGTATGGATTCAGTAGTTTTCATTCTGTCCATATGCTTGGCTTACAGACCCTGCCACCTCCCAGACTGCTGTGGTCCAAGCTTTCCTGCCTACATTGTCAGTAAGCAGCCCACACATCTGCTTGAGCAAGCCGCTACACCTCTCAATTGATTCAGAGGTGGTGGGATTGGAGGGTGAGTGGAAGTTCCACATTGTGCCCCATTCTTTAGCCCAGTCTTGTGCTGTTTTCCTGTGAAGTGGGTTCCCTCATCTGGTTTTACTAGAGCTGAGATGCCATAGCACT
>CM052546.1:32363443-32403812 GCA_028533065.1 Trachops cirrhosus | reverse complement strand
ACAGGCACCTGGAAGGGACCCTTGGGCACCAGCATCTTATGGCTGGTAATGCCAGGCAGCCCACCTCTGAGTTCACTTTGGAGCTCATTGAAACCTCCCATGCCCCAGAGCTGGTTTGCTTCATGTACTGAGTATATGGTACACAGCACATTAGCTATAGAACAGTGTGCCAATTTATGAGTTTATGATTTTATTTAATCACCTGTCATCATTAACTGCCAGAGATAAAGGTTTAGTGTGGTTCTATGACTTCCTGATGTCTCTCTGTCTTTACTTTTAGGATCCAGAAAAAGTCCTTTTTTATTTAATTTTTCTTGTTGTAACCTTGTATGCATTAGCTGTGGCTAATTAATTAGGGCTTTTTCAACTCTACTCATTTATTTCCTTACACAGTATGAAACTAAGGCATCCAGCTACCCTAATTTTCTCCTTCATTATACATAAAAACTGGAAGCTCAATTAGAAAAGAAAAGAACCCATCATGCCTCTTCCCAGGTGTCTGCACTTATTAGAAGAGATTGCCTGTAACAGAACTGGGGTAGAGGCAGACGAAGACACACATTTTAGTGTGATGATTTTTTAGATGACTGTATGGGGGGCCTTAGCAAAAGTGTGATGATTTCTTGCTAGAGAGTATATTAGAGATCACAACTGTTCATTAGCGGTTGGCGAAAGTAATTAAAAGATTAATTAGGAGAAGCACTAGGAATGTAGTCAAATGCCAGTGAAGAAAAATCACACCAATGAATAAATATGTTTTGAGGTATAAGTGAACATATTTTTGCTTTGCTATGTAGTCACCAAGCATCTATTAATAATAGGTACATCATATAGATTGTATCCAAAGCATAAAGCTTTTATTGTATCCAACACAAAAGATTTTATTCAAAGTGAAAGAGCTGCTAAGTAATTCTCTTGTAAAGAATGGATCAGATGTATCCCCATGGAGTTGGTATGAAAGGGCAGCATCAACTCATCACCGCCCTGTCAGACCTCTGAACCTGCCCCTCATCTGTCTACCTAAATCGAGGCTAAAGCATAATTACTGGGTTATCAGCCTGTGGGAAAGTGCTGTAGATTTCCCTTTATCTTCTCTTGAGGAAAGAGAGGGAATTATTTTGCTTCAAACTAAGTGAGGAGGCGGGGCCCATCAAGAGACCAGCTCTCAGAGATTGGGAGTACCCGAAAAGGGGTGAGTTTCATCTGAAGTATGGGCTGGAACTTTGCTTATGCAGTGGGCTTATTCATCTCTCCACATGCCTATTTGAAAACAGGCATGGAAAGAGCAAGAATGGGGGGAGGGGGAAGAAGGTCGAGCATTAGGCAAGTCACATTTCCACTGTTCGGTAGATAAAGGACAACGGTCCTTCCATGGACCACGCAGGCACACAAACAAGAGCCAGGCTTCAGCCAGAGGTTGCAGAAGGTATCACCAAGTGAAGATGGATTGGATGAGGTCACAGCAGGTAGCCTGTCTTCATCAAGGAACTGGTTGTCTTCTTCAGGGCTTTCTGAAGAGGAAGACACCCGGTGTCAGGGAGTGAGTCCTTGACTACCCCCGAACCATAGAGCTTCCGTACTGGAGGAGAACTGGCAGCAGCACCAGTGAAGTCAGAGACATGTGCCCCCTTGCCCCCATCTTCTCCGAAATCCCACAACCCGAGGGGGGGAGGGAGAGACCCAAAGGAGGGGCAGGGGAGGGGAGAACAAGCTCACAGGGGCCCATCAGTCTAGTTTTAGATCGTTTTACTGACTGGCTTGTTTTTACACCTGAAGTTGGCTATACAGTTGTTAAGTGCTGCCTGAAAGGTCACTAAGTGGAAGGAAAGGGAGATTTGATAAAATATATTTAGGATTGGAGATTAAAAAAAAAAACAACACTTTTCTGTGCCTATATTCCATGGAGTCAGATCATTCAGTGGGGCCCTGAGTAGCTGCACCCCCCCACTCCGCCCACTCCTCTGGCTCGTTTTCTCAGTGCTGTCCTGAATGCAGATCCCTTCAGGTCAGGGGCTGCAGTATCTCTCAGCTTAGGACTTGCTGGAATGTTCTTTCCTGGACTGTCACAAGCCTGGCTCCTGTCTTTCCCAGGACTCAGCTCAAATCTCCCTCCCGCCAAGGGACATTTCTTCCATGGAATGCTGTTCCCCTTCCCTGTGGAGTTACTTTGTCCCATCCCCCTGTTAATTTCTCTTGTGGTACTTATCACCATCTCTAATTATTTTAATTGCTTATTTGTTTACTGGTTTATTGGCACTGACTCAGTCTATTTTATCTCTCTATATCTCAGTGCTGGGACACAACTACTCAATAAACACGCATGAGTGATTGAGTGAAACAAGCCTCAGGAATTCAGAGAGCCTTCTGGTTCCTACTAAACAGAAACGCCGTGTCACCTCTCCCAAGTGTAAACTGGTGGCTAAAGACAGAAATTAATTAGGGCTCTGTCGCAGGGCCTTCCACCCTAGGGAAACAGATGCTTCAAGCAGCTCTTTTCCTTGTGGCAAAATTATTCCGTTAGAAAGCAAAACACAATAATTTGTATTTACTGTGTCTCAGGTGCTTCAAACAGATACTCATGTACTTGTTCAAACCCTTTAAAGGCAGTATTGCTGTTTTATAGATTCAGAATCCAAGGTTTCAGTGAGCGCAGGGCTTGAAATTTGTTATGTCATCATTTCACCCACGCTGCCCGTTGGACTCCAATGTCTGTTCTCTGCCTGGAGCACCATAGAGCTTTCCATCTTCAACTCAGGGCCCTCGAGATAATATTGGTGACATTGGGTGGCTGGTGGCTGTGGCTGATTGGACCTGAGATGCTTCTCACTCACTGTTTGTTCACAACTTTGACTGGGAATCAGGGGCTACTTTTAACAGTCTTGGATTTGTTTGTTTTAGCTTGTTTTGCATCTGATGTTTGGACAGACCCTAAAGGCCAAAAGAATGTAACCTGTAGATTCATCTTTCCCTGATTGTCTGGGATGAGGATCATCTGTGCAAGTGACTCACTGGAAAGTGTTTTCAGGGGGAGTTGGTAAGAGTGTGGGAGAGTCAGATGCCAAGCCGTGGGCCAGCCTCGGGTCAGGTCCCAGGGAGGAGCTTAAGTCCTGCAGGGGAATCTGCAAGTGCAGACCACACCTCCGAGTTGGCTCATCCTGAAGAAGAGCTGGTCTTTTACATCCCTTGTCACTGGCTTGGGAGCCAGAGAGGAGGCACACTGGCTGCCCAGCTGTGCCAGGACTCAAGGGCCCCCATTGGAAGATATTTCAGTGTACAAACCGGTTCTGCACACCTGAGGAAGGGTGATCAGAAAGCACAGAAGGGATCCCCAGGCACCTGGGTAGAGCACCACCCAGAGCCCATTACACTGATATTAAATTCCCCTTGTACAAGGAAAAAATGAAGGTCTTTTCTTTTTTTGCCATAACTAGGCTACTTAATTTAAGCTCCGGTGATAAATCATTTCAGCTGGGTATTTTGAAATGAGGTAGGGTGACAAAGTGTTCCAAGTTGGCGTTCAGTGGAAATGCGAAATTGTTCTAGTTGACGCTTGGGCTATTTAATACAGCAAGTGATCAGAAAGTGCATCATCACCGACTGCGTGCACCGACTGCATGCCGACTCTGTCTTTATTGTTTCCTCAGCCCTAACCCCCAGCCCAGTATTGCTTCAGAGGCCAAACATTCATAAGGCAATCTATGAGATGCCTCTCTTTCGAGTCTCTTCTTCATAACTTGAGAACCTTTATGGTCCTTTCATCACTCCCAGTTCGACTTCAGTTCTGTGCTCCAGTTTTCTGATCCACCCCAGCAATTTCTCCCTTTGACTTCCCGGCAGACTCTTTGGCTCTCTGCTTTCTCAGCTCTCCCCTGTGTCCGTATGTGCTTTCAGATTGCCATTGTTCTGTTATTTTTAGTGAAAGAACTTAAATTGGTAACAGTGCAACAATTGACCTTTATTTCTTTGTATACTTTCCCAAATCCAATGCTTTTATTTTTCCTTTTGAGTTTAAATTACTCTCTCTGATAACTTCCATTTAATTTGCTGTTTTTGTTGCAGGTCAAATTAATTTCACAGACAGTAGGAAAACCTAAAATAAGTTAAGGTACAGTGGAATCATATTCGTGATTATTTGCCAGTGTACAATTCTATTTATAGTTTTTTTGCTACACCTCAGTTCTTATCTCAAAAAGAGTTAAGCATCACGTTGTAAATACTTTCATATGTATTTTGCAAATTATCAATTAGTAAGTGCTGAAAGACCTTGTGATTATGTTAAATATCCTACTATACCGGCTAATTTTGTGTGTCAGCTTGGCTGAGCCGTGGTGCCCAGATATTTCAGCAAACATTCTGGATGTTTCTGTAAAGGCATTTTCCAAATATGATCAACATTTAAATTGGTGAACTTTCAGTAAAATATATGACACCTCCCTCCGCATAATGTGGGTGAGCCTCGTCCAATAAATCAGAGTCCTTAATTTTAGAAAGACTGACAGGGCCTGAGCAAGAAGGAATTCTGCCAGCGTGCTGCCCGTGGACAGAGGCCGAGACTGTCCCGGGGCCTCCAGCCAGCCTGCCCTGCCAACTCTGGACTTGTGCTTCTGCAGCCCATAAGCCAGTTCCTTCACAAAAATCTGTCTGCCTCTCTGTGTCTCTGGTCATCCCTCCATCCATCCACATCCTGTTGGCGCTGTTTCTCTGGAGAATCCCGACTAATACACCCGTCTACTTTAAATTACCCTGTTAAAACTCCATCCTTTCTAAGGAGGACAAATTTTAGGCATAACAGCTTAGTCACCAATCACATCATTTGAGAAATGACAACTACAGAGCGTGGTCTGTTCCTGATGATTCGCGCGTACACAGCAGTGACAGGGAGCGGCCCGCCCTCCTCAGCCGGGTCACTGACCGGTGTTCATTCTGTCACAGTTCAGCTCTCAGCAGTGAACAGGCGATTTCTGCTCCTGCTGATAAAGGCTTTAAGTTTATTTTTTCTCTAATCTGAATAATGTACAGGCTTTTCCCAAAGAAAAAATTAAAAATACCCAGTGTGGAACTATATTTTTAATTAGAACAGTACCTAAATATGAAGAAAATAGGAATACTGTCTTTTAGTTTGTTCACTGACATGTCAAGTTTTAATGTTAGATACCTAAATATAAATTCAATAAACTAAAGTATTTAGTAATATTAATTTAATATCATGGATGGCATTGTTTAACTGAAATTAGCAATACGGTACTATTGTTATGGTTGATAAGTGTTTGGAGTCAGCATTTCCATTACAATCATGTGATGACTCAATTCTGCACCAGAGTTTTTCCTGATAAATCTTTATCCACATGGTGTTCTTTGGCCTTTGATTTATACTGATACTTTATTTTTATTTGAATACATCCAGTGGTCTGCTGATAAATGTATAACTACCAGGTCTCTGAAAAATATATGTACAGACATATATGTATGTATGTATATAAGTGCATTATAAAATTTAATGATATAAAGGATATGTACACACATATTATTTATTGTAAATTTCATATAGCTAATCTGTATATCTTTCCATTTATTTGTGTCTTCTTCAGTTTCTCTCTTTAGTGTTTTATGGGTTTCAGTGTATAGATCTTTCACCTCCTTGGTTCAATTTATTCCAAGTATTTTATTGTTTTTCATGCTATTGTAAATGAGGTTGTTTTCTTTCTCTGTTAGATAGTTTGCTGTTAGTGTATAGAAACACAATTGATTTTTTGTTGATTTTATATTCTGCAGTTTTGCTGAATTGATTTATTTGTTCTGTCAGCCCCTCTGCATGGCCAGCTCGAGCTTCCTCAAGGCACGGTGATCTCAGGTAGTCAGACTGCCATGCATGATGGCGAGCTTCCCCCAGGGCAGTTGTTCCAGGAAGCAGGGTGCCAGGCTTCTTTGTCCGGCCTTGGAAGTCCCTCAGCATCACTTCAGCTGCATTCCATTGGTTAAATAGGGAGAGAGGGGCGGGGACTACCAGTGTACATAAGGATGTGGACAATGGGAGATGTGGTTCATTAAGGACCATATTTGGAGATTAGCTACCAAGGACATGGCTTTTTCACTATATTTTGACAGGATGGGCCTAAAATTAATGTCAAATTAAAAGGCAGATTTAGTGAAAAACAAATGCTAAATTAAGAGAATATGTATGCTAGGCCTAGTAACAACTTACCTAATGACTTCCTGTAGTCCTTGTAACTATTCTATGTTCCAGGTCAGCCCACATACGTTTTCAGGGCATTGAGCAGTCTAGAGCCGGGAGTCCAGACACTTCAGAGCTGGAAGTGACCCTGGACATTTTTACCCCTTCCTTGCACTTTATAGACGAGGGCGCCCAGAGGAGTTAGAAGGACATGCTCACGAGAATTAATGCAAGCACTCTGTGGCAGAACCACAAATAGTACTCAGGACTTTGTCAATGTTCTTTCCTGTGTTCTGTCTTACCATGAACAAGGCACTGTGTTCCCTCTGGGAAGAGGCTTGTACTCATGTGAAGTTAGTAATGTGGGAAGTAGCAGCAGGTGGGAGAATTTATTACTTAGTAAATAGGGTATGAATCTAACCCTTTTTTGTACCCTATTTCCAATGGTTTTTATGACCTACCCCTTAAAAATACTGTATGCATTGCTTAATTTTACTTCGTGACATGTTTCAGGGACTAAAATAAAGTTTTAATTTATGGTTTGTGGTTGAAAAACCAGGAACCAACCTGTTTCACAATACTAAGTCTAGAAGCTACTTGGGAATGACTTTTGGGTCTCAGCTCATGGTCTTCAGCTGGGTATTGGAACTGCCAAGGGAACCTGGGGATGCTTAGTACAGAGGGTGAGAAGTAACTGGGACATACTAAACATGATACTTCTAAGAAATCTGTTCTGGTTTTTGGAACACAAAGTAATTTCTTCTAGAACTTTCCTAAGAAGTGTGATATGAATGATATGAAGAGAAGGATGGGCACTAAGTGAGTCCCAGGATTCTCTTGGGTTGAGATGCCTTTTAGTGGTAGATCCCAGATTCAGAGTTTGAATGGGGTCCTGAGCCATTGAGCTCAACTGCTCATTTGGAATGTGGCAGGAGGCAGTCCTGTCTGATCACAAAGCAGCTGGGAGCCAGGCGGGACCAGCAGTGCTGGCTGGAGCCTCATTCCTGGGAGCTCGCACGCCCCCAAGGACATGTGCTTAGTCTTACTCTTGCCTCCACCTGTGATCACCCTGTCTTCTTTCTTTTTTCTGTTCTGTGCTGTCTTTTCCACCTACTCAAACCCCATCTAGCCTTCAAGGCCAACTTTAAGTTCCCACACAGCGTTCTCTGACAACCCCAGCCTGCACAGGTCTCACACTCTCAAATCTATTTCTCTGTGGCTGGGAGAGCCAAGTGCCCACGCTTGTGCTGAATCAGGTGTGTGGTCACAGTTGGGACGGCAGTGGATGCAGGTGCTCAGATGCAGGCTCGGGTTCAAATCTGGGATAAAATCCTGACTGTGCTACTCAGTAACTAGATGACTTGAACCTGGACAAGTGACTTGAATTCTTCGAGCTACAGCTTCCCTGTCTGTAAAACAGGGAAACTTGTGTTGCTTTTACCTCACGGGATTCTTCTGAGGATGAATTTCAATGCATAAACGACTTAGAGAAGTTCCTGGTATTTAATAAGCCCTCAACAAATACTGGCTACTTTTATTCTTCTGCCATCAGGAGGCTGCTGTTCTTTTTTTCCCTTATATTCTCTAATACGTATTTCCCTTCAAAGTTTGAGAAAATAACATACAGTAACAAGAATTACAATGCCAGTATGTCAAGCAATAAATTCTGATATGTCAAATCCAACTTCAAAAGAGAAAAAGGAAGAAATGAAACTAAATTGTATCTGTTTCCTCTGAATTACTAACACGCTAATGAGTCAATGTGATTGTTGGCCATTATGAGACTGGCCTGAGAAGCGTTGGCGGGCGATAAATGAACCTTACGAATGACAATTGATGAAAGCCTCTGGACAGCATGACCTGCTTCCTGTGGTTTACAGCCACTGTAATCCGAGAGGAACTCCACGGACAAAGCTCATAAGACAAGTAAATAGTCATATTGAACCAGCATGTCTTGGCAAACTTGAACAGAGTCCGTTCTTGCTGAAGTTCTTACTGAAGTTCTTACTGAAGTAAGTTAAAATGCCATTGACTTCCCAGGGCTTTGTAGGACAGGCGCTACCTGTCTTAAGTTTGTTTTTAGGGAAGGTTTGCAGGATGGGATATTGGGTTTATACATTCATATTCCTCTTTGGATGCCATATATATATAATTATATGTAATTATTGTCATTTCTAAGGTAACATTATAGTTAAGACGTTATACAGAGGCACTTTTGAAAATAGCAGGCAGCACCATTGCTAGATATGCTGGCATAGCAGATCTGGAGCTCTCCACAACTTCCAGTCTTCCTGACTAGGGTCACTGAGAAACAGTAAATCCATTCGTGGGAGAAAGAGGACGTTAAAGCGTGAGACAGTGTCTCTCTCCTGGTATTCATTTGAAGGCTTCTCTGGCTTAGTCTCTGGTTCCCTGAGCCTTGATATGCCTCTGTCAGTGACCAGCTGCCCAACCCTGACCAGCAGGTCAGTTCTTGCTGTTGGGCATACTGGGTTAGAAAAAATACGAAACCGTAGCAGCTCTATGGAGTCCAAAGTTAAAGACAGTTTTCTCTAAAGGGAAATAGAAAATACAGGGAGGTCATCCTTCGTCTTCTATTGCAGCGAAGAACCTAGTAGCATTATCTATGTCTGTATCTCTGTTATTTCCAGCTATTTATTTTTCCTCTTCTTGATCTAAATAGGTTGGAATTTCTGCTTGAGGCCTGTACTCTCTCACTAGTTAGAGTGACTCTTTGGTGACAGGCCAAGGAGAAACTCAAAGGGAACAGCATAGTAAGGGGGGCTGTTCTCCCTGCTTACTGGGAGAATTCTCCCCAGAATTCTCTGGTGTGACATGGGTAGCACCCCATTACTTTAAAATATTATTCCAAGTCCCCATGGATCCTCTGAGGATGCTTCAATTTTAAACTAATAACTTCTGGAACATTTTACACTGTTTTGCTCCCCTTGGACTCCCATGGGTAGTTCAGAGTTCCAGAAAGATGTCGATACCTCTCTTAAGTCAGAAATTATTTCAGCCCTTGGAAGCCACAGACCGGCCAGCGACATTGTCAGGGTTTTAGGCTGTAACTTCCATGCATATTTTATGCTTCTATTTTTAATTTTTGGAAGGCAGGTTCTCTAGCTACTGCCATTCCACACCCTACATGCTGAATCCCGGTGTTTCTCTTTTCACCATTTCAAACAGGGTTGTGTCTCTCTATGAGAGACACACGAGTGACCATGAGATGAAGACACTGATCTCAAGAGGTTTTACCTGCTGTGCGTGTCGCCCTGGTTAGACCCAAGAACCTGGTCTCAGAATGCATTTTCTGGCTGAAGGCACCCTGGGGCTGTGGACCTGAGACTGTGGATTCCCTGCCTTCCTCCTTTTCTGAGTGTGTGTGTGTGTGTGTGTGTGTGTGTGTGTTTTCTGCTGCTTGAATATATCATCGAGTCAAGTTTTCTGAAGAGAACAATGCAAAGACTGTTCCTCTCTGGGCAGTGGAAGTCTGGATAAAAAGGCCTTGCTGGTTTTCTGTCTCTTACTTCTTTTGTTGTTGAAAACATGTGCTTCCTAGGACATTACCTCCAATAACACCTTTGTATGAAATTAGCTCTGGCATGGGCATTTGAAAAAACTCGCCTGTGTGGAATTATTTAGGGGAAATCTATATAAAAACAGAGTGATAATTAAAGATCTCTAAATGACTCCTAAATCCTGGGTTCGTAGGAATCTCCTTTCCTCTGAGTGCAGCAGTGCGAATGTCTCCAGTCAGGCAAAGGCAGCCTGAGAGAACGATTAGTGCGGGTGGTCCTTCGGACATTCAGAGCTGGTGGAGGCCCGGAGAAATGGAACTACAACATGGGAAAGAGCCCTGGCTTCGAGTCGGACCTTCCTGGGCTCGAACTTCTACACCTGCGATCACTAGGGCCACCTTGGGCATATTAGATTTTGGGTCACTGTTTCCTCTGCCGTACAACTGGGAAAATGATGCCTAACTCCTAAATGAAATAAAGCCATAACGCATTCAGTGAAGCACCTGACACATTTTAGCCCTCAGTGAGCGGAAGGTGTTTCCTCAGGTGTAACATCGGGGAGGACGGGGGTGCAGTCTGACCTTGCAGTTCCCAGCGCAGTTTTCTTCTGCTGTTTTTCCTTTTCCAGGACTAAGAAATACAAACCTTCAGACCAAAATTTAAATGCAGCCTCTCAAAAATTTGAAGATTATTGAAATCAATAACCTACATTGTCCTTTTTCAACACTTGCTTATAATGTTTATACCCTTTAAATAGTTGGGATAGCATTATTAAGTAAAATACCACCCCCCCAAAAAAATCACGTCAGATGTATAGAATTACACAAGTCAACATGCCTATTTTTGTTACTGAGGCGCTTACGTATTCTCTCAATATCTTTAAAGCTCATATTGAATGTCCTGCACGACATTGATTTATTATAAATGCCGTTAATATAATTTCCTTTAAATCAATAGCGACACCAGCTTTCATGGAAGGCTGTGTGCCAGGCTTTCTGCTAAGTGCATCATGAACCCCACCCCTTGTTATACTGCCAATTAGTAAGTGAGAGAACTGAATCTAGAGAAGAGCAAGCAGCACAGCTGGTAAGTGGCAGAGCTGACATCTGGCTGGCATGGCTGTCAGAATGTCCCCAGTGCCTGTGGGCTGCTGTCCTAGCCTGCCTAGACACCGCCATGGTTGCCGAGCACGGCTTTCCCCGTAGGACCCTGAAACTGTAGTGGCTGTGGCGAGGCAGGGAGTACCTGCACCACCAGCCCCTGTTAACAACCTGGGGGGCGGGTCTCACCCAGGCTTCCTTGGGTGGAAACACTGTGGACTTGTGGCTGCATTTCACAGCCAGGGAAGAGTGGGCCCTGGAGAGCCCCTTTAGAGAGAGTACAGAAAACCTCCAGACTTTGTCTGAACTGGTTTTATCCCCTAGGGATCTGCTGTGTAGCTGTAATTAATTAGTCTTCACCGTGAGTACAACCGTATGCTGAGACCTGTGAGACCGGGTGTGTGTGTGGTCCAGGGACTGCTGGACCCAGGTGGGGTCTGAAGTGCTGATGAAGGAGCTGATGTTACTAAGGGGCTCCTCACTAAGGGGCTCCTTCGGGGGGTGGGCAGGATACATACTCTCAGTCATGGAACTGCCTTTTAATTATCTTTCTGAAACCTGCAGAAGTGTTAGTAGGGCCGCAGTTGCAGCTCTGCCGGGGGCTTCAGCTCCAACGCCTCATCTTGGGCCAGTCTAGGGATCATGTGCTTTGTAAAATACATGCACAGAAACACAAAGGTTAGAAAACACGCCAATACTGTATGTTCAGTATGTATCTTTTGTTAGTGGTCTGTGTTTTATTGTTTGCAGCAGGATGCCCATCACCAAATATAACTGCAAATATTCAGCTGTTCAAAAGAAGAGATAGGGCCTAAGCACAAATGAGAGACAGATTTTTTTACAATACGTTCTTGAACAGAACTAGAGCCCTGCCGACACGTGGGTGCTACACCTTCGTGGCCGAGTGGGCTCCCCCGTGGGCCCACAGTCATACGATTCCCCTCCACCCTTCATCAATGCGTAGGATCAGCGTGGCAATGGTTGCGTGTGCTCCTGATGAGTCCCTTTTCTAGAGCTTTCCTTAGCCCACTACAGACATTGTCTTCTGAAAGAGGAACGATCTCTTCAGATGTGTCTGTTTTCTTCTCTGCATTTCCCTTCTTTTTTCCTGAACCACATATAATGTGTACATGTTATTCTTACAGGAAAACCTGACATTTAGTAATCAGTAGTACAACATTTTGAATATGCCAGATGATCACACCTACATTTGTTTATGTCCATAATACTGTGAGGGTATAAACAATAAAAAGTAATAACTGAAAGATTTGGGTCATAAAAATGTAGAAAACATATTCTATCTCTCTACTTTTCTATTTTTCTTCATAATAAAAAATCTTATATTGCTACTATTTATTATTAAAACTTAATATTTGCTCGGATCTTATGAAAATCAAGCACATATATCAAAATATTTTGGTGGAGAAGAAGTTTCCCAGACCTTGTGTCCAAGAGCATGTGGACATCAGAGGGTGGAAGGAGCCCAGGGAGAAGCCAGTGCCCAGAGAAGGTGGCAAAGGATGCGCACTCCACAGCACGAACACCCAAGTGCCCTCTGTACTGTGTGGTTTTAGGGTTGGTTTTATTGACAAAGTACCAAAGTCAGGCTATTTGCTATACACACAGCATTTTCAGTCATTAATAAACTAGTTTTGTTTTGTAGAATTTTATAATATGAGAAGTGAGGAAATATTTATTCAAATAAAGATTTCTTTTCCAAGATGAAGATGCTAAAGCCCAAAGAGATTAAATGCTTTCTCCCGATGAATAATGGAGCACCCTAGGATCCTGTTCGCCTGGGTCCTGTGTTAGCGCTCCAAGCTCTGTGTCTAATTATGCTTCAAGTAACACACTTCACTCACAGGATGCCAAGCTCTGGCTTCCTGTCTTTTCTAGGCATTATACAACCAGCTCAGTAAAGTAATTCAATTTGCTTCTAGTTGCTCAAAGGAATTAGGTTTGTCAAACCGTCTGAACTAACTTGACTCTTTTTACAAGAGGTCGCTATGAATAGTTAATACTCTGCTTTAGGCCTGAAAATGCTATAGTTGGATACTATGAGAAAATAGGGATGGAAAGTGAATCTGAGAAAAAATGAACATATTTTAGAGAAGTGGATCCAATAACCAGCTGGGCACCTGCTCTATCCTACAAGTTGTTGAAGTCAAATGCGGAGCCCTGGGTTCAACTTTACATGTGTTCTGTTTGCCAGACTGTGGGTTTTGTTTGTTTGTTTGTTGCACGGTGCACGCTGCCAATGACTGAATTATTGACAATGTTTCAGGGAAAGAATAAATGCTCTCTGGAGTGGGGTTAGTGGTAAATGATTTGTAGTGATTTTTCAAATTACAAATGAATCAGAAAACCATTATTTGACTTTTCCTGAGTAAGTGCTGGAGTTACCATAGATTTGTCTCCATGTTTTCAAACACATTTCCTGCTTGTCCTTATTCTGGACATGGGGACGCACACAGCAGATTCCCTGGAACGGGGCTCTCTTTTCCGTCCCACTGCCTCCTCCTCCTGATGTGTTAGCTATCTAAGAATTTAATAGCCATTCTAAACATAGATTCTTGAGTTTCTAACTTCCCAAGAGCCTTGAACTGCCAACAAGAAATTAAACCAAAACCATTAAATGAGGTTTTGGGGCATCCAGAAAGTTAGAATTTCAGTATAAAAGAAGAAGGAAAGGACCTTGAGTGGGTTACTGACCATGCTTCCCTCAGATATGTGAACCTACCCATCTCTGATATCTGGGATGAAATTATGTGCTTGTGAATTTACCAAAAAAGCAATTCCTTAAGTTTGTCAGGTTTTTAGATTAGATGGCATCAGACTAAAGATAATATAAGTAGGCACTGCTGTGAAGTTTTAAAATTAACTTGGTTTTCACTGTGAATGCAAAAGTCTTCCTAGGCACTAGGTGGGTGCTGTAGGCCTGGCCTTTCTCAGGCTGGAGAGGCCCAGTTTTTGTCCTCGTTAGGAACTGCATAGGATGCTGCACACACGGTCACCTACTTTTGTGAAGACAGGCCTGGACACTCAACAACTCCCTGTGCTTCTCATGCACAAGATTGCACGAGGTAATGGCTGGTGTGATGTCACGAGACTACTTTTGCTTATTTGTTTTGAGTTTAAAAGAAACATGCAGATCTTACACATTCATTATACATGTATGAATCATAGGCTCTTGAAAGCTCGAGCTAGAAAGGAAGAGCTTGAGGTCATCCACCTAAAAGCCCTCATTTGTCACAGCTGTCTGGCCTCTCTCATTTATACCTAAAATAATTGACAGTGGTAACATTCAACAATACTTTAACTTCTTATATGAGATTATTTTCCATAGAAGTTCTAGAAAGTAGCAAGCATATCAAATTTCTCAGCACTTAAAGAACTTTGAAAAATAACCCCAATTTTTCCCCTCCACATGTAACTAATATAAATTACCTCGTGGAAATGGAATGGCCATGTTCTGAGGCACCATGTTCTCTTTGTAAATCCATCAGTTTTCCTGATATTCTGTGGAAAGTAGTCAAGAAGTCTCCTAGGCTGGTGAGGCAGGATTTTCCTAGTTTCTTTTTATACATATTCCATAAGGGTTGGCTTCCTTCTTTCTAAATTACAGGAATGATACCTAGTCTAGCACACTGAGAGACAGACAGATTTTAAATTTTAATCTACTTTTCATTGAATGGTAAATTACTCAGATGTGATTTAAAATTTCTCTTGACATTTATTGCATTATTGGCTTTTGACATGATTTGGTTCCATAGAAATAATCTGGGGTAAAATCACTTCATCCTAGTCTTGATCTGAACCTTTTAATACACTTCCACAACCTTTATAAAAATACGCTGCAAGAGTTCAAGTGGACAGTAAGAAACTTCTGATAGAGGATGTTCTTTTATTTAAAAGACTAAGTCAGCGATGAGTCCAAACATTCCTTTCTCTAAGGTTTGGAAAAGATTTCGGAAACAAAGGGCTGCGACCTGCTCTGGCCTACCAGAGGGAAGCAGCTGCACTGCACAGACAGGTGATCAGACCGTCACGTTCAGGATGTCCTTCAAAAGCAAGGCTGACACCTGTCAAAACTTGCATGGAAACAATTAAGGCAAAATCAAGAATTCAAATTGTAGTGTATGTAATTGTTTTAGAAAATACTCTGAGAGCTGTCTATATTAATTAGCGACCAGCCAAATAATAGTGGTTTAAACATGATAGAAGCTTATTTGTCTCACAGTAAAGTCAGGAGGCAGATGGTCCAGGGCTGGTACGGTGACTTGTCACCCTGGGATCATCCAGCATCCAGCCTCCTTCCTTTACTTCTCTCTGATTCCCCCAGTTGCAGTTCCCATCCTCTTGGTAAACGACTGAATTCCAGGCTTTACACCATCAGCCAGCAATAGGACAAGGGAAGGACAAAGAAGGGGCATGGCCTGTACTGGAAGAACAAGTCCAGAGGGGGTCAGTTTCTGCTCTAGTCTCTTGCATAAAAGGTGGTTGCACGGTGGCAACAGAACAAGAAGCTGGAAAGTTCAGTTCCTATCCTGGGCAGCCTGGAGGCTGTGGAAATCGAGGTTTTTAGTCCTGTGAGGGCCCAGGAGGGAACGGGTCTGTGGGGAGCAACCAGCAGTCTCTCTGCGACTGTCTGAGTGTTAGAGTCACTTTGGGAGCTTTAGAAATATGTAATCCTGGGCCTCAGCCCTGGACATTCTGATTCAGTAGGGCTGGTTTAGGCTCATTGGCCAAATTATTCCCAAGTTGTATGTCAGTGATAAGGAAAATCACCAGAAAGTTACATTTCAGTATAATTGCCTTTGCAGAAACCTGTCATGTAATCAGTTTTCAATAAGAGAGATAAGGGATAGCACATATGTGAGTCATCTCTGCTCTTCTTTGCTTTGAAACTGGTGTCAGAGATGTCAGGCATTATGTTGAGTCCTGCTGATGTAAAGATTCTTCTAGCTTCTCTCAGTATTCAGACACAGGTAAATAGGTTTCAATTTCATCCCCCTGAAAACTTACTCTGCCCTACTAGACCGTTGGGCCCACGTTTAATATTTGTGTAAATAATTACTTTTGCCCTCTGTTCCTCTTCAGTATATCCAATATTATTGGACATTGGTCTTTCCTTTTTGAGCATCTTCCTAAAATTAAAATTTTAATAAGGTGAGATATAAACAATAAAAACAGGAATTTCTAAACTGTACCTTGTGAATAATGATGGTAACACTTATTTTTTGAATGCTTAGTTTATGTGAAGCACTATCTGTGCTAATAAGCATTTTATAACAACAACCTGTGTAAAACCAACCCACATAATGCAAATAAATCCTGGGTCCAAAGTGGTTCAGTTTCTACACAGTATAACCTTCAAAAAAAAACATAGTCCAGACAAGAAATGTGATTAAACCTAAGACCCAGCTTTTACCTAGATCTCTCAAAAATGAATATTAACAGAGCTACAGCTTGTTAAATACATACAGCCAAAGTTTCCTATATTCCACTTTCTCCTCAAATCTCTTACATCTGTTAGAGCTCAGCAGTTGCCCAGTTTCCAAAATATCCAGCCAGGGTTTCAGGGTTCTCCCCCCGCTTTTTGTTCTTGTTCTCATTCCTCTGTAACACTTTGCATCATCTTTCTGTGAGAGAAGACAGAACCTCCACTCCCACCCATTGCGGGCTAAGCAGTGACAACCTAGGATGGCTGGAGGGCCAAGTAACTGCATGCTGTGGGCTCTCTTCCTGACTTCCTGCAGAGAGAGCCCTGTGCAATTTCTGAATGCATTCACCTCCTCCCAGTGCGTGCACCCCCTGGTTACGCGTCTGAGATGTTTCCATTTTTATGAGAGACATGGAGTTTAATTACAATTAATCAACTTCCCCGAACTCCAGAGTCACCCAGCTAAGACTCAAGATATTAAAGTCCAAGGAGTGTAGCTTCAAAATCTATACCCCTAGACTCCCTGCTCTCTTGTTGCACTTTATATGGCTGGAGCGATGGCACAGTTATTCTCTCCATAGTTTGAGAGCACTATCTATATTATCTTCTAGAAACAGTATTATGTTGGTCAGAATTACGTATTGCATTTTAATTGCTTATTTTTGTTCTTACCTGCCATTGCACTCATTCTAAGCTCAGTGAGATCATTTTTGTCTGTTCCCTGCTGTTTATCATCACTATATGCAGTTTTGTACAAAGTAGGCAAAATAATAAATACTCATTGAATTACTGACTAGGTGACTGAGTGAAAAGAAAGAGCTACCTTTCTCTGTGACTGTGGCATTTTTCTGCCATCAATAATTTACCCATCCCTATAATCTCAAAGCTTTTTGGAAATGAAAAATAGTTACCTCTCAGAAAAATCTTAGAGATCTTTGGTATATTGTCATGAATTAGTTTTCTGTCATGGTTCATGAGTTGATTCTGAAAGAAATTTCAAAAGGATAGTTCAGAAAAATGGTTTGAGGAAAGGCAAAATTATATGTTCTATTATGACATTGTGGAGGGAGAACACAGAATTTAGAACAGGAAAACTAGGATATGAATCCCAGCTGTGAACAGTTTGGAGTAAGAACATTAAACATTTTAACTTCAAATTTCTTATTTTAAGTTGGGGATAATACTTGCAAGAATTCATGGTTTAATTGTTATTATGAAATCTGAGATGATATATCAATTTGTGAAATTCTTTTGAAAAAATCTCAATATTATTATGTAAACTATTAAATTCCCAATTTGTTAAAATGTCATGAATTATAACCGTACTAACCTTAAGCATAAGAATGCACATCAGTGCCTCTTCTCTGTTTCTGCTTTTATCACATTAAAATCTCAAAATAAATGGGTGGGACTTGAGTTTTAACTTTCTCTGCTTAACTTTGAACAATAACTATGCCTGTGATTAAGTGCATTTTCACTGATGTGTTCATAAAATAAACAATATACTTATATCCCACATTTCATAAAGTATTATACCATCTGGACTTTAGAAATATGGCTTTGTAATATTGTTCTATAGTATCATGTAGTTTGTACAATAAAATATTAATTTCACTAAACAATTTGCAAAGTAAAAATCATTTTTAAGTCCTCATTTTGCAAGAAGTAAAATTTGAGCAATAAACAAAATATATCTTTATTTTGGTAGAATTAAAGAGTTACAGATCTATTCTTTTCTGGTTTTATCAAGGATATTAAAAATCATGTACTAAAGCTTTATTATAATAAAACATAATTAAGTTCTACCAAATGAACAATAAGTGCACTTCAGCAATGTCAATAATTCAGAATATGTTTTCAATGAAATTTGGACTCAAGACAATTACTTTTAATTAGGTTACAAGACATAAAGCATAGAGAGGTTGCAAGCTTCTATAATTCACCAAGCAATTATATTGAAAAGGTCACTTGAAAACAACTACAAGATGGATCCAATAAAAAGAAAGCCCAGAAATTTCTTAAATATGAATTTTGATGAGTTCCAATTTCACAGTGTTGATATTATTTTTCAATGGATCTCAAGTATGTGATTATACTTTGATTCTGTGCAGTGAAATAAAACCAGGTTTCCCATAAAAACTTATGCACAGGATGGTCGGTATCCTTGTAATTTACTTTCAAGACTTAGTCATCCTATAAAATGTATTTTGCCAGCATGATATACATGGTACCAGCACAAACATCCAAAAAAACTACCTTTCAGATATATATCAACTACATCACTGCCCTCTTGGCATCCACATATACTTGTCTTTAAAATAAGCATCATCTGGCCAGATTGTTTCAAAATAAAGGAACAACTTGTTTTATTGTGTTTCTTCCCCATGATCTTCATTATTGGAGCTTATCTGATTTACTGTGCATATATCTATTATCTGCATAACTATAGAAACCCCAGGTAACAATAAGTCTTTTGTAGGCATTATTTTGTAAGGTGTGGACTCTAGGCACCAAGGGATTTATCTGGTTAACCCTTTGAAAAGAACTGGACATACACTGTGGAATAACATGTAAGATATTGAATATATAAACCATTAATTCAAGTGCAGATACAAAAAGACCATATATAGATAAATCTGCTCGATGTGTCAGTCCGTTGCTAGCTATATCCTAATTAGGAGTGGACAAGACCAATGCATGTTTTCTGGTGGAGTTTGGGACTTTGTGGTTGGAGAGGAGCATTTTGTTTAGCTTTATTCGCTCACTCCTTTCCGGCAGCTCACACATTACTCACATCTCACATTGTTCTGTGACATTTTCAATGGACAGACATATTAAGCAAGGTCATTTTTGACTCTGGGTAACTCAGACAGAAGATGGAGTTATTGGAGGGAGCTACACACAAGCTAAGCAGTCGTGCCTGAGGGAGGCAGGGATGACAGGCGGGTCTGGGCCCCAGTGGCTGGCATCTGTGGAACTTCTTTACACCATTGCCCTTGTCATGACTCGGCCTGTGTCCTCGTGGGACCCCATGTCTTTCTATCAAACTCCAGTATGCATCAGGGATGGCAAGAAAATGGCACAAACATGCTGGCACTCTTGTGAGCCACGATGTACCCTAATTTCATTTGTCACAGTTGGGCACATCATCAGGGCTGATATGACATTTGGAAGAATCGCTCTTGCTGATACAAGTGATCCCTCCAAGTTCAGTGTTTGCATGTCATGCCACAGCTCTCCGTATTTCTAGTTTCGTCTGCTCTTGCTCAGACCGTGGGGAGCTGCAGGGGTGAATGCTGCCACCACCAAGGGCAGAAGGTTCGCTTCCGCCTGTGCTTCTGACGCAGGGTGGCCTCACCTGGCCATCTGAGAGAGTCTCCTCTAGTACTCAGCATAATATGCTCTGTGGTGAATTCCTATCTTCGCTGTTAAGTACTGCCCCCTCAGCTTCTACAGATCGGTTCTTAATTCGATTCCTGGAGTTTTTGCCATTTAATTATATTATGTTGGTTAATGCATGGAGTGAATCTGCACAGTGCTTTATTTCAATCCATTCGTAAGACCCTGGAGAGGTTTGCTGAATATGGCAAGATGTGTTTCGACATTCATTGAGTTCTTTCGTGCCGATTTCTTGTGGGAAACAATGACAAACGCATGGCGCCTCCCACACACGCTTACTTGCCAAGGTGCAAAACCCTCACTGTTGCCCTCAGAAAGCCTTCCAACCTAAATTAAGGCCATATCCAGTCAAGTTAAAGTTTCAAAAGATATATACATATGATAAATATAAATATGCTCAAATATACCTATCTGCTATAAAGTATTTCTTTTTCAAAATCATGCTCCTTGATAATTTCTTTCATTTTTATATCATCCCAATTTTAATTGACTCAAGATGACCTTTCTTGTTTTTTCATTTCAAGAGCAGTGCTGAAAAGAAATAATATCTATGTCTATTTTTGACTCATTGCATGATCTTAAGCCGGTCATTTGAGCTTCTGAGCACCCCATTTATAAAATGGGATTATTAGTATTTATCTTTTTCGTGAACACCAACAGGATTTATATATGGAGCATTATTGATATGATTGAAAAGGTGTTGGTTGCTCCCACCACCCAAAATGTTTCAGTTTCACTTATGTTTTCAAATTATTTTATATTATTCCCTATTTTACAAGCTTTTCTTGTGTTGAAGAGATGATTCTGATGACTCTTTATGTCCAAATCATTGTAGTACTCAAGGACTGTGCGTAAAGCAATGCACCATTTTGTCCTTCAGATTCCTTTATTTTGGGGTCAACTTTCCCTACCCAAGGTTGGAGAGTGTGGGCTAATTTTGGTTTGTGCAAACGGAGAAATTTATTTGGGGCATTAAAATCATTTCTTAATATTATGAAAACTATTTACTTCTTCCAGAGCCAAATTGAACCTAATCATGTTGATGATATTTTAATGTTTCCATAATAGTCTCTATAATAAATAGAGGTTAAAATAGATGATCTGATACTACAACTATATATATTTTTAACTTTGCTCAGCTGCATTTTTTGTCCTTTAGGAGTTGATAGCTGAGTGAGATTTGTATCTTTTTTTTACTATCAGATCACATAAAATCTAATCTCTTCAATAAATGGTGTTGGGGAAACTCGACAGCCATGTTCAAAAGAATGAAATGGACCACATCTTACACTATACAAAAAAAAAAAAACAGCAGGGCTTCTGGTCAAGACAGTGGCATAGGGAATTGTAGTATTCACATCCTCCCACAACCATATCAAAATTACAACTAACCTACAGAAAAAACATTCAGAAATGTGTGAAATCTAGCTGAGTAGAAGTTCTGCAACTAAGGATATAAAGAAGCCACATCAAGATTGGTAGGATGGGTGGAGACGCGGAAAGGGCTGGTCCCACACCCACATGTGGCAGATAAAAATCAAGAGGGATATCTGGGCTGTGGGGGTCCTCCCTGAGGAGTAAGGGGTCTGTGTTGTGACCATTCAAGGCCAGACAGGGTCACGGTATTCAGGCAGATGGAAGCATAGTCACAGAGCTGTTGGGATGTCTGACATACCTTTATTCAAGGTGGGTGATCCACACATACTACAAGCTCCTTGTCCCCGTGCATGGCACCCAGCATGGCACCCCAGCATGGCCCTTCTCCCCCAGTGTGGCACCCATCAGGGAGTCCCTACCCCCTTCAATACTAGAGACAAAAAGCCAGCAGAGTACCAACAGATCTTATGCAACAAAGCTTCATACTACACATGTGAGCCCACTCAAGGCTATGGGAACAGTTTATCAGACCCAGTTTCAAGGCTATAGAACCATACTTACCACGCCCATTCTCAAGGCTATGGGAAACTGCTTCCCTTACTTGCCCAGACACCTGGGTGAGGAAGCCAGACTGCCTCTGTTTATCCTACAGGTTCCCACCCCCACACCCCACATCAGGCTCCCCAGCTTAGGTAGGGTTCCAATGCCAGAAAGAGAAGTTCCCGTAACTTCTGGCTGTAAAAAACCCTGTGGATTGTGGCTGCATGAGACAGAGGGTTTCTGAAGCCCGGGTACTTCCTCTTAAAAGGCCCGCACACAGATTCAGACTCCAGAGTTGGGGGTATAGCAGCTCAAAAGGCACCAGGGACATATGGGGTGGAAATGAATTGCCCAGCATCAGGTAAAGAGCTGGGAGCAGGGGGCAGCTTTTTCCCAGACAGAAGTGCTGGCAGAGGCCATTGTTCCTTTGCTGAGCCCTCACTCAACAGAGCTGGCCAGTGGGCACCATATCTGAGTCTCCATCAACCTGGCTCTCACGTTTCCCCCAGTTCTGGCGATTACCTGGACCCTGTCCCACTCAACTTTCAGGCCCACCCAAGTTGTTTCCAGTGGCTTTTTCATACAAATAGCCTGTGTTTGCTCATGCTTCAGATGTTCCTAAATTCTCTCAAACAAGAAGCACCTGGCCTCAGTAAGCCCCATACTGCTCACTAAGTGGCCCCAGGCCCAGCACTAGCAGCAAACAGCCTTGGTTTGCAACTTGGCCTCACCTGCGCACCTCCAAGCCCAGCACAAGAAACAGCCATCTACGGACTACTTCATAGTTCATGTCAGGTGGCCACAGGCAGGGCACAGGCTGTAGGTGACCTTGTTCTGTACCTCTGGGAGGCCCCAGAACCAGCACACCTAGTGGACAGCTTCAGACCGTGTCCACTCCACAAGTGACACACTCAAGAGGTGGACTCAGCAGTCACAAGAGCTCTGCTGAAGTAAGTGCTGCTCTGTGGGTGGGCACAGTGGATCCTCCATGGTGGTTGGTGGTCTCAGTCAGTTCTTACAGCCAATCAGCCTGGAAGTAAATCCCTCCCATTGATGTGCCAACAGCAATCAATGCTCAAGTACAACAGGAGGGTGTTCAGAGCCCACGAGGTAGAGGAGGAGAATGGAGCACCCTGCTTGGGTGATACGGGAGGCTGTGCCACTGAACAGAAGTCCTACTACATTAGGCCATTAAACCAAGCCTGAGAGATATAGCAGCTCTACCTAATACATAGGAACAAACACAGGGAGGCTGCCAAGATGAGTAGACAAAGAAACATGTTCCAAATGAAAGAACAGAGCAAAGCTCCAGAAAAAGAAATAAGTGAGCAATCTATAAGCAGCAGAGTTGAAAATACTGGTTTTAAGGACGCTCAAGGAACTTAGTGAAAACTTTAACAACATAAAAAAAGACAGAGAAACCATAAAAAAGAACAGGTCAGAAATGAAGAATACTCTAACTGAAATGAGTAATAATTTACAGGAAATCACAGTAAAGTAAATGAAGCTGAGAATCAAATCAATGATTTGGAATATAAGTAAGAGACACACACAATCAGTGCAGCAAAAGAAAAAAAAATAAAAATGAGGACAGTGTAAGGAGTCTCTGGGGACAACTTCAAGTGTACCAACATCTGCATCATGGGGGTGCCACAAGGAGAAGGGAGAGAGCAAGGAATTGAAAATCTATTTGAAAAAAATGACAGAAAAGTTCCCTAACCTAGTGAAGGAAATAGACATACAAGTCCAGGAAGGGCAGAGTCCCAAATAAGGTGAACCAAAGAGGCCCAACCAAAACACATCATAGTTAAAGTGCCAAAGGTTAAAGACAAAGAGAAAATCTTAAAATCATCAAGAGAAGAGCAGTTAGTGACCTGCAAGGGAGTTGAAGGCTGTCAGCTGATTTCTCAATAAAAATTTTGCAAACCAGAAGAGATTGGCAAGAAACATTGAAAGTGATGAAAAACAAGGACCTACAACAAAGATTACACTATCCAGCAAAGCTATCATCTAGAATCAAAGAACACATAAAGAACTTCACAGTCAAGGAAAAGCTAAAGGAGTTCATCATCACCAAACCAGTATTATATGAAATGTTAAAGGATCTTCTTTAAGAAGAAGAAAAAAGGGATCAAAAATATGAACAATAAAATGGAAATAAATACATAATATATCAACAATGAATCTAAAAAACAAAATAAACAAGCAGAACAGAAACAGGTCATAGATACAGGAAACATTTTAACGGTTGCCAGATTGGAGGGGTGTTGGGGGGATGGGTGGGAAAGGTGAAGAGATTAATAAGTACAAATTGGTTGTTACAGAATAGTCATAGGGATGTAAAGTACAGCACAGGGAATATAGTCAATAATATTATAATAACTGTGTATGGTGTCAGATGGGTACAAGATTTATCAGGATGATCACTTAGTAAATTATATAATGTCTAATCACTAGGATGTACACCTGAAACTAATGTAATACTGTATTCCAACTGTAATTATAAAATAAAAAATTATTTAAATTTTTAAAAATCAGTTTTAAATGGATTAACAACTTGAATATAAGACCTGAAGTCATAAAACTATTAGAAGAAAACATGGGCAATAAACTCTTTGACATCAATCTTGATAATGAGTTTTTTGGATTTGACACCAAAACCACAGGCAACAAAAGCAAAAATAAACAAGTGGGACTACATCAAACAAAAAAGCTTCTTCATACTGAAGGAAACCATGAACAAAATGAAAAGCTAACTGCCTTGATGGATGTGGCTCAGTTGGTTGGGTGTAGTCCCACGAGGCAAAAGGTCACCAGTTCAATTCTCAGTCAGGGCACGTGCCTGGTCTCTTGTTAGGGCATTTGTGAGGAGTAACCAATTGTTGTTTCTCTCACACATTGATGTTTCTCTCTTTCTTCCTCCCTTCCCCTCTCTCTAACAATAAATAAACAAAATCTTTTAAAAAATAAGAAGGTAGCCTAATGAATGGGAGAAAATGTTTGCAAATCATGTATCTGATAAGGGGTTAACATGCAAAATATATAAAGAACTCATACAACTTAATAGAACAAAATCTGTTAAATGGTCATAGGTCTCAGTAGACATTTTTCCAAAGAAGGAATGTAGATGGGCCCTAGCTGATGTGGATCACTTGGTTGTAGTGTTGTCCTGTAACCAAAAGGTTGCTGGTTCAATTCCTAGTCAAGGTACAAACCTAGGTTGTGGGTTCGATCCCTGGTCCAGGTGGGTATGATCCCCTTTCCAAGCACATGCAGTCTCTGGTCTGGGCACTTACGTGAAGCAACCAAAAACTGTGTCTCTCTCGCATCAATGTTTCTCTCTCTCCCTTCCTTTCTCCCTTCCTCTCTCTGCAATGAAAAAATGTCCTCAGATGAAGATAAAGTAGTAATAATAATAAATTTTAAAAAATACAAATGGACCACAGGTACATCTAAAGATGCTAAACATTACTAATATCAGGGAAATGAAAATTAAAACCACAATGAGATGTCACTTCACACTTGGTAAAATGGTTATTACAAAAAAGAGGAAAATAAGTATTGGCAGGGACGTGGAAGAAAGGAACCCTAGTGCACGGTTGATGGGAATGTAAACTGGTGCAGCCACCATGGAAAACAGTATGGAGGTGCCTCAAAAAATTAAAAATAGAACTACCATATGATCCAGCAATCCCACTTCTGGTTATTTATCCAAAGGAAATGAAAACACTGACTCAAAAATATATATATTTCCACCCATGTTCACTGTAGCATTGTTTACAAGAGCCAAGACATGGAAGCAACATAAAATTTCCATCTGAGAAGGAATGGATAAAGAAAATATATGCACACATATGCACGATGGAAGATCATTCAGCCATAAAAAGAGTGAAATCTTGCCATCTGCAGCAACGCGAATGGACCTTCTGCTAAGTGAAATGAGTCGGAGGGAGAAAGACAAGTGCCATATGATCTCATTTATATGTGGAACCTAAAAAACATAAAGTAAAACTCGCAGATACAGAGAACACATTGATGGTTACAAGAGGTGGGGTAGTGGGGTGTGGACAGAATGGGCGAAGGTGTCAAAGGGTACAGATTTTCATTTACAGAATAAGTCATGAGACGTAGTGTACAGCATGGTGACTATAGTTAATAATACTGTACTGTGTATTTGAAAGTTGTTGTCAAGAGAGTAGATCCTAAAAGTTGTCACAAGGAAATAATTTGTTGCTTTGTGTGGTGATGGATGTTAACTAGACTTACTGTGGTGCTTATTTTGAAATAAATACAAATATCAAATCATTATGTGGTACACCTGAATAATATAATTCTGTATGTCAATTATATCTCAGTTTTAAAAACAAACAAATTATTTGCTTTTACAGAAAAAGAAAGGTTAATGCATTCTACCTTTATAGTTTTCTCTTTCAGTTTTCATTTTTAAGAGCAGCATGTGCTATGCTTGTATTGCTTATCTTTTCTACTGACTTCATGCATATGCTCAGAGCTGCTGCATCCTGATTGACAAGGACATGACAGGCTCTGTGCTAACCACCTGACACACATTACCTGATGCACAGTACCAGTATATCAGCTGTCAAAAGTCAAGGTTATTATTCTATAGGTATTAGGTGTATATTGATCACTATATAAAAATATTAGTTTGTAATTGTGCCATCATTGTAAGTAGAGTCTACATGACATTGGAAATAGAATAATTTTTATGATATTTTATTATCTAGGTCTTGGAATAATTTGTGGTACATAATAATGCACTAATGAGAAAGGACTGTTATGTTGTAGTTCAAAAACAGTTTTTCTTAAGATCTGTGTCTGGCTGTGTTTAACTGCCTGGCCACAAAGTCCTATGACATTTAAAACTGTAGTCATGCAGAAATCGCATGATGGTTCTTCTACAGCTCAGCAGGGAAATGCAGGTGAACAGCCATGCTTGGAGTAAACAGTACAGGAACACTTAACGTGCTATTCTGGACTGTGAATTTTTTATCTCGTTCCAATTGGAACTCACTTTCAGTGCTGGTTAAGTACATGGGATCTGGAGTAACTGCTTATGTTTAAATTTATGCTTTGCCACCTTGTTCTGTGACTTTCGGAGAACTCCATAACTTCTATGTACCTCGGTTTTTTCATCTGTAGAACAGAAATAACCACCTCTTATTAACTGGCCTGCCTTACTCTGTGGCTCTTTTAATAATGTGCTCTTGTTTCATTGTCTCCATATGTCTCTGGTGATGAAGTTCAATACGTATCATTTGCACAGCTGGCTAATCTCAAGAAGTAGACCATAAGTAAAACTATTGTATCAGTTGGGGTTCAATCAGAAAAGTGGAACCCCTATGAATGATATGGAATAAGAGACTTTTCTAACAAAAATTTAAGATTGTTTTCTACGTGAATGAGTTTTGAATTCTAGTTAATGCTTTGCTGCCAATTTTGTGGTCTTGATTTTGTTTCTATAATTCAGTAAATTAGGGTGATAGGATAAAATATTAGAAATGTCCCAAGTACATTTGAGGATATATTATACTATAAAGTGTGATTTTAAATCAGTGTAGAGCATATAAAGTATTCAGTAAATCATTTTGAGGAAATTTGTTAATCCATTAAAATTATATTCCTACTATATACTATTCACATAAAAAAATCCTAAATGTGATAAAGACATTTTATAAAAAACATAAATTACAAAAATAATGGTAGAAAACATATAACTATGTTTATGACTTGGGATATCATAAATCTTATTAGATGAGGCCCAAAGCTATAAAGAAAAAACTGATAAATCTGATAATCAAAATAAGAAAATATGTTATGATAAAAAGATATAATAAACAACAGACTGGGATAAAGTATTTGCAATATACGTATCATAAACTGGATTTGTCTCAATTATATATAAAAATTCTAGACATCAAAAGAAAAGAGACTCTAAAAAAATAGCAAATGGGGAAAAGGCTAGAGCATGGCACTGAGGGGTTGACAACAGTGGCTGTTTCTTAGGAAGGACCTGGCATGTGGAGTGGTCGTGAGAGATTTAGGTTTGTTAGCATTGTGATGTTTGTCACAAGGATTATGTATTCATGAATTACTTGTTCTTTATATATTCTGGGTACTATATGTTTGTCTTTATATGTGGAGCAAGTAATTTATTTAGCTGTTCTTTCCACTAAGGGCAATTAATTAATTTCCAAGTTTTTGCTCTCCAAAGACTACTGCAATGAATATATTTATATATGTCCTTAAGAATCTGAGGGAGATTCTTCCTTATGGTAAATTCTAAAAGTGGAATTGCTGGCTCATACACTCTCATGTGTTGAGTTTAGCAGGTGTGACCAAATTGCTTTATCTTTAAAGTATATTTTATTGATTATGCTATTACAGTTGTCCCATTTGTTTCTCCCCTTTATCCCCCTCTCCCTCCAACATTCCCCCCCTTAGTTCATGTCCATGGGTCGTACATATAAATTCTTTGGCTTCTCCATTTCCTATACTATTCTTAACCTCCCCCTGTCTGTTTTGTACCTACCAATTATGCTTCTTATTCCCTGTATCTTTTCCCCCATTCTCTCCCCTCCCCCTTCCCACTGATAACCCTCCATGTGATCTCCATTTCTGTGATTCTGTCCCTGTTCTTGTTGTTTGCTTAGTTTTTGTTCTTGGTTTTTAGGTGCAGTTTTTGATAGTTGTGAGGTTTGTGTGTGTGTATCATTTTACTGTTCATATTTTTTATCATCTTCTTTTTCTTTGGTAAGTCCCTTTAACATTTCATATAATAAGGGCTTAGTGATGATGAACCCCTTTAACTTTACCTCATCTAGGAAGCACTTTATCTTCCCTTCCACTCTAAATAATAATATTGCTGGATAGAGTAATCTCGGATATAGGTCCTTGCCTTCAATGACTTCAAATACTTCTTGCCTGTAAGGTTTCTTTTGAGAAATCAGCTGATGGTCTGATGGGAAGTCTTTTGTAGGTAACTGTCTCCTTTTCTATTGCTGCTTTTAAGATTCTCTCCTTATCTTTAATCTTGGGTAATGTGATTATGATGTATCTTGTTGTGTGCCTCCTTGGGTACAATTTCTTTGGTACTCTCTGAGCTTCCTGGGCTTCCTGGAAGTCTATTTCCTCCAGATTGGGAAGTTCTCCATTATTTTTTCAAATAAGTTTTCAATTTCTTGCTCTTCCTCTTCTCCTCTGGCACCCCTATGATTCGGATAGTGAAATGTTTAAAGTTGTCCTGGTGGTTCCAAAGCCTCTCCTCATTTTTTTTGAATTCTCATTTCTTCATTCTGTTCTGGTTAAATGTTTGTTTCTTCCTTCTAGTCCAAATCATTGATTTGAGTCCAGTTTCCTTCCCTTCACTGTTGGTTCTCTGTATACCTTATTTTTCATACTGTAAGACGCACCTCGGTTTTAGAGGAGGAAAATAGGAAAAAAATTTTGAAGCAAAAAATGTGCTAAACATTTAATAACGTAAATAACATAGTATTTCACCAATGTAGATGTAAACAGAACTCAACAGCAACATTAGCAACCGTTATTCCTCCCAAATTGGGGGGAAGGGTGTGCGTCTTATAGTCCAAAAATATGGTATTTCACTTTGTGTAGCTTTCATTTCTTCGTTCTGCAACCAACCTCATCAATTCTGTGAGTATCCTGATTGCCAGTGTTTTGAACCCTGCATCTGAGAGGTTGTCTATCTCCTCATCGTTCAGTTCTTTTTCTGGAGCTTATCTGTTCTTTCATATGAACCATAGTTCTTTGTCTCAGCACACCTGTTATGTTGTAAGAGGCAGAGACTTAGGTACTTGCCAGAGTGGGACAACCCACTTTGCTGCGTTGTGGTGCTGTGTGTGGGGGAGGGGTCTGAGAGGGAGCAATGCCACTTGCTAGCTTCCTTGGCTCTGGCCCCACTTTCTGTCACTTCCCTTGCTTCCCACAAATGGATTGTGCCCTTTCAGGTGCTGATTCCCAGATGGATGGGCTTGTGTGCATTCTAGGACCCTGTGGGTCTCTCCAATGGATTCTCCTGTGAGACTGGGAGTTTCTTCCACCACCACTACCACCACAGGTTTTTACAGCCAGAGGTTTTGAGGCTTTAGTTTCCTAGCTGGATCAAGTGGTTTGTCTCGCTCCCGAGTTGTTCCTCCCCACTTATCTGCACGCGAATGTGGAACCACCTGGTCCACCAGCTGCTGCCTTGATGCGAATCCTCTCCACCCCTGCTGACCGTCTCCACCCCTCCTACCAGTCTGGATGAATGTTTCTTCTTTAACACTTCAGTTGTTGGACTTCCATACAGTTTTATTTTCTAGTATTTCTAGTTGTTTTTTGTTTTTAAATTGGTTGTTATCCTTCTTTTGGTTGTGCAAAGAAGTGAAGCTTATCTACCTATGCCTCCATCTTGGCCGGACAGCCCAAACTGCTTTCTAAAGTGTCTGTGACAATTTCACTCTAACAATCACTGTATGTCCTAGTTTTTCTACACTCTTGCCAACAATTGATATACTCATTCAAAATAAGAAATATGGCATTAGGAATAGAAATATAGGCAAAAGGAGCTCTCCTTTTAGTTAAGGAAGAGATTGACATTTTAAATGTTATAACTCTCAGGAGAGCCGCTGAGAGAAGGTCCATCCTGACTATTTAAAAAGTCTGATCACCTCGTTAGAATCCAGGGGCCTTTGACCCTGAAAGTGGGACCTCTTGCCTACTCCCACTTGGATACATCCATCATAAAATGGATGGATTTTATCCATCATAAAATCATCCAGATCCAGCCAGCTGCCAATCTCTACAGGAGGCCAAGAGGAGGTGGCGCTTTGGGAAGAGAGAGGAGAGGGAGGGAGAATTACCCTTCGGGAAGCGTTTGTTTCTCTAGGTGCTATAAAACATCTGGGTGATAATGTACAAGCTTCAGAGTCCAGTCTGAGGGACTCGGGCTCATTTGAAGGCCTGAATTTTGGTTGAACAGCTCGAGGAGCCCCACTGCAGACCCGCTACACCAGTGTGGTTTTGGGAGAAGTTGGAAGATATGCTGAAACCTGAATTAGAGAACTGTTTTGTAAATTCTTGTGTGTACTCAGTGTGAATGCACAGTTGTTTTATAAAGGAGCTCTCACTCCTTTCCCAATTAAGCATATGGATCTGGGGCTTTATTCACAGGATAAATACTATTTAGTATTTACTAAGAACTGGGAGCTCTTCCAGAAGCCCTACATACTTTTTATCTCATATGAGCCCCATTCAGTATTAGCCCGGCTTGTACAAAGAAAACTAAAACTCAACCTCAGAGAGTAAATGACTAATCCAAGGTCACACACCATGTGAGTGAAAACGGAGTTTTAGTTGCAGATCTGCCTGACACCATTTCCATGTTGTTCCCACACTGTCTCTTCTGAAGTGCAGTGCAGCAGCTCCTGCCACTCACTTAGGGACCCTCCTGCTTCGATTAGTGGCCGTAAGCGCCTTGGCGTCGAGCAGAGTGCCCAGGTGCACCGGATTCCTGGCGAAATTCACAACAGTGCTCTCTTTGTTCTGCAGCATTAAATTTCCGAGCCTACCATTAGCCTCTCAGGAAATCCTTCCCAAGAAGCTATTTCCAGCCAGCAGCCACTGATTTATTCCAAATGTCTGAGAGAGCCGCAGAGAGTTTCCCCTGGTCTGAAGTTGCTTGTCCTGGCAGACAGATGTCTGCTTGCTTCTTACTTTTTAACAGCACCTGTCTCTGCTACACAGGCTTCGAGATCTCTCTCACCTTTGTGCTGTTTACCTGGAGACAGCAAAATAAAGCATTCACGTGGGGCGCCGATCCCATCACAACTCCCCTCTATAACTGTTCTACACACTTTTCCAAACGCAGAGATTTTCTCTTCCTTTGTGTTCCCCACTAGGGATAGTTCTTTTATTTCACGTACACTATTTGGCTTGGGCAGCATCGTCCCTACTGTTTGAAAAGCTCCTGGAATTTGAAGCAAAGCCATGAAGTTGGCTTTGGCAGTCGTGTGTCTCAGACAGGCAGGTGTCTCGGGCTCTGAAACGAGACTGCGCCCCGGACAACACAAAGACCTCTCGATGGGTGGGAGGCACACCCAGAGCAGTCTAACGTGACATTTTTGAATGGAAGAAGGCGAAGTATCTAAAGTGGTTTTCTAATAACCAGTCACTGCCTCCCAGCCTCTGGGCTTTGCCAAGCAAAACTGCCAGTGCCTGTCTGGGACTGGGTACGTCGGCACACCCTGGTAATTTCTCGTGCTTCTGAGGTAGAACAGCGCCGTTATTTCATCAGGAAAGTTCCCAGGGTTGTATTGGGATGTTCTAGAAGGGGAGTTGTGGGCCAGCATTATTGAATATATGAGCTTGCTAATTAGCAATTGAATGTCCTCCAACCAATTTTTTTTAAGCTGTGTTTCTATTCCTGATTTATACTTTTCTTTCTTTTTTTCCTTTCCAACTCTAAGAGCAAAAAGTCTGAGTCTTTCCAAAAGGTCTCTTAGAAGGGTTACAGGTCACCTGTAGGATCCTGTAGGTCCCATATGTCCTGAAGGGTCCCATATATACTATATGTCCTTTGGCCCTGAATGTCCTGTAGGGTCCCATAGGTCCTAAACAGTCCCACACAGCCTGTAGAGTCCCATAGGTTCTGCTGGTCCTGTAGGTCCTGTGAGAACAGAGACGCCACTGCTCAAGGCCCCCTCAGTCACTCCAAACTCCTGTGCTTCTCGTCCTCGCAGGCCTTTCCAGGGGTCCCCGGTGCTTTTGTCCACCATACAGACTTGCTACTGCACAGCTGCCACTTCCCGGGACGCTGGCCCATTATTGCTTTAACTGAGGCCTGGTTCTCCCTGAGAGGCCGTCCTCTTGCGTCTTTCTCCAGTAAGGGCAGCTCACCTCTCCCTGCCACCTGCCTGGGCACTGGGTACAGCAGCTCACACCTCCTGTTCCCCAGTGTCACCACTGAATTCCCATTGGTCTTGAAAACAATCCCAGCCCACTGAGGCTCAAACTCTTCTTCCACGTGATCATTGCTGACTCTCTGGTCCCCCCTAGTTAGCTAATACAGGGTGGGGCAAAAGTAGGTTTACAGTTGTTTGTATGGAAAATAATACAATATTAATACATAATAATGCAAGAATAAACTCTGTCACACATACTCACAACTGTAAACCTACTTAAGCCCCACCCCATATGCATTTTGGCATCTGGCTCACAGAATCTCTCTCTGCCCCAAAGCATGCCACTGTGCTGTGTGACTTCAGAGTTTATTTATGTGAATTTCCACCCAGCACAACATTCTTGACCTCTTCAATGCCAAAGTCTTAAAATGCCCTTCCTCCTCCACCACACACTCTCTGGTCCACACCGTGGACACTGTATCACTTTGCATCTCATAACAGTAATTACTTTACCAATTATAATAGCTACCACAGGTTAAGCACTTATCACTTGCAGGGCACTGAGCTATCGCCTTTGGATTTATTGTTTCATTTAATTCTGAATTCAACCCTGGGAGGTGCTAAATGACCCCATTTTTCTGAGAGGGAAACCAGGGCTCTGGATAGTTAATTGCTCAAAGTCATACAGTGCGTAAGTGGTAGATCTTGGATTAAGAGTGAAGGTGTCTGCCCCAAGTTCAAGCTTTTAACTTCTACAGTATGAACATTCTGCTCTCCAACGCTGCGCCCCCGCTTTTGCCTCCCCCTCTCAGTGCAACCTTCAGAGTTCTCCCAACCTTCAGGCGAGCTCTGCCGGTGCCCTGGCCTGCTGCATCTTCCAGATGTGCTGGCTTCTCTCCGTCTGGTTTTCTCTCCTATGAAGTGTAGAGTCTGTGGACTCTCATCGAACTGGTCACTTTGCTAGGTTTTCCCACTTTCTGTCCTGTTGTCCTTCCTTGACACCTGCCTAGAGAACCTCCAACGTGCTCTATAAATGGGTTGCCAAACATTCTGCAGAAAAACTGCTCCAAGTGTAGACGATGCAAGCCTCACTCCCCTAACTCAGTATGGAGGAAAAGCAGCTCCTTGTTCTGCCCTAACAAATCAGCGTCTTCTTTAAACTCCCTGTCCACTGGGTCACAAACTGCACCTCAGTCCATTGAGACATTCTCTTCTTTTCCTGAAGTTGTATCTAATTTTCAAGGGATTTGCACAGTTGAAAGTACAAGTCAGTGGGGTGGGGGAGTGGGAAGAGGAACTTCCCTTGGAATTGTCAGAAAACCACACTGGAATCCACTGACACGTCCTCATTCAGGGCATCTTTGGCCGATGAGTGGGGTACCTGCTTCATCCCAGCTCATTGTTGTCTGCAGGTCTGTCACCCTCTGGGCCATTTCCATGCTAGGCTGTGGCTGGGCTGTGGCACCTGAGGACCCAGCAGTGCCCACGTGACATGGCTGCAGAAATGGATAGGTGACATGTCTGTGCACAGAAGCGTTAAACAGTCTTACAGAGTCTCTCCCACTGTGCTGCCAACAATGTCCCCATGTCTCTAGGTATACTTCCGATACCGCTAGGCTCCATCTTCTTTATTTCACTTACAACAGCCCCTCCCGGAGGTGGTGGTGACTATGGGCCTTTTTGTTATATAAGCGGTTACCTTTGTTGTTTGTTTGTTTTTAAAAAATTTTTATTTATTTATTTTTAGAGAGACAGGAAGGGAAGGAGAAAGAGAAAGAGACAAACATCAAGGTGTGGTTGCCTCTTGTGTGCCCCATAGTGGGGACCTGGCCTGCAACCCAGGCACGTGCCCTGACTGGGAATCGAACCGGTGACGCTTTGGTTCACAGACCAGTGTGCAATCCCTATGTCTAAGCTTAGTGCTCCATCCCCAGAACCCCTAGAAGAGATAGGTGCCCTCTCTCCCGCTTCCTCACCGGGACACGGCCTTATTAGCACCTATCCATCTGTCTCCTTCTTCCTCCCAACTGGGCAGTTGAGGGACCAGGCAGAGTGCAGGGCTTGGTTATGATCAAGCTGTAGTACAGAGAGTAGGAGATGGAAACCAGTAATTAATTTTTCTTTTTTTTCAAAATTGCACAAAATGTAAGAAAGAAGTGGTCTTAGTTTTTACCTACACATCCACGTATTTAATACAAAATTTGTCCATGGTATAGTTGTTTGAAATTGAAACATGGTTTTCAGAAAATGGGCATATTAACTTTTTTCATAGAACTTATGTACAAAATATTCTTAAAAGAGCAACAGGGTTCCAGAGAACAGCTAAAAATAAGATTGACGATACTCAGTACTATTAAGGATTAGTGAGGATATGAACCAATGTAACTTTCATACTTTGCTAGTGGTCATACAGATTGGCACTGTAGAAAACCATTTGACTCATCTACTAAAATTAAGCACTGGCATATTGATAAATTAGCAGGTTGATAATGTAGTAGGAACGTTGTTTGCAAGGGCCCCAAACTGGAAGAAACCTGACTGTACACCCGCAGTGGAGTGCATAGTAAAACGTGGTGTATCCATACAACAACGCTGCACTGCATCAAGAATGAATGGGCCGTAGCTACGTCCATAAACCTGGCTGAATCTTACAGCTGTTTTTACTCATATAAAGTCAATAACAGGCAAAGCTAACTTACGCTATTGGAAGTCAAGAGAGGGGAGCAGTGCAGTGACTGGGAAGCAGCAGGAGGGAAAATTCTGGGGTGCGAGAATGTCCCGTCTCTTCACCTGGTGGAAGTTACACAGCATGTTCACTTGGTGACCATGTGTACTTGGGATGTGTGTGCATGTCTGTGTGCGTGTTCTGCTTCAGTGAGAAGGTTCTCAACCATCCGAGTTGATGGCTGGGCACCTGCGTGCCACAGACATGCGTATGCAGGAGAAGGGGCCACCTGGGCCATATTCTTCACACAGCCTACGGATTTCGAAGTGCGCTGCTGCTGCTCTCCCCCGGAAGCTGCAGAAGGGCTGTGTCCTGCATCACAAATACAATGGAACCAGGCCGACATTACTGTCACACGGATGTTCTTAACCTGTCTTATGTCTTGGCCAGTTTGTATAAATTCATCATACAGGAATTTATGTACAAAAGTACATTTTGTTCTTAAACGTACAAAATAAGATTACTACACCTAATACTATAAAAGAAACCCATTACAGTACACTTATCAAAATGTTAAAGATGAATTTTAATACATTAAATAGCCAGACAGTACATTTAAAATGTAGACAAAGTTAAAATTTATTTTTCAAACATTTGTCAGAGTGAAGGCTGTTTGCACAGTACTATGCCATATTACAAATAGATATGTGTCTTGACGAGGGGTTAAGAAATCTCCCTTGAGCTAGCCAGCTTTGTAAACCCCAGCACACCGCGAGTGTGACCCAGCGCTGTCCGTGTGTTCACCAGCAAACAGCTGTAGACACAGGATCCCAGCCATCAGCATAGGTGCCCGGGCCACCGGTGTAAGAACTTGCCACCGGTTGGTGCTGGAGCTGCTAGTAGGCACCAGGTAGTTGCCCAGCCACGCATACGAGCAGCTGTAGGGAGGAAGATCAACATCACAGGACCTAGAGGCTAGCCTAAGAGCCACTGTAATTTCTAACTAGTAGAGAAAAGAAAAAAACCCATATTTGAAGTGTGCATAACAGCTATGAGAGAGAGAGAGAGAATATAAAAATATTTCTGGTCTCTGTTGCTCTATAAAGTCACAGCTATGCCGATATTTCCATGGTTTGTTGCCTATAATGAAGGAAATGCTACATTTTAGTGAGAGGTTAGGAAAGTAAAATAAAGATTAATGTAATAATACAATTTTTCCATGCAAATTATGAGTTCCCTGAAGTGCATTCTGGGTTAGAATGTGCCATTCTCAAGTGAAGGCCTGACTTTCTGTGTTGACTCTGCTTGTTGAAGAGAGAGGTGGTAGGAAAAGGCGACACAAGAAGTTCTCAATGATCACAAGTGACACTTGAGGCTTTGGAGACAGTAAAGAGCCGAGGTTAAGCTAAAAGGGAAATAGATGTTTCAAGTGCTCTGCGCCCTCAGGAGAGCGCGACCTCTGAGGGAGCCACGTACCCTGTTCTCTTGTCATTTGTGCTAAGGCAGCTTCGCCTGTTGGGGCACTTGGAAACGCTAATTGGCAAATAGAAACATTTCATCTTTTTTCTTAGATAAGTTCTCTTCACATAAATGTAGACTATTGAATAAGGTGATTTAATTACTTTTGCTTATCCTTGGAGTTTGCACTCAGCCTCCACTTTGGCATCCCCAAGGAGCCCTCCCTGTTCGCGGAGCGTCTGGAACCCCCTCTGTGTAGCACTCACCACTGGGGAGTTTGGGAGCAAGGATTTGTTCTTTTAGTTCACTAGATTCTAAACTCCATGCAGACAAAGACAAATATCTACTTGTTGCTTTACCCATAGCAAACAGCACAGTGTCTGGTATAGAGCAGGCATTCACCAAACATTTGGGGAACACATAATAAACAAATAAGCTTCCAAAAGCTTTGGGACACCATCTCACCTGGTTTGTTAGCCATGATGGAAAGAATCACGGGGAAGGAACGCACCCAGTCCTGCGATTAGAGCACAGTGGGAGCTCGGGTTCACACGGAACCCTGGCTTTCCAAAACAGAGGTCAGAGTATCAACACAGCAACAGACACAACAACTTCACCAATAGGTGGAAACTCCACAAAACCAGAGACAAACGTGCCGTCTCTTTTCTGTGAGCCTCTTATATCCCCTAAGTGTGTTTCCTCCACTTTATCTAACAGATAATTTTTATTATCCTCTAGATTTGGGTAACTAAGTCAATAAAATATAGCACTGCATTTTGATGAAAGTGGCTATTTTCAAAGGGCTACTAAGAATTACGTCACTGAGTACATTAAATTCACTGTGGAGGGAGCAGCACTGTGACTAATCCAGGTCTTTTTTCCCCCATTATTCCTTGATTTATTTTTCCCCAGCCCACCAGACAATATCAGTTTTCTTTCTGAGTAATTGTGATCTTTGTTTTAAAGAAAATAGGTTTCTTTATATTACAAATGAGTAGCTCGTGTAAATAATAGGTTAATTTTTTCACCCAGTTTAGCTATGCTGCTATTAACTACAAAAGGGACAAGATTTGTAGCCTTAATTATATCCTTCATTGCTGTTGCATGTTGCAAAATGTGTATTTTCCTAGCACCACAAGAAGTAAGGTAAAGAAGAATGACCCTCAACACTACTCTCTCCCTTTTATTTTATGGCTTTATTGTTTGGAACTCCATTTAGATGAACTGGACCTATACCCTCAACCCATAAAGAAGAGGAGACATTCACTGCTTTGCACCAGCAGTGTCATTTACTATCACGAGCCAGAATTAAAGTCAGAAGATAATTGGCCTTGCTGCCCAAGTACTGCCACAAAGAATTCACAACATGAATTAGACAGGCGTTTCCTGTAGCGGGTGTTCTTCAAAATATGGAAAGCCAAGAATGAACAGCTCTGCCAGGCAAGGAAACTGGTTTTCTGACCAGAGAGTACATTTTATAGCTAATAAACTCCGATGTGCACAACCACGAGTCACGGAGATTAGAACTACGTACCAAAGGGGATCAGTGGAAGTTGGCCCCATCTGTACGGTTGTGACTGGTGGCACCCCCACATCAAAACATTTCTGGGTCTAAGCATCTCCTGCGATCCTTGGGGCTGGCCTCTGGGAACTCATCCAACAGCTGGTTGACCAAGTGCTGAATGAAGGCCAAGGCTCTTCCCAAAAGAAAATGTCGGTCAGTAGACCCTGGGCTGCACCTTCATACAGATGTTCTTCTGTAAGAAAACACCAGCTAGTTAGTTTGATTTGTTTCTACAATCAGTAAAACCACGTGAACCGGACTGCCTGCTCTCGTGGTCTCCAAAATACGCAGATTTCCTCTCAGGCAACAGCAAGCAACCCCACCCACCGTGCTCATCACGGCACTGACCCACGGGCAGCCTCGCCTCCTCTGCCCCTCATGCGGCTGACACAGACTCCACCTGGGGAAGGGTTTGAGAGGGGAGCTGCTGCTCGCTCTGTGGTGCTCTGGGCCCCCGTCTACCCTCAGTTTAGACAAAGGACAGCTGTGTGTCAGGACCACGTCCACCTCGCTCTTTGTAAATCACTTTTGCTAACTTCCATGTGCTCTACATTGCTCAAATTGTGCTCAAGGTTGTTTTAAGAAACAACTGAATGATATCTTGTTTTCACTTCTCTTGATATTCTATAAAATGTATACTAACATTGTTGCAACAGCATTTACTATCTAAAACTCTGGTAAGAAATTTATTTTAGGGTTTATTAACAGAAAAAGACCCAAAATTTGTAGACCCAAAAATTTGTTTTTTTCAGATAAAATTGTTTGCTTCAACTTCTTTTAATGTACCCTGTGATACTATGTTTGCTTTTCTTTGCTTTTGGGAGACACAGTATTAAATCTGAGGTACAATTATAGTGATTATATTAACTTTTACATCTAAAACATTTGGATCCATTTTTCCTTGGTTTTCATATTTTGTTTTCAATTTTATTACCCAGGTATATATTTTTTAAAACTAGCTTTGTCAAATTGTGTTGGAAAGAAATGGGTCCTACGATCAGCATTCATGACCCAAGAGGCATGCACTCACACACTTACTTGATGCAGGGAAGAGATTCCGGCTGTTCTGGGCACTAACCGGATTGAATGGACAAGGTCTGCAATAAGGACACAAATACTTGTGTCCACGGAAGATTGCTTTTCTGGGTGGGATATGTGAAGTAGACACCAAGACAGGAATTGGAAAATCAGAACACCGAGGGAACGCAGCGTGTTCGTAATTCGTAACCGGTAACATGTATCGCGTACCGATTTAACTTCCCAGAACCACAGAGCGGTGAAATGGGAATGAGCGCTCCCTGTGAAGGAGTATCAGCCGATTTTGAGTGGTGGAGGACAGGGTGACAGATTGGACGTGTCGGAGTGTGTGTGCTTGTCTGTGTTCTCGTACAGGTGCATGTTTCCGGAAGAGGGTATCGGAGAAAAAGCAGACGTGTAGAAGGCAACAGATTCGTGATGTCCGTTAGGAGTGGAGGACGACAAGAACCCTACCCCTTCCACATACGAATCTGATGCCTGTTAAATTTTTGTTCTTTCCTCCCTGGAAACCTGATAAAGATAAAATGTCAACGGCATATCGGGAAGCATTGTTCACTGTAAAAATGACCCTTGATTGGTACATTGTTTCTGGACTGGAAGAACTGCACAGAGCGAGAGCAGAGCGGACTTTTCAGACACCTTGACTACCCAAGACGAGTCACTGTCGGCCGTGGCACTATGTCAAGTGCTGTGTAAGGAGCAACGGGGTGTGGTAGGAACAGCCCTGGGAGGGGCCCCGAAAACCCAAACCGCGAGTGTGGACACTGGGCTCAGGACTCCATCTTGACGCCGAAAGGAGTGGGGTCTCCACCCATGTGGGCTCTGAGAACCCAGGGCTGCGGCCACCCAGCGCTCGAGCTGTGCTGAACCCCGGGTCACAGCGGAGCCCTCCCGGGCTTCGGCTCCACTGGATGCAGGCCACCACCACAGCCACTGGGCTTGAGACTGCCGCCCGGCTCTCCGCCTGCCAACACCACCAGAACCCTGGACTTTGCGCCCACCGCTTGCTCACTTCTATCACATAAGCTCTTCCTTTGTTTGCATAACCTGCGTGTGACTCTACTGGCTTATTTGGGGAGGGCTGTCCTAATAAACCTGGCATTGCGGAAAGACACAGACACGTGTGAGTGACTCTTCCGGGAAGCTCCCTTGCTCGTGAGGGCTATAAAACCC
>CM052546.1:32290798-32362943 GCA_028533065.1 Trachops cirrhosus | reverse complement strand
TGGGCAAGAAAATGTGTGATTTTCTTTAGTTTTTCATAACTTATTAGTATAAAGTTATATATATTCTATAATTTCCATGAATTAAATGCCATGGCTAAGGTATACTTTTATTTAAATACCCATGACCAAAGTTGCATGTGATCATAATAGGCACATATGGTATTAAAATGGCAGTCTTTTTTTAAATTATATTATATTGATTATGCTATTACTGTTATCCCAATTTTGTCCCCTTTGCCCCCTCCATCCAGGACACCACCTCCCAAAATCCCCATACTTTTGTTCATGTCCATGGGTCATGCATATAAGTTCTTCGGCTACTCCATTTCCTGTACTGTACTTTACATCTCCATGACTATTCTGTAACTACCCATTTGTACTTCTTAATCCCATCACCTCGTCACCCATTCTTCCAAACCCCCCTTCCATTTCACAGCCATCAAAACACTTTCCATATCCATGATTCTGTCACTGTTCTTATTTGCTTAGTTTGTTTTTTGGATTCAATTTTTGATAGGTATGTGTTTATTGCCATTTTATTGTTCATAGTTTTGATCTTCTTTATAGATAAGTACCTTTAACATTTCATATAATAATGGTTTCATGATGATGAGCTCCTTTAGTTTTTTTCTTGTCTGGGAAGCTCTTTATCTGCCTTTCAATTGTAAATGAAAGCCTTGGTGGGTAGAACAATCTTAGCTATAGGTCCCTGTTTTTCATAAGTTTGAATATTTTTTGCTAATCCGTTCTGGCCTACAAAGTTTCTTTTGAGACGTTAACTGACAGTCTTCTGGAAAGTACCCTGTAGGTAACTAACTGTTTTCTCTTGCTATTTTTAAGATTCTCTCTTTATCTTTACCTTTGGCATTTTAATTATGATGTGTCTTGGTGTGGGCTTCTTTGCATCCATTTTGTTTGGGACTCTCTGTGCTTCCTGGACTTGCATGTCTATTTCCTTCACCAAATTAGGGAAGTTTTCCTTCATTATTTTTTCAAGTGGATTTCCAATTTCTTGCTCTTTTTCTTCTCCTTCTGGCACCCCATATGATGCAAAAGTTGTCCCAGAGGCTCCTTACACTACCCTCAATTTTGGATTCTCTTTTCTTCTGGTTGTTCTGGTTGGTTGTTTTTTGCTTCATTATGTTCCAGATCATTGATTTGATTCTCAGCTTTGTCCATTCTATTGATTCCCTGTATTGTTCTTTATTTCAGTTAGTGTGTCTTTCATTTCTGACAGGATCTTTTTTACAATGTTGAAGTACCCAGTGAGTTCCTTGAGCATCCTTATAACCAGTGTTTTGAACTCTGCATCTGATAGATTGCTTATCTCCCTTTTGTGTAGTTCTTTTTCTGGAGTTTTGATCTGTTCTTTCATTTGGGCCATGTTTCTCTGTCTCCTTATTTTGGCAGGTTCCTTTTGTTTGTTTCCATGTACTAGGTAGAACTGCTTTGACTCCCTGTCTTGGTAATGTGGCCTAATGTAGTAGGTGTCCTGTGGGCTCCAGTGGCACAGCCTCCCCTATCACTCAAGCTGGGTACTCAAGGTGTGCCCTCCATGTGGGCTGCTTACACCCTCCTCTTGTAGTTGAGCCTTGGTTGCTGTTTTCAGGTCAATAGGAAGGATTTACCAAGGCCAGTCTGCTGCAAGGACTGATTGAGACCCCTGACCACCAACCTCCACCCTCCATGGAGGATCAGCTGTGCAGGGACCCATTCTACATAGCAGGACTTACTTCAGCAGGGCTCTGAAGCCTTCTGGGTCTGTCCCTTGGGTGTCCCTTGTGGAGGTGGTTGGGCAATGATGCTCTGACATAGTCTGTAGCTATCCACTGGGTGTACAGGCTCTGGGGTTTCCTGGGTGGTACAGGACAAGGTCAGCCCCCACCTGTGTTCTGCCCAGGGCCACCCTGCATGATGTATAAAGCAATCTGAGATGGCTGCTACTTATGCTGAGCTTGGAGGTTCCCAGGCAAAGCCAAGCTGTGAACCAAGGCTAGCTGCTGCTAGTGCCAGACCTGGGGCCATTTAGCAAGAGGTACAGAGGGCTGGAGCTCACTGAGGCTGGCTGTTGTTTGTTTGAGAGGATTCTGGAAGATCTGAAGCATGAGCCAAGACAAGCCACTCTTATGGAAAAGCCTCTGTTAGCAGCTAGGGTGGACCTGTAAGTTGGATGGGGCAGAGCCTCAGAGAATCACCAAGGCAGGAAAAACAATTGAACCAGGTTGATAGTGTTTCAGATATGGCACCCACCTGCCAGCTCTGAGGCTGTGTGTGGGAAGGGCTCAGAAGAGGAGCAATGGCCTCTTCCAGCAGTTCTGTCTTAGAGAAAGCTGTCCCCTGACTCTCAAGTTGATGCCAGACACTTAAGTTTCTCCCAGTATGATAGTGGTGCTTTCAAGCTGCTACCCCAGTGCTGGAGCTGAAAGGGAATGCGTCTGGGGAAGTCCATGTGTGGGTTCTTTAAGAGGAACTGCTTGGGAATACAGCAGTTTCTTCTACTGACTCAATCCCTGCTGGTTTTTGCAGCCAGAAGTTATGAGAACTTATCTTCCTGGCACTGGAACCCTGAGCTGGGGGGCTTGGTGTGGGGCTAGGACTCCTCACTCCTGAGATATCCCTCCCAATTTTTATCCACCACGCATGGGTGTGGGACTAGCCTGTTTCACATCTGCTCCCACTCCTACCAGTCTGGATGGATGTGGTTTAATTCCATAGTTGTCAGACTTCCATTCAATTTGGTTTCTGATAGCTCTAAGTGATGGTTGTTCTATAGTTTAGTTGTAATTTTGATGTGGTTGTGAAAGAGGCAAGCTGTGTTTACCTATGCCACCATCTTGACCAGGAGTCAACACCTAAAATGGCCATCTTACTCCTTTAAAGGAAGAAGAATTGATACAGTCATTATTAATGTGACTTTTACTGAAATGTTGCCTGAATTGTTCCATCCCAGTACATATCCTGTTGAAAATGATTAAGTAATTAATTGCTCTCCCTCAACCTCTTGCTAAACCTAACGCCACGTTGATTGAGAGACTTTGAATTGGTTTTTGCTACTTTCTCCATCAGATCATATGTGGTTCTTATAAAAATGGTACAATATGTTCTTTTCGACATTATACTTACCTATTAGAAAGGTCTGAAAGGTGGAAACCAATGATGGGGCTTGAGGTTTCTTAGTTCATTGTATCTTTGCTTCTCATGGAGCTACAGCATAATTAATGTTTCCTGTGACTTATGATTTCTACTGCTAGGAACCTACAAGAAGCTATTCGTACCTCCTAGCACTCTCTTTTCTCTGTCTGTAGATATGCTGAACAGAAAATGTAGCTTTTGTTCAGAAATTTTATCTTTGGAGATTGTAGTATTTCAGTTGCTTCATAACAAAATTTATGTTATATTCCTGAGACCATACCCATTTCACACCAAAGCCAAATTTGAACACCTGCTGTCTCGCATATTTGGGGGTGGGGCATCAGGATGGGATAACTCCACCTTTCAAAAAGGGACCTTAATGAAAATAGCCTTGAGAAGACTATTTGCTCATGACAGTGAAGCAAGAGACCAAGGAGCCAAGAATAGAGGACATTCAGACTCACCAACACAAAAGAGATGGCTTTGGCCTTGAGAAGACATTGCTGAGCATAGGAATGACAGATCAAGAGGAGAACCATTGATAAAGCAATAACCATCATCCTTGACTACGTAATCCACCAGAACAATTTTATGGTTTCTCAGTCCTTAATCTTTTTAAATGACTCATAAACCTGTTGAATAGAAGTAAGATCATCTGGCTGTTATAAGCTTACATAAAAATATTTTACTCAAAGGCAACCGACCAGATTGCATATCAAACAGGATGATGTGATAAGGCCATTCAAAAACCTCTGGGCGAGCACAGTGTCACATTCAGGTGCCCTTCAGGAAATGAATAATGAACTTATTCTCATTAGGGAAATCTAGCCTCCCATGAGTTAGCCTTTTAAAAATTCTTAATCCTGGATATTGCCATCAGAATTATCTTCCAAAATGTATTAGGTTATAATATTTTTCTACATATTCATTCAGTTGTCTAAAAAATTAAGGTCAAAGGTTTTAACTCAGCATTCAAGGCTATTTGTGACATGGCTGCAAACTACCTCTCCAGCCCGATTTCTCCATACTCCACTCCGATTTCTGAGCCTGCCCTCTGTTGTGTTCTGTTTCCCAGCCAAGCCAGATGAGCCCGTATCGCATACTGGCTGTGCTGATCTCTCACTCTGCGATGCTTTTCCCACGTTCCCACACAGTGAAAAATGAAGGCATTGCTCAGCTGAAATGTTTTCTCTTAAACCTTCCTGTATTCTCACAATTGGAATATATATATATATTTTATGCTCTAGCTTCTCACAGCACAATGCTGTGTTTCCATTGGTGCTTATTTCACAGTCTCTCCCAAAGATTTGCAGGTCATTGTGGACAGGTCCCATGAGTAATTGATCTTGTATTCCCAAAGCTTAGTAATAACTAGATTTTTTGCCTTTCTGTGCAAAATGCTATTTGTTTGAGATACAAAGATGAAAAGACATTGTCCTTTGCATGTGTCAGATGACTAATAAATATGTGCTGAGTGGTTCTCAGTTTTCTGTGGTTGATAGTGAGTTGTCATAATCTGAAGTGGTATGTGGTTCTAGACAATCTGATAAACAGAATGAGGGGAGATATTTTAAAATAGCCCATCTGGGAGTCCTTGTGAAGACAATAAGTATAGCTGGAATATTTCAAGACGAAAGAGCCTTTGGGTCACTAATTTAGAGATTCTCTGTAGCTGCTTTATAACATAATTTAACAAGTGAAAATATCTTCTCATTTGGCAAGGACAGAACCTTGAAAACTTTCCTCCCTGGAGGACTGGATCCTATCAGTCCCCTGCATAGTGCGTGGGAGGATTTGTAGATCTTTGCATTTGTAGAACTTTTAAAAAACTGAGATTGTGATCACTATTCACACTTTCCTGAAAACTGAATCCTCCACTGAAGAAACTGCCTGAAATATGTGATATTGTAAATCTGAGCACTAAATACTATTGAGAAGTTACTGGGTTGGCCAAAAAGTTCTCTTGGTTTTTTCCATACGATGGCTCTAGTAGTGCTTAGTTGTCCTTAACTTCATTCAAAACAATTTTCTTAGATTGTATTGTGACAGCTGTCATAGCAATTTTAAAAAAAAACTTATCTTTATTAAAATTGGTGAATTTTTGTGTTGCCATTTTAATATTGAAGATGGAAAAATATTCAACATTTTTAGCATATTAGGCTTTATTAATTCAAGAGAGGTAAAAATGCAACTGAAATGCAAAAAAAAAGATTTGTGCAGTGTTATGGAGAAGGTGCTGTGCCTAATTAAATGTGTCAAAAGTGGTTTGTGAAGTTTCATACTGGAGATTTCTCACTGGATGATGCTCCACAGTTGGGTAGACCAGTTAAAGTTAATAGAGAGCAAACTGAGACATTAATTAAGAACAATCAACATACCACTCGGGTGATAGCCGACATTTCAAAATATCCAAATCAATAAATTTACTCATGAAAACAAAAAATATCTTTTATTTTATGGAAAACTCAACCAACTTTTTGGCCAGCCCAATATTTAGGGGATATAGTATTGAAAGTTTCACTAAGGAATTTGGATTTTTAATCAGTTGTGCAAATACACTGGAAAAAAAACCACTGGAAGTTCCAAGTAGTTGGATGACTTAATGTCTGTTTATGCAAGGCACTTCAATGTGCCAAAAAAAAAATTAGCTGCACAAATAAGTGAATGGAGGGGCAGAGGCCAACTAGGAATATCATTCTGTAGGTGGCAGTAGACAGAATAAAAACCACAGCGAGAGTTACTTGGAAATAACAAAGAAAACAGAGTTATAGGAACCGTTTTAGATGATAAATCATAGAACCTAGTGATTGGTGAGAGACATGGGGGAAGGAATCTAATCAAAATCACAGGTGGGGAGCAACTTTTATCAGAAGAGGGAACACAGGAGGAAGATAATTAGAGAATAGGAGCTTCTTAGTCAGGATGACCTAGGTTATGTTATGTCAATGTTAACCTTCAATCTCAGTGGATTAAAGCAGCAAAGGTTTATTTCTTGCTGTTGCTACATGCCCATGTTGGCCTGGCTGGGATTTCCACCACTTAAAATGACCCCAGTTCTTCCTAGTACCTACAGGTGACCTTCAAAACCTGTCTGACTTTAAGAAAAGGATAAGAACTAGCCCCACTGAACAAATTTTACACTAACATTGAGACACAAAACTAAACCTGTCTTCTAACTACATCTTATTACTTCTGCTTATTTTATAAATCTGTTAAATAAGAAAGGCATCATAAATAAGACCTGATGATTTGGGCAGCCATGATTGCAATTTTCTTAATTTTACAAGAAGGCAAAGTGTCTCAAACGCCTACTTCCAAGTAAGGAGACAGTATGCATAAGTGATTTTGTTTTTCCAGTTTAAGTAGTTAACTATTGCCATATGTAATTGTTTAAATGGAAGATTTTTCTTGACTGAATTCTGTGAACTCTACACCAGTGATTTTCAAACTTTGGCACACATAAACTAATTACTAAAATCCTGCAACACTCCCAAAAAATAATTTTTGCTAATCTGACAAAAAAATAGGTATTATTTTGATTCATTCACAGAAAACAGTGATTGTTGTGTTGGCTGTTGTCATTTTTTACTTGATACTTGAAGGGAAAGGAGGTCAATGCCCCTGACCTAATTGTCAGGCATTGCATGTTTTAAAGATTCTTGCAGCATACTGATTGGAAATCACTGCTCTAGACCATCGCCATACTGGCCTGTATTCTCATGAAGCTGAAACTAAGATGTCCATCTACCTTCCTTTTTTCAGAAGCCACTGTGTCAGCTACAGCTTTTGACTAAAAAGAATAACCACATATGATAATATAATTGTGCCTGAGATGATTTATTAAGCGCTGGATTTGACTGGGGTTTTTTTAAAGTTAGTGGCTGTTTTACCATTGTGGGGAATTTTTTGTGTTTTACTAACTCTTTAGAATCCTCAAGAAGTCACATGTATTACAAGATTGATGCATCCGAATCTAAGATCCACGGCTCAAAGAGAACAACAACTCACACCAGAGGCTGGCATCTGTGTCAGCCGTCAGAGGAATTTCTAATTCTATCCAGTCATCCAGGACTCCCCTGGCTGAAGCGCAGCAGTGTGGGTGGTTAGGCTGATAAACTACGTTGAACAACAAGATCAGAAATAATTTGGGATAGAAATAGAATAGAGACTAAATTGTCGGCAGTCATTCCTAAGTAGCTCTAGGATTGATTTAATTAATATGTGATTCTAGCACACTTCAGTGTTTTCTGAGAGCAAAATTTATACTGTTCAACTGTGGTCCAAAGAGGGTGAACACATGGTCTTATGAACGTGAGAATACACAATTCTATTTATTTTTCTACATTTAGTTTTTGTTGAATTTATTGGGGTGACATTAGTTAATAAAATTACATAGGTTTCAGATGTACAATTCTGTATTACACATCATCAGTGTATTATATTGCGTGTTCACCACCCAAAGTCAAGTCTCCTTCCATCACCATTTATCCCCTATACCCTCTTCTACCTCCCACTACCCTCCTTTCCCTCTGGTAATCACCATACTGTTGTCTGTGTTTGTGGGGGTGGGAGACTGGCTTGATTCCTTCACCTTTTTCACCCAACTCTGCAACTCCCTCCCCTCTAACAGCTCTTAGTTCGTTCTCTGTATCTATGAGTCTGTTTCTATTTTGTCTCTTAATTTATTTTGTTCATTAAATTCCACATGTAAGTGAAATCATATGGTATTTGTCTTTCTCTGACTGGCTTATTTCACTTAGCATAATGTTCTCCAGGTCCATCCATACTGTTGCAAAGGGTAAAATTTTCTTTGTTTTTTATGACTGAGTAGTATTCCATTGTATACATATACCACAGCTTTTTTATCCACTCATCTACTGATGGATACTTGGGCTGTTTCCAGATCTTGTCTGTTGCAAATAACACTGCAATGAACATAGAGGTGCTTATATTCTTTTGAATTAGTGTTTTGAGTTTCTTCAGATACATTCCCAGAAGTGGAACCACTGGGTAATAAGGCAGTTCCATTTTTATTTTTTGAGGAAACGCCATACTGTTTTCCAAAGTGGCTGCACCAATCTCCATGCTCAACAGTACACTGGAGTTCCCTTTTCTCCACATCCTGGCCAACACTTACTGTTTGTTGATTTCTGTTTGTAGCCACCTGACAGGTGTGAGGTGATATTGCAGTTTTAATTTGCAATTCTCTGATGATTAGTGATGTGGAACATTTTTCATATGTCTATTGCCCATCTGTATATCCTCTTTGGAGCAGTGTCTATTCAGGTCCTTTGCCCATTTTTTAATTGGATTGTTTGGAGAGGAGGTTTGGTGTTGAGTTTTATAAGTTCTTGATAACTTTTGGATATTAACCACTTATCAGATGTATCATTGATGAATATGTTCTCCCACTCAGTGGGTTGTCTTTTCATTTTTTTGATGGTTTTCTTTACTGTGCCAAAACTTTTTAGTTTGATGCGGTCCCATTTGTTTATTTCTTCATTTCCCCTTTTCAAAGAGATATAGCAGAAAAAATATTGCTACAAGAAGTGTCCAAGATTTTACTGCCTATGTTTTCTTCTAGAATTTTTATGGTTTCAAGTCTTACATTTACACCTTTAATATACTTAGTGTTTATTCTTGTGTATGGTGTAAGAAGTGGGTCTAGTTTTACTTTTTTGCATGTATGTGTCCAGTTTTCCCAGTGCCATTTGTTGAATAGACTATCCTTACCCCATTGTATGTTCTTGCCTCCTTTGTCAAATATTAATTGACCATAAAGGCATGGGTTTATTTCTGGGCTATCTATTCTCTTCCATTGATCTATATGTCTGTTTTCATGCCACTACCATGCTGTTTAGGTTACTATAGGGTTGTAGTATACTTTGATATCACGTAGAGTGATTCCTCCAGCTTTGTCCTTCTTTCTCAAGATTGTTGTGGCTATTTGGGGTCTTTCTGATTCCATGTAAACTTTTGGAATATTTGTTCTAGTTCTGTGAAATATGCCACTGGTATCTAGATAGGAATTGCATTGAATCTACAGATCGCTTTGGGTGATATGGACATTTTAATGATGTTATTGTTCCTACCCATGAACATGGTGTAGACTTCCAATTAGTTGTGTCCTCTTCAGTTTCTCTCTTCAGTGTCTTATAATTTTCTGTGTATAGGTCTTTTACAACCTTGGTTAGATTTATTCCAAGGTATTTTTGATACAATTATAAATGGGATTTTTTTTCTTAGTTTCCCTTTCTGATAGTTCATTATTGGTGTATAAAAATTCAACTGATTTCCAGATATTTATTTTGTATTCTGCTACTTTACTGAATGCATTTATCAGTTCTAGTAGCTTTTTGGTGGAATCTCTAGGGTTCTATGTATGCAATATTGTGTCATCTGCAAATAATGATAGTTTTACCTCTTCCTTTCCAATTTAGATTCTTTTTATTTCTTCTTCTTGTCTGATCACTGTGGCTAGGACTTCCAGGACTGTTGAATAAGAGTAGTGAAGGAGGACATCCCTGTCTTGTTGCTGATCTTTCAGTTTCTGCCCACTGAGTATGATGTTGGCAGTGGGTTTGTCATATATGGTCTTTATTATGTTAAAAAGTATGTTCCCTTTATTCCCACTTTGCTGAGCATTTTTGTCAAACGCTTTTTCTGAAATCACTAATATCATATGGTTTTCATCTTTCATTTTTTATGTGGTATTTCACATTTATTGACTTGCAGATATTGTACTAACTTTACATCCCTGGAATATCTCATTTGATCATGGTGTATGATTGTATTAATGTATTGCTGGATCTGGTTTCCTAATATTTTGTTGAGGATTTTAGCATTTATGTTCTTCAGAGATATTGGCCTATAATTTTCTTTTTTTGTATTGTCTTCTTTTAGGTTTTAAAATTAGAATCATGCTGGCCTTGTAAAATGAGGTTGAGAGTATTCCTTCCTCTTGAATTTTTTGGAATAGTTTGAGAAAGATAGGTGTTAGTTCTTTGAATGTTTGGTAAAAGTCACCTGTGAAACCATCCAGTCCAAGACTTTTATTTGTTGGGAGTTTTTCAATTTTTGTTTCAATTTCATTAATTGTAATTGATCTGTACAGATTTTCTGATTCTTCCTGATTCAGTTTTGGATAATAGTATGTTTCTAAGAATTTATACATTTCTTCCAGATTGTCCGCTTTGTTGGCACACAGTTCATAATATTTTCTTAAAATCCTTTGCATTTCTTTGATGTCAGTTGTTACTTCTCTTCCAGTTCTGATTTTATTTATTTGGGCTCTCTCTTTTTCTTTATAAGTCTTGTTAAAGATTTGTTAGTTTTATTTATCTTTCCAAATAATAAGTTCTTGATTTCATTAGCTTTTATATTTTTTAGACTCTATTTCATTTATCTCTGTTCTGATCTTTTTTATTTTCTTCCTTCTACTCACTTTAGGCTTTGTTTGTTGTTCTTTTTCAAGTTCATTTAAGTGCAAAGTTATACTTTATTTGAGATTTTTCTTGTTTCTTGATGTAGGCCTGTGATGCTATGACTTTTCTTCTTTGGACTGCTTTAATTGTCCCATAGGTTTGGAATTGTTGTGTTCTCATTTTCATTTGTTTCATGGCATCTTCTGATTTCTTTCTTGATCTGACTGTTAACTCATTAATTGTTTAGTAACATGTTATTTCACCTCCATGCCTTTGTTGTTTTTCAGTTTTTTCAGTTTCATGTGTTTTTCAGTTTTTTTCTTGCAATTGATTTCTAGTTTCATACCATTATGGTCAGAGAAGATGTTTAATATGATTTCAATCTTCTTAAATTTATTGACACTTGTGTTATGTCCTAACATGTGGTCTATCCTAGAAAATGTTCCATGTGCACTTGAAAAGAATGTATAATCTGCTGTGTTGGGACAAAATGCTCTGAAGATATCAATTAAGTCCATCTGATCTGGTGTATCATTTACAGCCTCTGTTTCCTTGTTGACTTTCTTTCTGGAAGATCTATCCACTGATGTCAATGGGGCATTAAAGTCCCCTATTATAACTGTATCACTGTCAATCTATCCCTTTATGTCTTCAAGATTTGCTCTATAATTTAGGTGCTCCTATGTTGGTTGCATAAATGTTTATAAGAGTTTTATCCTCTAGTTGAAATGATCCCTTTATGCTTTTCCAGTGTCCTTTGTCTTTAACTGACTCCTGTCTCTCCCTGGTGGACAGAAACCCCACAGATTTTCACAGTTGGATGTTATGTGGGTGCCTCTTCCTGGCTCTGGTGCTCTGGGGTTGAGACCCCATGCTGAGAGTAGACAATGTTAGTAGACTCTTGGTCTCCTCCCTGGAGGGGGATGTTCCCACCCATGATTATGTGTAGGCTTGTTGGTTAAGCCTAAAATGTAAAGACAAAAGAAGAGCTTATTCCCCATCCTGATGTCACTTGATATGGAAGGCTATCCTTTACCTTTGTGCCCCTTGCTTCTCATGAGAAGAGAATGAACTGCCCTTGTTGGTGAGTTTGGACCAAGGAACAAGGGATACTTGGGATTCTCCCTCTGTGGAGAGATCAGGTGTGCTCTTGGTTCTGTAGAGGAAGGACTGTCATTGTTCAGTGCTGCTAGTGACTGGTTGGTAAGTATCTAATTCTGGACAAGGATATTTCAGGAAACTCTCTGTGTTCCAAAGTCATCTTCTCCAATCCAGTTTCATCCACACTAAACTCTGCCTAACACTTGGGCTCTTGATTGGCTTGTATCTGCAGGGAAAAGGAGCATCATTTTTTAGCTTCCTTCAAATCAGCAAAGTTATTCTGAAGAGCAATACAATTTCTAAACAAAGTGGTCAGTCAGTGCTGTGATGCTTAGGTTAAATCGATTGGTGAATGTGTAATTCTGGAACATTTTCAGATACTGTTTACTATTTTCAGAGGTATCTAAAAGTATTCAAATTCTTTGGTTGAACAAATAAAAGCTGACCTGTAAGGGAAAATTAGAAGTTGGGAAACCAGGGGGTTCTCATGGATCTGTTTTGCAGGCATGAGGATGTTTCTGGAGAAAGCAGCTTATTAGAAAGGAAATGTGCTCTATGAAGAGTTTGGTGTGTGATGGTGCGATGTCTGTGAGTAGGAGCAGGCACCTTCAACTAGAAGCATTTGTGTGAATCTATGTGTACATGTGTGGATATTCCTATAGAAGTGGGGGCAACATGTGTGTGGGGGGCCAGGAATGTGGGTGACTTTGTATGGGTGTGAGAAAGTGTGGTATATTTTGGGTTGCATGGGTATGTGTGTGCCTGGTGAGTATGTATCTGGGTGCATGTGTGTGCACGCATATGTGTGTGGCTGTGGATGTGCATATGGGTGTGAGTGTGGCTAGGTACCTGTGTGTGTTTTGGCATGAAAGCTACAAAGTGCTGCAGAAGGTAGATGAAACAAAAATCACAGAACAGCAAGAAACATACTTTCTCAGTGAATTTCAACATACATTGTAGGGAATTTTTGTATATTTACTTTTTAGAAATTTGCACTTAGAATTTTTTAAAGCATTTATATGTTTTAAAGATTTTGTTCATTTTTAGAGAGACAGGAAGAGAGGGAGAGAAACATTGACATGTGAGAGAAACATTGATCAATTGCCTCTCCCACACCTACAACTAGGGACCTCGCCCTCAACCCAGGCATGTGCCCTTCCTGGGAATCGAACCAGTAACCTTTCAGTTCACAGACCATCGCTCAACCTGCTGAGCCACACCAGCCAGGGCTGCACTTAGAATTTAACTAGGAAGATTAGAATTTCAGTTAGTTACTACAGCTAGACAATGCCCAGTCAGAGCCTGTGAACTCTTCTGTAAACCGAGACCAGCAGCCCTCATCTATGGCAGTGCGGTTCCCACATGTACTGCACAAGTGCTCCTGGCCAGCTGTTTCCCTGTCTGCTAACACCTGAGCCCTCGGTCCGGAAAGGGCACCTTTTCTAATTTGCACCCGGATGCCCTGATATCCTAAATACAGCAGGATGGGGTTCTCATAGTTTGTTTTCCCTTGTGCTCCCAAAGGAGCACATTTATTCTCAAGAAAACAAAAGTCTGTCCTGGGATCTGAAGTAGTTGGAAAACTTTACTGACAAGGACTCCAGAAGCCTGAGAGGACATTTATCATGGGTCCAGGAAAAGGTATGGGTTACCTTTGAATTTATTCTACAGAGTCTATCGCTTCTTTGCCTTTCCCTGGCTTCTCCCAGATACATTTTGTTTAATAACAGTTTGGGATATTTGCATTTGCATCTTTTGAAAACTGAAAACTCTTAAGAATATAGAAATGAATTTCTGATGTTGCCAAAAAGCTTCCCAGGAACATGATGCAGGGAGTGGGCCAGGCACCGAGACTCCTGGACCCCGGGTGGCAGCCTGGGTGGGAGAAGTGCAGATTCCTCATGCATTCTCTGCAGAAGTCCTGACAAGGACACCTGGTATGTGTGCCTTTCAGAAGAGCTGAGTGAGATAAGGGATGACTGGAGGGTTTGTGGGGTAGATAAATGAATATGATAACTTATCCAAGTATTTGGATATGTGTCAAAGTGAGACTAAGTATTTTGAAACTGTGAACATGGAGCATTAATACCTGTGGGAAATCTCAAGGGAAGATTACATCTGAAAAACTTAGCAGTGGATCATCCCACGGAGCTGAGTCTAGGGCAAACAAAATCTCAAGCTTCATTTATCCTCTTACAGCACATTAATAAAGTGATTTACTTGTTTGTCAGCACTTTTTACTCTCTAAAGCCTCAAACTGGCATCCGTCATATATGCTGAGGTGTGTCAGCACTTTTTACTCTGTAAAGCCTCAAACTGACATCCGTCACACATGCTAAGGTGTGCAGAGTAATAAATGCACCTTCCTCAACTCTAACTGCTCTTGATTCATACAGCCTTTTTAATAGATTTTACCGGGGCTATATATTTTAACTCCTTAATGGGACCAGCTTTCTGCAGGCCAAGGTAGTTATCAGAAGGATCCAGGACTGTTTTCTTTCACCTGCCTCCGTCCATCAGCCTTTCTTTCACTGGCACGTCACTTATGCATTAACTTCCATCCTGAACAGTGTGTCTGTCGGTGCTGAGGAGCTATGGGCAGCTATGCGATGTAGTGTATAAAGGCAAAGGTATGGGACACACACAGGTTAGGTGTGAGGCCTCCCTCTGCCAGTTGTCAGCCGTGTGACCTTGACCAACTGACGTGAACCTACCGAACCTCAGTTTCCTTACCTTTAAGAAGGTTACAGTGATTCCTAGTTTTCGGGGTCATTGTGAAGATCAGCTTATACATCAGAATGACATTTAATATCTAGCTCAATATCTGACACTATGGTGGGAACGTTCATGTAATTAAGTTTGTAGACGCTTTACCTCTTTTTGTAAATCTGAAAATTATAAAGGCAACTTATAACAAACTTTCAGTTGTGATGAATGTAGTAGAAGTGGCCTATTCTTGTAAATATGTATTTTTCCCCTGAAATTTTACTTAAAGTTTAGAATATTAGGGTCCTCTGTTCTGTGTCCTATGTTAATTTAGTACTTCTGTCACTTTAAGTGAAGCAATCATCAAAGAGATTTAACTGCGTTGCTTTTCCTCTCTCCCCAAACAGGGCAATTCGTCCTGGGTGGGTCCTTGTCACAGCACTCGCCCCACTGGTTAATGGTTTGGCTGTCTATATCATCATCTCTCCCCCAGGACTGTTCACATTCTGAAGGCAGGTCTTACGTTGTTCTCCGCATCCTTATTTGCCCAGGTTCCTGAGTCAAATATTTAATCAAAGTATTATGATTTTTTTAATTGGTGCTTGCTTGTGTCTATGTCACATAAAGTAGATGGTATATAAATAGATAGGAAGGTAGATAGATCTTTGTACAATTTTTGAAGTTCACAGTACTCAAATTTATTGATCTTTAATCTAATAGCTTCTAATTTTGTGTTTTTACGGGAAGGTTCAGGGAAGATGCTATTTAGGAAAAAAAAAGTTTACCTGCAAAAAAGGCAGGTGGCCAAGGCTTTAGGAGGATGGATTCAACAAACAGAAACATGCTACATGCGTTTAATGACAAGTGCCACAAAGTTCTGTTCGTGATGAAAGAAACAGCACTTTTTCACATGATCGTCTTATTGTTGGGGGTATGATAACTCCCACTTGCAGTACTGGGATACAATCTATTCAAGATATATTATACTTCTGATACATCTCCATATTTATTTTGCTAATGTTCTGTTCAATAATTTTACATGTAAGTTTATTAGAGGAACTGATCTTTAATTTTCCTTTCTGGCAAGGTGCTTATCATTTTTTAAATCAAGGTTATATTGGCCTCATAAATATTGTTGGGAAAGTTTCCTCTATTCCTGTTCTCTGGAAGCATTTGTGTGTGATTGCTGTTATTTCTTCCTTAAAAGTTCGGAAGACTTCACCAGTAAGGACATGTAGATCTCAGGTTTTCTTCAGGGGACTGTTTTCAATAATGGATGTGGTTTCTTTAACAACACAGGAGTTTTCACATGTTCTCTTTTTAATAAATTAACTTGGTTAAGTTTTTTAATTTTGGGAGGAATTTTTCCATTTCATAGTATCCTTTTATGATCTTGAGTAAAATTCTCTTTTTCTTGATCAATCTTGCAATGGATTTATCAATTTCATTATCAAATAATCAGCTTCTGGTTTTGTTGGTTTTCTCTATTATAAGTTTGATTTTCTGTGTTGTTAATTTCAGCTCTTCTTGGTTATTCCTTTTCTCTTTTTTGGTTTGATATACTGTATTTAAATGGAAGCTAAGATCACTGATTTTTAACCTTTTTTCTTAATACATGTGTCTGAGGATTTCCACCTCCCTTTAAATGCTGTTTGAGTTGCATCTCATATGTTTTCATCTGTGGTATCTTCTTAAGAATTCAGTTGAAAGTATTTTTAAATTTTGTACTTAAAATCTTTCTCTTACCAGTGAATTATTTAGCGTGCATTTGTATATTCCCAGGCATATACAATGGGGATTTTCTAGTTATCTTTTTTGATTTCTTGACTGGGGTCAGAAAATATACTCTGAATTATTTCAGTCATGAAATTTGTTGAAGATTGCTTTAGGTTCAAACTCATGACCAACTTTGGTAAATGAATTAAGAGGACAAAGCCTGGAATCAGACTCTCTGACTTCAGAGTTAGCCTCTGCTGCTTTCAAACCTTATAGTCTTTAAATTATTTAACATTTCAGTGTTTTGGTTTTATCACAATAAAACAAATCTATTAATACCACTGTATTAGTTTGCTAGGGCTGGCATAGCCAAATACCACAGATTGGGTGTCTTAAACAACAGAAATTTATTTTCTCCTGGTTCTGGAGGTTGAAGTCCTAGGTCAAGGTGTCAGCAGGGCCGCATTCCTCTGAGGCCTCCCTTCTGGGCTTGTAGATGGCTGCCCTCTTGCTGCCTCTTCACATGGTCATCTCTATACCTACACGTGCCCACGGTGTCTCTTCCACTTCTTACAAGGACACTAGTCACATTGGATTAGGCCCTAATGGCCACATTTTAACTTAATTACCTCCTTAAAGACATTTATTCCAAATACAATCACATTCTTAGGTATTGGGAGTTAGGGCTTCATCACATGAATGGTGGGTGGGGGGGGGGGCACAGTGCACAATCCAGTCCATTAAAATTACCTATACTTTATAACTCAGTATGATAATTACATGAAATAATATATACCACATGGTTGTACTAGTTGCCTGGTCCATGATAAGCATTCAAAAATATAAGCAATTTTTATTTCTTTTTTAAATATATTTTATTGATTACACTATTACAGTTGTCCCATTTTTTTCTTCCCTTTATCCCCTTATTCCCTTCCACCCTACACCCCTCTCCCACCAGCATTCCCTTCGCCTTAGTTCATGTCCATGGGTCGTACATATAAGTTCTTTGGCTTCTCCATTTCCTACACTATTCTTAACCTCCTCCTGTCTATTTTGTACCTACCATTTATGCTTCTTATTCCCTGTACCTCTTCCCTCATTCTTCCCCTTCCCCATCCCCCTTGATAACCATCCATTTGATCTCCATTTCTGTGATTCTGTTCCTGTTCTAGTTGTCTGCTTAGTTTGTTTTGTTTTTGGTTTCTTTTTTCTTTTTTTTTAGGTTCAGTTGTTGATAGTTGTGAGTTTGTCGTCATTTTACTGTTCATATTTTTGATATCTACCCCTGTTGCCCATCCCTGCCCCTCCTACCAGTCTGGATGAATACCTCTTCTTTAACTCCTTGATTGTCAATTTTCTGTCATTTCTGGTTGTTTTTTATTTTTAAATCTGTTGTTGTCCTTTTGGTTGTGCGAGGAGGCAGAGTGTATCTACCTATGCCTCCATCTTAGCCAGAAATCACAATTTTTATTTCTTATATTTATATATATTTGGGTTTACACATAAGCTTATCTGAGTTTTTTATTTCTGTCGTCAAATTTGTTGTTATGACATACATCTTTGTTGTTCACTTTGTTATCATATTTTACATATTCTGGGGGTTTTTTATTTTACTTATCTTTTCCTATCTGCCTGTGTTTGGGTTTGGGCTATTTTTGTATATGTGCATTTTCATTCTCATAATTTGAAAGGTTAATAATTTTTATGTTTTTTATTTATAACAACAAACATCCATAGCAGTACTGTGAAACAGAGATTTCTAAGACTCGAACTGTTCTATATTTTGCTGTTCAGTGCGGTAGCTCTGAACCACATGTTGGATATCAAATACTTGAAATGTGGCTGAGAAACTGAATTTTCAATATTAATTCATTGTAATTAATTTAAATTTAAATACTTACATATGGCTAGTGGCTACCTTATTGGACAGCAGAGATCTACAGTATGCTCAGTTCTGTATTTCATTAAATACTTTTTATCCACTACCCCCATGAGTAATTTCCACTTTCTCCCAACCTCCTTATTTCCCCCCTCTCTTATTCATTTCCTAATTTTTTGTCATTATATTTTCTTATTATCATTATTTTAATTTACTTAACTATACGTCTATCTCTATATGGTAAAACTTAGTGCTCTTTGTCATACATTTCAACTCTCATTCTGGGCTAGTGATAGGATTGCCTTTCCTGGTGATCTTGTGTTTGGGTGAATTCCTTGTGTTGTGATGAATTTTGACTTGAGAGTAGAAGTGACATTATTGATGTCACTTCTGCAATGAAGCCTGGCGACAAATGTTTCTCTGCCAGTGTGTGTTGGACTGAGATGCAGAATACAGTGATAACACTCCCATGATGGACATTTAGCATGAGTATGAAGTAATATACTCTACTGCAGAATTTATCAGCATAAAACCTGTTGACCTTTCTACAAAATAAATCAACCCACTTTCCAGGCTGTCACTCAGTTTTCCCTTCTTTCATTTTTCTGCATGCTTGTTAGTTACATTATTTATAAGAAACAATAATAGTGTTTAAATCTTCTTCACTTCTAAACTATAATCTTTACAGTTGTTTTAGTCTTAGTCTTAAAACTAAGTGAATTCATTTTGCCATAGTTTTCACATTTATCTTTTATTTAGCAGAGATATGGAATGATTCTTGGTCAAAAGCACTAAGAATGGCTTCATGCTTAGTTACTTAGTGGTAATAAAGTAATAGAAGGTTATAAGAATAAAACATTACAAATTGTGAAGCCATAGAGACAAAGTGTGGCCACATTTACCTAGTAATCTTCATGGGAGAGAATGTCCTACAAAGTTTTTCAAGAAAGCCTCATGGAAATATATTCTTGATTTCTTGAATGTCGTATTTATACATAAAAGACAGTTTGCATGTAAAATTCTCAGGTTGACCCTTCCCCTTTTGTTCTCTAAGGACTTGTAGGTATTTTTCCAAGACATCTGGCTTTGAATCAGTCTGAAACTTCTGGTTGATTTTTTTTTTGGCCCTGATGAATAACCTAATTTTGTTTTCTGAACATCCAACAAGTTCCTTATTCATTTTTGAAGTACAATTAGTTTACTAATATATATTTTCCAGTGTTGATTGTTCTGTGTTGATTTTCCTGCATTAAAATAAATCCTTTTAACCCATACATTCAACTATTCATTTATTTATGGAAAGTTTTTTAATGTATATTTTGATTTCTAAAGTTTTTTGTTAATCCAGTTACTCTGGATTAATCCACCTATTAATCCATCTATTAATCCAGTTACTCTCTTAGGAGACTCCAATTATACATGTATTGGATTGTCCATATCTATCACATTATCTAATAATTTTGAACTCCTAATTTGAATTTTTGTTTCCTTTGCAGTCTATTATGAATCTCACTTTATTTTCAGAATAAAATTATTTATTCCAATGAGGCCTTCATTTTATTTTAGTCTTCATTTCTTTCACCAGCTCTGCCAGTTCCATTTCATCTCTTACTTTTTTCAATAATTTCTCAGAACATCTCATTATTTTATTTCTTTAAGTCCATAGTGATACAGTTGGTCTTGATTTTAATCAAAGAAATTTCTTGAATTATATATCTTATTCCAGCCCTCAGTAGTATATATCACATCTAGCCTTATAATACTCACTATCTCAAGTTGTCTTGTGTCCTTGTTTATTTGTTTATCTGTTCTTTATGTCTTTCCAATATAACTGAAGATTATTGCAGACAGACTTTTTTTTCATATTTAGGACTTTATCCTAGAAGCTCACTTTAGACTGATATATGCTAGGCAATGAATGAATGGGTGCCTTCTCGGTAAATGTCTTTTATACCGAGGCTCACTTTGATGGATAAGAGACATAATACCTCCCAAACCATTGTTAGAGATTTGAGGAATAGCAAATAATCCACAGTACAAAAACTGTTCATCATCTGTTTTTAAAGGCGGATACTTTGTAAATATTGATATAAAACTTTCAGTCACAGCTGAAGCATTGCATTAAGGAAGAATAATAATGTAAGGTTTGATGTGGCTGCTCTCCTCAAGAGGTTTTTCTCAAAAGGTCCCATAAGCCAAAACCTTGAAGCCTGGTGGACTTCTCTCACCTACTCAAAGTTGAAAAAAATAACAGCAACTCTCTTCATTTCATGAAAAATAAAATCCAGTAACACATCCTTATATCCTTTTATACACCACTCATTCTTACAATAGAAACCTGAACAGCCTTGCTTTAAAAGTACCATTTTTGGAATCTACTGCCGTCAAATACTGTGATAGATGCTTTCCTATTTAAAAGAAAATAAGGGTTTAGTCTAAAGGTGTTAGGACTCATTTACGGTTAACCTGAAAATTAGAGTAGATAGCCTGTTTGCCACTGGCCAACAGTTGATCAGTATATGGCAGCATGGGGTTCAGGCATCTCATGAATTAAAACATAGTAAGTGGCCTTTTTACTAGCTTAGGAGTTGCTAAGAATTCTAACTCAAATTTCTTCTAAATGAAAATTGATCTCATATAATATTGGCATTCTGTGATTGTAATGATTATTAATGGTTAGTAAGCAGGTTTCTTTTTTTTAGAGTTTATAAATTTATTGAGTAAAAACAAAATCATTGACTGACGTATCAAATTCAGTTTGATTCAGATTTGGCCGTCCATTGGCAGCAGAGGTGAACTAAAGTGAAGAGAAGACACAGTGATGCTGGCAGGGGGACACTGAGCAAAAACAATCTCCCATTTGTTGCACAAGCAGGCATCCCTCAGTAGCGCGAGTCAGTTAGCACAGGCGGGGGACGCAGCAGTTTAGTGAGCAGAGATAAAACCAGAGTAAGCAAGAACTTCCGAGAGGGGGAGGGCCGGAGCATGGAGAGGACAGCTAGCAACAGGGCTACCTGGAGACGAGTGTTCATCAGCGCAGACCTGCTGGTTGGCTCGGGGAACGCAGTGACCATGCCGTAGCCTTCCGGTGGGGTGACCCGCTCTCCGGCCTGCTTTTCACGGTAGATTTGACCTTCCACAAAGAAATGGCCCTTCTGCTTCAGGTTTGTGCCTCAGTCAGTGGACACGTAACATCCAGGGTGGCATGTTGGTCTTGCAGCTTCACAAACACACTGACAATGCTGTGTCACTGATACACTGATACTGATATGTGACTGATAATGCCACATTTGTCACACACAGGCAACTTCTGGGCAATGCAGCCACTTTGGTGACCGGGGCCTTAATATTTCTGAATCCTGAGGGCTTGCTGGGATCCCCTTTCTCCTTAGATTCCAGATTTACTCCAAAACCAGTAATGAAGTGGACTGTTTTGGAGGCTCATTTAACTCCTGTTTTTCCTGAAGCATCTTATAAACTTCAGTTTCTTTGTCGGTGACAAGTCCACTTGGAGACTGAGAATGCTCCAAGACTTGGCCATTCGTCTCTGGCCCACTGGCCATCGTCTTTGACTCCAAGGCATCGTTGCAGTTGGAGATGTTTGCAGATGAGTGGAGGCCAGAGGGGTTGTTGTGCTGGTTTGTGATGGCCCCGGGGGCAGAGCCAGAGGCAGGCGAGGCGGTGAACGGTATGCCACTCCGGTTGTGAGTGCCTTCTGTGAGTGGGACTTGTTGTGGTTCAGAAGCTCAATTCATCTTGGATGGATGATGTTTCCCTTCTTCCATCACCAAGGAGACCAGACTTTGTTTTCAGATCTGGTTACCATGAGAGTTATGCTATCTCTACAGCCCCTGATTTTGTTCTGAGCTTCCAAAGTGCGTCCTGTTGCTGGTATTTTCCCCATTGACAACTGTGATTACCTGTCTAGTCCATAATTAGATACAGCAGCCTTACTTGCACCCCACGAGGAGGAAGCCCCATGGCCCCAGGCCCTGGAGGACTACTTGCTGGGTGGCCATGGCGGGGCAATGGCGAACGGGGACCCAAGGGGGCAGACGCAGAGAAAGTACACATGTGCCACAGACCTGGGGAGCCTGGGACAGAGCAGGTGTCTTTATATGTATGATAAATAACTTGGTAATTCAAGCATTAAATTTGTTACTTTAAAATAACTTCTATCAATTTTAAATGTTTTTATTTTCTGTGTAGAACAGCATTTGCTCTGCTTGTTGCTGTACTTGAAGGTGGCAGCAGAACCCACAGTTGTGCAGTCTGTGCCATCAAAGCCACCTCTGCGCGACTCGGTGAGAAAACCTTCGGCCCTCAGGCTTCTCTCTGCCCTCCGAGTTCCACTGACCCTCATGCTAACTTCCTTTGGCCTTATTAATTGCTCTATATTCTGCTTAGTCTATGCCGAATACCCTGTTTTGGAGAGCGATAATAATCAAGGCAGTTTTAGAGATGTACTTACTGTTTTATTTTATGAAATTACTTTTCTGAATGATGCTGGTTTGTAAAAAATACTCCAGCATTATTTATAGCTTATGTTTTATTGTATTTTTCCATTACCACTGGTCCCCCTTGTAAAGTATCTGCTTTAAAAGAAGTATATAATGTTTGCTGATGTTTACTAGCCTAAGTTTTTAAACTGATCATTATAAGTGAATGTTAGTACCAACATATTATGAAGGTACTTGAACCAGCCTTTTCTCTAAATTATCTCCTTCTAGTATCTAAGTGCTACTTTTCAAACAAGGAACTGCAGGAGTAATTCTAGGACAGTGTCTAGAACTTGTCTAGTGTCTGAGGGCTTATTGTCTTCCTAACGACTGGGTCATCTCCTGGGAATGGCTTGAGGCCACGTTCCTTGGCTGTCTCTTCAGATTTTGTCTCTTACTCTTCTTTCCACTGACATCATCGAAAATATCCCCTTTTGTAAATTCTGGACCTGACTTTTCCTTTAGCTTTGAAATAAATTCAGCACACCTATTCCAACCCCAGAGATAACCCTGTGATGAGAAAAGTCAGTCCTGAAGCTCATTGTTTGAAAGATTTTCACACACACACACACACACACACACACACACTATTGCCCTCAAGACAGTCTCATGATCTTTCCATTCCAAACAGATCCACTGTGGAGATAATTAAGCAGCCTTCTTTAAATGATGTTCAACCATAGCTGAATATTTAACTTACATGGTTTGAGAGGAGAGGTATGTTTCTTAAATCATTAATAACTATAATTGAGTTTCAATTCTAAAGATATGTAGCCTATAGTTCCCCAGTACATAATCCCAAGCCAAAGAAATCAAAGGCTTTTTAAATTTACTTTCTCATTATGTCTGAAATATAACTGGCCTATCTTAAACTTCATCTCATTAGGGATATACAGAGAAGGATTCGTTTTCACAGTTTACTTTGGCAGTTAATGATTGAAACATCTTTTTTGTCTTTTGCAACCTTCTCATGGATCTACTCAGTTAAGTGGAATGTCAAAGAATAATTAGACAAAATGGTAGCTTAAATCTACAAGCTAAACAAATCCACTCCAATCAAGTTAAATATAACAAGCTTACATTTCATATGGACTCTGCCAGAACACTGGTGCCTTGCAGCGTTCATCTTCATTTAGTAACACAGGCATTTGGGTGCTTCCAGAAATGCCTGATTCCCTCTTTTCTGCTTTTAAGTTGTCCAAAAGCCTAATTCGCATGGTTAGCTCTCCTGACCCTGTGCACACGATGACTTCCTGCTGCGTGTGTGCTTCCCTTTCCTTTCAGAGCAGGGACTGAGGGGGGCTGTGCTGAGTGCTGGAGAGCTGGTGCCCCCACCACTGGGAACTGGATCCCAGCTTCCTCATCCTTTAGGTGGCATAAGCAGGAGGAACGCTTTCTTCCCCAGAGCTTCCCAGTGGGGTGGAGCCTCAGCTGCCCCCCGGTGGTCACCTGCACATGTTCTCACTCTGTATTAATTCCTTTGCCTTTCCCTGTCTCCCTTTACCACTCCCCTACAGTCCTGCTGGGATCAGCTCCATAATAAACCACTTACACTCAAATCCTTATCTCAGGGGCTGTTCGGGAGGAACCTCAACTTAGGTCACTGGTTTTAATGGGTTACTTTTGAGATTCTCTGCACATTTTAGTCAATATCTACTGAATCGACAACAAATGCTCGTTTTAGATGAATAGCATTGGGTTTGAAACAGATAGATGTGTTGGCTTTGCCAGACTGATTGATTTTAAGGACTCTCTTGCTGGAGCTCTCCCACTGTAGAATATAAAGTAACCCTACCCTGCCTTGCTATTTTGGGGCTCTCGATGTTAGGCTGATTATGTTTAGGATTTCTGCATATTCATGCCTCTTGGCTCTTCTGGACAAAATAAATGATGAATTTGATTTGACCGCTCTACTAAATGAAGCCCCAGAACACAATACACATACACATAGACACATTTTAAATGAAGACATAGAACAACACTCAGCAGCATTTTATAAGGTTAACTGAAGACTGTTTTCTGTTTTTAAAAATTCTGATGCTGTGTATAATCTTGTAATGTGAGTAGTCAAATGATGTTTCCAATTCTCGTGTAGTTCAAGTCTGGAGTTTTGGACAAACCAGAGTTTTTTAATTGAATTTATTGCGGTGACATTGGTTCATAAACCCATACAGAATTTCTGGATTGGCCCTCTGAAGAGTAGCAGAAGGATACAATTCAGAGAGGAAGAAAACTAAGTAATTTATATGACTTTTCTCATCTTGCTCGATAGCTCCCATTTCCTTTCAGTAGCAAACACAAAACACCCTCAACCACAAAATAGACTCTTCAAGATTACTCAGTTTGTTAAATGTAACGCACTTTTATTTGGGGAGGGTGGTTAGTCTTTCAGGGCATCTTTCCAACCTCCTCTTTCCCCTTGTCTCTGAGAAGCTTCTTGCCACAAGGTCAAGTTCAGCAAACACTGTGATGTCAGGAGGAAAAATGTTGACTCAAGTTGCTCCCCCTAACTTTGGATGGGGTGTGGCCATTTGGTGAGTGTCTCAGTGGCTGTGCACCTGAGCCCCAGTGCATTAGGTCACCTGCCCTCCAGCTGCTCTCTGCCCCACCCCATCTGCCCTCAAACCTCCGGAAGGCAAGATGCTTCTGAATTCTTAGCTACCTGTCAAATCCCCCATCTCTCACCACGTGCCCCCACCTGCCAAGAGAGCCCTTTAGGTCTGAATCCCTCCCATGTCCCATGCCACATGGAAGCGGGGGTGTGGGTGCCACCTCTGCCTAAATATGTGGGTGCCTAAATATGTGGGTGCCACCTCTGCCTAAATATGTCACATCTGTGTCTGCTCTCCCATGGCCAATCCAGTGCCTGTAAGACACCTTTGAGGTGTCCTCTAGCTCCAGACAAAATGGGAAAGAGGTGTGGGCTCCCACCACTTTTCACTCCCAGCTGTCTCATTGCCGGCTCTCCATCGGTCCAGCAAGGTGGGAGCATCTGGCTTGCATCTCAGGGACCCAGACAGAGTTACACTAATTTGATCTCTTCAAGACCACTCAACATCTTCTCCGCACTGGATGGGTTTCTCCTTCCTGGAGGTCAAAGCCTCCCTTGATATCCTTCTCTGTACCCTGAGGCTGAGAGTAAAAAGAAAAAAAAAAAGAAAAGAAAAATCTAGGCTCTGACCCTTTTTGTTTGGCTTGTGCAAGGTAAAAAGAAGATTCGAGAATTTAGAAAACATATTCCTTCCAGCAAAGCTTGGTTCTCAAGGCTCCCATCTAACTGTAAATTCAGGAATAATTTAATTTTGAAACTCAAAGTTAAATAATGACTTATTTGTTCTGGGAAATATCCAACAACTGCCTGAAGTAATGAATATTACTCCTTTAATGGGTGGGGAGTCATAGAAAAGTGGATTTATGATGAACAAAAAATACATTGTTTTAATATTTTCAAAAGCATTATTTCCTTTAAAACGTTATTTCAAGCAGTGTGTCTTAAAATAGACTCTTGTTCACATAGCCATTGATGAATAAGCCCAAATAAAGCAGAGTATGTGAGGCTGGCAATGCTTAAATTTACACAGCCTGTGAATTTTCTGAATAAGAGATGCAAAATTATATTCCTTTCTGCTAATCTAAGCTTCATTACCGCCGAAAGTGCAATACTCAGATTCATTCAAGTTTGGCCTTGAAAAATTAAAAGAACATCACTTCTTATAAGCCTGACCTTCATCCACAATCATAATGGTGACTCTAGTTTTGTCTCAAATGAGAGGCTTAACAGACAACAAGAGGGCACAAATTTTAAAATGCCATCCTTTCTAAGATGTATATCTGTATCTGTTCTTTCCTGTTCATCCATGCCAGACGTGGGTGTTGTTTAAAGCAGATTTCCAGATACTCATGCACCCCACTGTTTATTTCAGCCTGACTCCCCATCTCTGGAGTGAGGAATGGGGAAGTGGGACTAGTCTGCTTAATGGTGGCTTTGCAGACAGGTGACGTAGGAGAGGGGTCATGCTCCAATGGGCACCTGCAGGCCGGTGAGGCCCTCAAAAATGTGACAAGGAGCTCCCATTTATGGAGCCGCTCCTCCCTGCCAAATGCTTTCAGATGAGGGAGAGGAAGATGGCTCGTGTCCTAGAAGAACAAGTGTCATTTTCACCGGGGGGTTGAACATTTAATGGAATGGAAGGCAAGAGCTAGCATTTCTCTAGAATGTAGTCCCCAGGTGCTGTGCACACCTTGTTTTATTTAATCCTGACAGCAATCCCACAGCATTCTCATTTTCCAGGTGAGAAAATGAGACCCATAGTTCAGACTTTCTCAGGGACGCATTGCTCATAACTGACAAAGATGGGAGTGGAACCCACCTCCGTTCGGTTCTAGATCTCGGGCCTTTAGTACTATGGCAAAATGAGCATAGACACGTTTGCCTTTTCTCACCTGGGCTATGTTGGGATTTTTTTCCTAAGAGGTCAGTTAATCAAGATGAGTCCGAAGTTCAAGAAGACGCCAAAGTGGTCTGTTGACACAACGTGCAGAGTCTGCCTGAGATTAGGAACTTAATATCCCAGAATGAAGTCCTGGAAAATCGCTACTAAAAACTAATTGGGAAACCTTAGAGGCTTAACACTAGTACAAGGATTTACTTTTTATCCTAGATTATCATGGCACATCTAAAAAGTTTGATATTTTACTTGGCACATTATCTATTTTGTGCTAATTAATAGCCATATTCTGAGCCGATTATCCTGGACCATCACTAGCACAAACTTGTTTTTTTTTATATGGCTTGACAATGCCAAAATTATGGATATGCCTTAAATGTACTAGTAGAAATTATCGTTTCCACATTTCAATATTATTTACAATTTCTAATAGGTTATAAGTCATATCTATAATCCATTAATTCAATAAGCATTTAATAAACCATTCATTCATAAATGGGACATTATCTGATTAGAGCAGAGATGCCATATGCCTTGGGAAGTAAGATTTGAATCTTCTCCGTAACTCTTCTGTGGGCTAATTTAGAGATGTAATCGGAAGAGGGTTTTAAAAAAGATTTTTCCTCATCATTTTCCATTTAGTTGGAAATGGTGTATTTAGCGCAGATAGGCCTCATGTCAGATGATGAAAGCAAAAATAGTAGGTAGATTGCTCTGGCCTGGTGGCTCGGTTGGTTGGAGCATTTCCTGTACACTAAAAGTTTGCAGGTTCCATCCCCAGTCAGGGCACATGCCTAGGCTGCGGGTTCAGTCCCTGGTTGAGCACCTACAGGTGGCAACCAATCAATGTTTCCCTTTCACATCAATGTTTCTCTTTCTCTCCCTCCCTCTCTCTCTCTCTCTCTTCATTTCCCTCCTTTCCTCTCTCTCTAAAATCTATAAAAATCAATAAAAATATCCTTCTCAGGTGAGGATTTAAGGAAAAGAATAGTAAGTGGAGAAAGAAAATGAGAAGAGTAATATAAAAAAGGAAAACACCTCACAATCAATCCTACCACAGACTAAGTGAAAACACTTTGTATGGAACCAACATTACCAGACTCACCTCCACCTTCACCCCATTAAAAAGAGAGAGAGAAATCCAGAAAAAATTATAGTGCACTCAACTTTTCTTTGCCATTCAAAAGGGCTGTTTTGGAATAGTTGATCACACCTGCAGCTGGGTAATTTTCCCCTCAGCCAATCATGTCGGCAGACCCTGGAAGGTCGGCTTCCCTCTGTAACCATCCATGTATGGATGGCATCTGGAAGGCGAATTACACTTCAGATTTATAACTTTGCTTTGCAGCTTTTCTGGGAAGTAACTGAGCTTTATTTACACCTGCCTTCAAAAATAAACACTCAAGCACCCATGAAGGCAATAAACCAGATGGGATCAATAATTTACATATCTCCAGGGAGGCTATCAAGCAGCAAAAGCAGAAGAAACGATTGACTATTTTACAGTGATTACCTTATTTTAACATGTATGAAACACCTATACTTTGATTGGATTTAACTGATTGTCTATTGTCTTCAGTTGTGTGTTACTGAGGACCAGTACAGTGTTTCTTAAACAGGGAAAGAAGAAAGCAAAGAAAGAAAGAGAATAGGGGAGGGGGAAGGAAAGGAAAAAGAAGTCTGAAAGAAAAACTTAACAGTGAAAGGAATTCACTCATGCTGAGTCCCTTTCTTGACAGAAATTTTCCAATCCCTGTCACTTAACTTGTTTGATCTGTCCCCTTTAAACAGCCAGATAAAAATAAGGATTTCCCACCCTATAAGAGTATAAATATGGCCATGTAACTTCTCTATGTTGTTCTCTAAATAACGGATTATATTCATAAACATGCCTACTATTGAGCTATTTAGAAAAACAGCTAAGGATGTGTTATCATCAGTGTTGGAAAAATAGCTCCTGCTTCGCAGCCCTAGTCCTTCAGCACACTCACCGTGTCCTTTTCCCCTTTTTCATTTCCTATACTTCATCAGTTTCACTCTCAAACCTCAATTAATATTCCCCCAGCCATAAACCAGTCCGCCTCAGCAGGAGGGACCGTGTTCCCAACCACCACTCTCTTTCTCAGGTCGAACGTCGGTGTTGTGCCGCAGGTGCTGCCTCCGGGACTAGTTCTGTATTCAGTTGTGCTCTGAACTTAACCCCTTGACTCACACTGTTTTACGAAGAATCGGGACACCATTCTTTGTATCCAGGTATTTTATTCTATTTAAATATTATTTCCTTTCACCAACCTTTACTATAATTTATCACATCAGTGGAGAATATATCTGAAAATAAAATTAAATTGTCTTTTTCCTTTTCCTGCCTAATTGGTTTCTGAAAGGGAGACAGCTTGAAGACTATGTACTAACTTTAAAACAAATGGCTGAATTTTCAGGAGCTTAGTTCTCACATCTGTACTTCCCTCACCCCGCTCAACTGATCCTTTCCCTCCTTAATCAAACTCTTTAAAGCCTCAGGTACATACAGGTTAGAACTGTAGGCCTTGAAATAATCTGAGTTCCCACTGACTCCATTAGGTCTCTGGAGTCATAAGCCATCGGCCTCGACCAGAGGTCATTTGAGGTATACCACAAACAGTAATCAATAAGCAATAAAGTCAAGAAAAGGTGGGAACAGAAAAATGGGACAAATAAAAAGCAAATAGTAAGATAGTAGATTTAAACCCACAGTGAAATGGCACTGCACCCCCACTGGAATGCTTAACATTAAAAGGACTGACAATCCCAAATGGTGGCAAGGGCATGGGACACCCAAAACTCATATATTGCTAGTAGAAGTGCAAAATGTTACAGCCGCTTGGAAAAGTTCAACAGTTCAAAACTCTAAATCCAGCCAACATGCTTTGAGATTAATAATTCTCCTCTTAGGGAAAGAGCAAGGGAAAGTAAGAAGGACATTACTAAGCAGCAGGAAAAACCCACACTAGCTCTTCTCAGACTCCAGTTGTTTCTTAAATAAAACTATATACCCAAGGTCATTGGCAAATAAGGAGAAGGAACACCACCAACTCTCTGAGTTTAAAAACTAACCACAGGAAAAACAAGAATACTTTAGGAAACAGAGAAAAAAATAACTTTTTAAAGTGCTCTCTAAAAGAGACCTGAGAAGAACCAAGGAGGGGGAGGAGAAAGGAAGAACCAAAGAAAAAGAAGGAGATCTTAGAAATTATAATAAAATTGCTGAAATAAGACATCAAGGAGCTAGAAAACAAAGTTAAAGGAACTCCTAAGAATATAGAATAAAATGAACCAAACCTATATAGTGATGTGTGAGTTTACCATATTGAAGTTTGAAAATCCTCAGTGGGCATGAAAAATGGAAATTAGTTTGTACCTCATGATTAATGAATGCCCACATTCTTTTTAAATGGAACCATTTTTGGATGCCAAGGTAAGGCTCACAGCACTTTCTCTGATTAGTGGAAAGATGCTGCCCAGTTTCACAGGGCATATCCCCTGGGAATGTGGCTATTGCTTTTGGACTTAAAATGAAGTGAGCTTTGAAATAGTTTTGAAACATATGCTTCATGCTGCCAGAAACATGTTAGGCTGCATATAACTGGAAAACTAGCGGATGATGTCTTCTTCAAATAGGGGTTTGTTTTGTTCCCCCAGCCAGAAGTCAGATGTGGGTGTGTGAAGGCATTGATTCAGCTGTGGAAAGATACTACCAAGACCCCCAGGCCGTTACTGTCCTTTCATTCCTCCATCCTCAGCTGTTGCCTGCAGTTCCCACCCTTGTCATAATGAAAACATCCGCACACCAGTATCCTAACAGAGAAGACAGCTAATGCTTCCGGTCCGGGGTCCAGTGTTTGCGGACCATTAGCTTAAAGTAAAGAGTGGCATGATGCATGACAACAAAGCAAAACATGGCCCGGATTTTAGGTTTCTTCTTTCCCTGCCCATCATGTGTCAGTTTACTCTGAGCTTCTTGAGGCCAGGACCAATGTATTACTCTGTTTTCACCGTGTCTGCTGGAGTCCCTAGTACACAATAGATAACACATATTTACTGGATGACCTACCTTCAGTTCACACCTTCCACTTACTGAGTGATTGACTCAGTGATTGACATGGGATTAGAATTCTCAAAACATTTCTATTTAAGGCAGTTCCATCAACAAAATTCTTTAAGTTCCAATTCAAAAGAATGTCTCAAATACACGATGTCTTTGGTTCCATGGATCCTTTTTATGCGTTCTCCAGTTTGGGAACAAATGATCACGGTTGTGGTTGAAGAAAAACAAAACACAACTATTAAGAAATTGTTTGAGTGTAGATAAAAATAATTGTCCTAGTTCCAAGAGTAATGGCACTTGAATATCCAGACTACTTTATCAGGTATAATTAAAAGCAACAATAATTTAAGCTATTAAATTTCTAGCAACTTTACTTAACCTTTTTAATTTATATATTCACTAGCATTTATTAAATTCTTTCCAGATGAGTTATCCCTCCCATATCCTACTGTGGTACCTGATAACACCTCTAGTATAGCACTCACCACATGTTACTGAAACATTTTTTTCATATCTATTTTTCACACTAGTCATGTAGACTCCTCGTACATCCCCAGGGAATATCTGTCTGCATCAGGCTAGGCATTGAAAATATTTTTTAAAATGAGCATCACAGAGTCATTGCCTTAAAAAACTTTCTAGTTGAGAAAATAAGACAAGAATGTACATTAATGTACTCCTTTAGGGCCACAAAACTTGTAATATTCTATCTATATTACTTCACTAGAAATCTCAAAATGTTTAGAAAAAAGATCCTAATCATCTTGAGAGCAAGGACATAGTATCTCATGCAATCATGTAAAACATTCCGTCGATAGTAAAGGCTCAGTGAGTCCGTGTTGAACTTAATTGTACGATTTAATAGACGCACAGAAGACTTCAGAGGACAGGCTCCACATCCTGCACACTTATATCTTCCGCACCTCATGCAATGCCTTGCATGTATGTAGTCAGGCAGTCGGAATACCTGGAAGTTCTCAGGAACATTAATTTAGTCAAATCCAAAATGTTTCAGCTCTATAAACGATTTATTACTCTAAGAAAAAGAAACTTCTGGCTAATAATCTTCAAATCAGAAGCCATGCCTTGAAGTCCAAAAATTGTGCAGTGCTCCATTTAAAACAGCAACCAATAAATGAAATAGGGAAAGTCCAGCCTAAGGTGGTGTTAAAATAGGATGTGTAAAGTTTAAATGATAGTTGGATAAGGGCACCAAGAGTTTTAGCAGGTCAAATTTCGTTTGCATTAATTATAGATGCTTTTGCTGGGTAAAATGATCCCTTGCGTCTGCTGAGCCACTGGGCTAAATCTGGTCCTCCACTGAGAAAACCGGTTTCGTTGTGCAGGGAAGGAATGATTGAAAGGAAATAAGAGCCAACGGGGACTTATTTCTAACCCCCGCCCCCCCACCTCCCGAAAAAGAAACCCAGAGGACTTGTGGATGCTTAACATAACTACTGCAATGTTCACTGACTAATGTCTCTAGCAGATTGATGCTCTATAGTCACAGTTCATTAGCTTCGGCAGCGTTCTTTTTTCTGTCTGAGTTCAGAACAGGCCGGTGTGCAAAGAATGATGATATTGAGGAATGTTTTTAAAAAGTCTGCCTCAAACTGCCAACTAGCAGGGGAAAAGAATATTTCATAGATACATCTAAGTAACTAAAAATGTGCTGACGCGCTAACACAAAAACTCCTAAAATATATGGAAAAATGTGTTACATTCTTCATCTTAGCACAAAGAGCCTAGACCATATAAATTTTGATATGTATAAGTCATAGCCCTGAAAGAAGGCTCAACTCTCCATATTGACTAATTTGTTTTATTTCTGGAACTTGCTGGTGGAGAGGCAGATGCGCTTGGTACCAAAGCGTGATTCCATAGGTCGACATTTGGGACCTCTTTTAACCTGTGCCCCCAATTCTGTGGGATTTATATGGTGTGCCTGTCAACTTCCTGAAAGTCTGGTCTTGCGGTATCAATGCTTTCAGGGGGTGAATACCCCCCACTAAATGGAAGGAGCCATTTATGTGTTTGGTGAAAAGGAGGAAAGTAGGACTTTAGATACTTAGACTTTGCTCTCAGTGACACAGCCCCAGGAATATCCATTCAGTCCATTTTCCATCACACGAGATCAGCTCCTTTATTGTGAAACAAACCTGAATCATAATATTGTTCAGTGAATACATTTGCATGCATATATCCTATATAATAGCCATCACAGTGTTATGGACTCTTTTTATTACCTTCTCACTTTATTTTTATCTATTAAAAATCCACAGTTTCTTTTAATTTTAAAAAAATATTGCATAGAGGACCTTTTGTGGCATGTGTTATAAAAACCCAAACTTCTGGTCATCCTGTGTTTTGCTATCTAATGAACATTCAAACTACAACTTTTCCATCATCTGGGAGCTTGAAAACACTTTTACAATACGAGGATTTCTCACTCTGAAATGCTGTATACTGTGGGGGTGGGGTGGATTGTCAGAAATGTGCCACATGTGTGACCATTCCCACCTCCCACAGCCAGAGCAGATGATGCTTCTTCTTTTGGGGAATGCAAAGTCAGTCTCAGAATCCTTTTCCATGCGTGCTCCAGGCTGCCACCACCAGTTGATTGATGGTGGCATTTAAGTCAAACTTCTTCCACATTTGTTCAAGGGTTCATTATCTCCCAAGGATCAGACCCAGCATCTGAGTTCCAGGGATGTACCCACAAACTCAGACCCACCCCCAAGCAAAACTGAGAAAATTTTAAAGCTCACAGATTTTCCTTTCCCTAAAAATTCAAAAGCCACTTGAAAGAATTTTCAATAAAGGGCAACAAATTTGGGGTAGTTTTACATTTTCCATCCAACCTGTGATTATGAGTTTAATTGCCACTTATCCTGGATAATAAGTTGAATTTTGTTAATAATTTTCAACTACAGCAAGGTCAGCATGTTTATCTGAAGTGGGAAGGAGGGCAAGTAACATTAAATATCTTTTATTTGTCAAGAAACTATATATTTAAAAATCTCATCTTTCTTCCTCACAATAGTTCTTCTAGGGAGAAATAGTAAATCTCACGTTTACTGCAGAGGACATGGAGACGGGGCAGATTACATTATTTGTTCAAGTCATGCAGCCCTTAGATGGCAGAGCCAAAATCCAAACAGATTTACAGCTGTCTACAGGGACTATGGCTGTTTCATGAAACCTTAAAGTTTCATTTGTTTTCACTCTGTATGCTTCCTGAACTGAGTTAGCAGACTCTGACTAAGCGGACCCACAGACTTGGACTTGTAGATTGGTCCTAGCAGCTCCTTATAATCTTCGTTATGCCTGCATTCCTGTGTTAGAGTCAGAAGGCAAAGAATTGCACCCTCCATTGTTGTAAAAAATAAATGTCAAATAAACATGTAAAAAGGAATACTCAACATGGAACATTTTTCTTTTAAACATGGGCCATTTGTGTTTTATGCATTTCTATTTAAATCTTAGAATAATCTTACCAATGTATATAAAATTACCTCCTGGGATTTTGATTGAAATTGCATTGACTCTATGGGTCAGTTATGGAGATTTGACATATACGTGGTATTAAGGTTTCTAACACTTGGTCATACATCGTCTTCTGTTTATTTAGGTCTTCACTGATTTCTCTCAGTAGCATCTTACAGTTTTCTGGGCAGAGGTTTTGACCATCTGTTGTTAAATTCATATTTAAGAATTTTTCGTGCAATTATAAGTCATACATCTTATAAAGTTTTATTTTTATTTTTCTCATTATAAAAATTTAATATTTTATATTGGTTTGTTTCCAGCATACTTGCAGAACTTACCTATTAACTTCAGGTAGTAAATCCTGCATTTTTACTTTTTCTAGCTCCTGTTATTCCTTAGGACCTGCAGCACAATTTGTAATAGAAGTGGTGATATCAAGCATCTTTATCCTTGCCTCATGCAATGAGTCAGGAAGTATTTGTTTCTTTTCTGTTCCATGAAGAGTTTCCTTAAGATGAGCACTGTTATTTCTAAATGTTTGCAAATTTTTACCAGTAAAACCACGAACCTCCATCAGCTGAGTTTTCATTATGAAAAGGTTATTTTTCACTGCAGATTCAACTTTTAAAATAAATATAGTACAATTTAGATTTTCTCTATCTCTTCTGTAGGGTTTGGTAAGTTGTACTTTTTAAAAAAGATTTTAGTTACTTATTTGTAGAGAGAAGGGGAGGAAGGGAGGAAGAGAGGGACAGAAACATCGATGTGAGAGAGAAACATCAATCAGTTGCCTCCTGCCCACACCCTGACTGGGGACCAAACGACAGCCCAGAGAAGTGCCCTGACTGGGAGTCGAACCAGCGGTCCCTCACTTCACAGAGCAACAGCCAGACAACTGAGCCACGCCAGTTAGGGTGGTAAGCTGTACTTTTTAAGTGGTATCACATGAAAGTGAATTTTTAAATCTAGTGGAAGAAGTTGAAGATAAATGTCTTTTATGATCCTTTTAATGTTTGCAGCATCTGTAACGGTACACTTCTTTCATTCCTGAGTTTGGTAATATGTGTGCTCTCTCATTCTCTTTTAAATATCTTACTACTAACATCAATCTATTAGCCTTTTCCAAACACACACACACACACACACACACACACACACACACTGTAGCTTTGTTCATTGTTTTTTCTATTGTAATTTTTTTGTGTTTTATTCATTTCTGCTCTTATTATTATCTTTAGTTTCTTTGAGTAAAATTTTAATTCCTTTCAAACTTCTTCAGATAAATACTAATCATTGATTTTCAGAATTTGTCTCCTCATATATACAATATTTTGTCTGAACATAATATACACCCCCAAAAAGTTATATGACGTATTATTCCATTTAAACTATTTTCTAATTTTATTTTGGTTTCCCTTTTGACCTAATAACAATTTTAACGTGTGGCTTAAAAGTATTTTGAAGTATGTTTGTGGAAGCATTTAGAAGATTTTTAGGTTTTTTTGTTATCAATTTTAGCTTAATTTTACAGTGGTCATAAAACATGCCCTGAACTATTTCAATTATTTAAAATCATTGTGGCTTTTTTCCTATGACCCATCATGTTGTTCATATTAGCAGGTTTTCCAAATGCACTTGGAAAGAATGTATGTTTTGTCATTGTCAAGTGTAGTGTTGCATCCAGGTCATTTAGTGTTACATCTAGGTCTTGACTGTCGATTAGGTCAAGTTTGATAATCCTATTATTCAGACTGATTGTATCTTTACTGATATGTGTCTTATTCTATCACTTTGTGAGAGAGGTGTGTTAAAATTTCCTAGTAAGTCTGTGTGTTTGTCTATTTCTGCTTTTAGTTCTATCAAGTTTTACTATTATATAATTTACCTGTGTATTTTGAAACTAAGAATTATTACATTTTCCTGATGTTTTGAACATTTTATCACTTTAAAATAACTTTATTTCTAGAAGCACTTTTGCTTCTGTAATTTTACAAATCTACAATAGTTTATTTTTAGATTTTTAAGTTAATGCTTGTTTGTATATATTTCCCCTTTTAGTTTTAGGTTCTTTATTATTGTTCATCTATTAAACAACACACAGTTGTTTTTCATCTGGTCTAAAAAATCTTTGTCTTTTCATCAGAGCATTCAGACCATTGACAGTTGATGTAATCACTAGCATATCTGTGTGTGTGTTTCCTGCCTAGAACTGTGAGCCATCTTGAAGCTCTTTTGTAAACTTCTCACAGGTCTTCCTGTTCCTTCCCTGACTCCCAAGGTAAAGTCCTTTAAGGTTCCAATTAAGAGCCTTGGGTGCTTCCCAGTGTCCTTTTCTTCAAAAAGCCATGGACTCCAATTTTTATGTCTCTAATACCTTGAGATTGTCAAAACCTTCTGTAGTTTTTAGCTGCTTTTGGCTCTGCTTGTTAGCCTTTTGCCTTACAGAGCTTAACCAGCAAATGCCCCGCGAGAATACCCAGTGGTGGGTAGCGGTTGCACACTTCTGCAGAGCCCAGGAATATTGATCACCTTATGCCCTGGCTCACATCCTGCCTCAAACCTCAAATGCTCTCTCTGTATCCCTGAGTTCGCCTCAAACTCCGATGCCTTTTGGGCCACCCTTTGTTTCCGAGAATTGTCAAGTCCCCTAGAGAAAAAGTCGCATGAAGGAAATTGTGCTTATCTCAACTTGCTTCTCATCTTTCTGCAGTCTGGACCCTCCTATCTTGGCTGAGTCATTATCTCATCGGTTCTTTCAAATAGTTTCTTCTTATATTTTGTCCAGATTTTCTCATTGTTCTCAGTGGGAGCACTGGTCTTCCACAAGCCACTCTGCCAGGCCAAAAGCAGATGTCTGTGGAGTTACGTTTTTTTAATACATGTTTCAGTTAACCATTGAGATCTGAAGATTTTAGTGTTGCTTAAAGTCTCTGGGCCTCAGGACTCCTAAGTGTTCTTCCAGAGGGGAGAGACAATAATCCACTATGGAACTGAGCCCATAACTGCACACACTGCTCCCGAGTGCCCTCACGGGCCTGAGAAGGGGTGGAGGGAAGAGCCAAGGTTTGCCTTTGCAACCTCCTGATATCTCTAATTTCTATGCTTCCCTTTACCAAGCTGATTAGCCCAGCATCACACTTTACAAACATACCTTTCAGGGCATGGCCCCAGTGTTGTGTGTCAGGAGACATGCTAACATTTTGATTTATATAGAGTGTTTCCAACAGATACCAGTAGCATAGACTACAAGGTAAGTGAGGGTTCCTGGGCTTGCGAGCACCTTGCTGAGGTCTTCCAGCACAGCATTCCATGCTCTGAGCTGTGGTTCCTCATGTCAGCTCTTCCCTTCTCTTTCCCCTGCTCCTGTCTGTTCTTGAATCTTGTTTGCTGATGACTAGATGGTTAAATTCTATAGGTAATACATAATGTATCTTAATAGGTTAATGTGTTACTCTTCTCAATTTAGTTTTCATTTTTATTAAGATTTTATTTATTTATTTTTAGAGAGAGGAAGAAAGGGAGAGAAACATCACTGTGTGGTTGCTTGCCTCCTGAGTACTCCCTACCAGGGACCTGGCCTCCAGCCCAGGCATGTGCCCTGACTGGTAATCAAACCAGTGACCCTTTGGTTTATAGGCCAGCACTCAATCCACTGAGCCACACCAGCCAGAGCTAGTTTTCCTTTTTAAAGAGATCTTACTATTGTCTGATTTTTTCCCTGCAGATAAGTGGGGAAAATTGAGGCTTTGGGTTGAATTTAGATGGTGAATATTTAATCGTATTGGCAATCATTCACATAATATATGTCTAAAAACAAGAAAGTAGGTGGGTAATTATGTGTTTCCTGGTTTAGCATATTTTATTTCTTTTTCTTTCATTTCCATATGGTCCAAGCCCTGTTTTCAGTTGGATTTAACAGAATTTGAATTTTGGAATTTTTGAGTGGGTATGATAATATTTGGATTAAATTATTTTTTAACATTTTGCAACACATTTCTTAGTATTTGTGATATTTTAAATCATGCCAGTCAACTTTTGAATCACTTGTCCTTCCATATCCTAGTACTTAATTATTCACAGTGTTAGAAATTCAATTTAATTACTGTACAAGGTACAATTGAATTGCATACTTTATGAGGAACATATTATGAATGTCTTATTGCACTGAAAAAAATGAATGACCTTGTAATAAATTTTTATAGCTTCCATAAAGCACTATTTAGGACAATTTAAAAAAAGACAGTTGCACACCATCAGAATACTTTATCTAGATCTTTGTGTCAAGATCAAAGGAGAGAAAGAGTCATCGGAAGGGTACAAGCACATGTATTTGGTGAATCCGGAATCATATGTGCCTTAATGTGATTACAGGGGATGGTACTGAGTATCAGCAGTAAAGATGCTGAGATCAACCCCATTCTCTGAAGGTCAGTTTATTGCAGAAAAGGTATGGGGACATTTACCTTTTGATGCATAATTTTTATTAAAATATATTCATGGTAAAATAAAAAACAGATGAAGAAGACTACTTATGGCATAATGACTGTAACACATGGGTGATTTATATGTAGCATAAAGAGTTACTATAGCACAGTGAATTATCCAATGCTCATGAAATAGCGCTTCCGTTGCCGGCCACCACGGAAGCTCCCCACAGTCCCACTTCAGTCGCAGTTCCTTGTTTCCTTCGTAAAAGCAACCACTCTTCTGGTTTACATTTCCACCCACGTGTGTATCACAAGTGTCTCTCTCAACACTGTACTTAATTTTGCCCATTTTTAAAAGGTATTTTTAAAGTCTCTCATAATCTGTTTCCTCACATCTCTTTTTATGTCCTCGCTCTTCCTTCATTGAATGACCTGGTTTGTTTGACCTATAGAGATCCCACACCCTGGATTTTGCTGATTGCACTGATGTGTACCAGTTTGGGTGTATTAATTACTTCCTTGGGAGCCATTAGGCAGTTTGGAAATGCTGGGAACTTTGAGCTAATAAGAGAAGTCATTCATCATTCACTAGTATCTGCACATGTTGATTTCCAAGCTGACAAAAGCCTTTTGCTCTGTCACTAAAAAGGAGTGTGAGTGTTTCAGGTGGGCAGTCTGTATGGAGCTTTTTGGTAATCGTGGTGAGAGGTAATCCTAAGTGAATACGCTCAGTGACTCCCTCTCTTTCTGACTGATTCTCACTGTGTCACCCGGGAATGTAAGAGGAGGTGGACCTACAGAGTGGATTAGTGTTCCGTAGGACAGCATATCTCAAAATGTGTGTTGGAGAACACTAACAGCCCTTGACATCTTCATGCATAGTCAAAAAAAAAGGCATCTGAAGACAAATAAGATAGGAAAATGCTGAGTATTCATAAGCATTTTTGGCTTAACTTATTTTTCAAAATCTGTTTGACCAGAGACGGGTTTGTTGGTTTGTTTTCTTTCACTGAGTGTCTAACAATATCTTGTGATACACGTGTTTACTGTGGGTACAGTTGGAAAATCCTGATCAGGACTGCGCTGAGTCTGCAGATCAAGTTGGGGAGCAAAGGCATCTTAACAATGTTAAGTCTGATCCATGAATATGGGATGCCTTTCCGTTTATTTAGATCTTCTGTAACTTCTTGCAACACTGTACTGTAGTTTTCAGAGTATAAGTTTTGCATTTCTTTTGTTAAATTTATTTCCACACATTTTATTCCTCTGATGCTATTGTAGATGGAATTACTTTCTTAATTCTCTTTTTTGAATTATAAATTGTAACTGTAGAGAATTACAGTAATTTTTATATGTTGAGATTCTGCACCACAACCTTGTTGAACTTGTTTAGTTGCAGTAATTCTTAGAAGATTCTTCAGATGTTTCTGTACGTAAGACCATGTCATCTGCTAACAGCATTTTGCTTCTTCCTTTCCAATCTGGATGCTATCCACTTCATTTTCTTGTCTAATTGGCTGGATATATCCAGCTTGGTCATGGTATATCATTTTTTACATGGTGTTGGATTTCACTTGCTAGTATTTTGTTGAGGAGTTTTGCATTTATATTCGTAAGAGATATTGATCTGTAGGGTTTTTTTCTTATACGTATTTGTTGGGTTTTGATAATTACAGCTTCACAGAATGAATTAGGAAGCGTTCCTTTTAATTGTTGTGAAGAATTGGTATTAATTATTTAAATATTTGGCAGCATTCAGCAGTGCAGCCACCTGGGTCTGGGCTTTCCTTTGTGGATATACTTTTGGTTACTAATTCAGTCTCTTATTATGGATCTGTTCAATTTGTTTATTTCTTCTTGGATCAGTGTGGGTTGTTTTGTCTTGACAATAATTTGTCCATTTCATCTAATTTATTAACATATGTTGGTCAGAGTACAGAGTATTCCTCAATAATCATTGTTACTTCTGCACGTTGGTGGTAATGTCCCCTCTTTGGTTCCTAATTTCAGTAATCGAGTCTTCTCTCTTCCTTCATTGGTAAGTCTAGCTAAAGGTTTGCCAATTATTTCCCCGCTTTATTGAGACATAATTGACATATAACATTTTGTAAGTATAAGTGTACAACATGTTGATTTGATACACTTACATATTGCAAAATAATTACCACTCTAGTATTAGCTAACACATCCATCACATCACATACCTATCATGCCTCACTGTGGTGAGAATATTTAAGACCTACTCTCTTGGCAACTTTCACATGTATAATAAATATAATATTATTAACTATAATCACTATGCTCTATATTAGATTCCCCAGAACTTATTCACCTTATAGCTGGAAGTTTATACTTTTTTAAAGGTTTAAGGATTTTATTGATCTTTTCAAAGAACCAACTTCTAGTTTTTCTATCCTTAATTTTTTGTCTGTATTTTAATATTTATTATATCCTTTCTTCTGTTTGTTTTGGGTTTAGTTTGTCTTTGCCTTCCAGTGTCTAAGATAGAAGGTTTTCTATTGACCTGACACCTTTATTTTTATGATAGGCATTTACAGCCATAAATTTCTTCTAAGCACTGCTTCTGTAGCTGTGTTTCATAAGTTTCGACCTTCTGTGTCTTCACTTTCATTTATCTCAAAGTATTTTTCTAATTTTCTTTGTAATTTTTCCCTTGACCCATTGATTATTTAGGAGTATGTTGCTAAGTGTGTCGTTAATTTCCATGTATTTGTAAGTTTCCCCAAATTTGTCCTATTCTTGATTTCTAATCCTATTTCATTACAGTTCGAGAATATTTGAGGTTTGTTTTAGGGCTTGGCGTGTGGCCTGTCCTGGAGAGTGGCCTGCGCATGGGAAAGGAACGCACGTCCTGCTGCTGGCGGGTGGGGCAGACCGTAGGCGTCTGCGAGGTCTCCCTGCTGGGCTGTGGAGCACCTCCTGTTCGTCTTCTGGCAGGCGGTCCAGCTATTACTTAAAGGGAAGTGTTAAGGTCTCCAACTACTGTTGTTGAGTTGTTGAATTCTCCCTGCCTTCCTGGAAGTTTGCTCCATGTAATTTTGGTGTACAATTATTATGTACATACATGTTCGTAACTTGTTATACATTCCTGATGGATTTACCCTTGTATAAAAATTTACTGTTTTATAAATTGCCTGTCTTTATCTCTTTTATGTACTCTTTCATAAAGTGCCTGACTTTATCTCTAGGAATATTTTTTGTTTTAAAGCCTATTTTGTCTGATACTAATATAGCCGCAATAGCCCTGTTATGGTTATACTATATCCTTTTCCATACTTGTAATCTATTTGTACCTTTGAATCGAAAGTATGTTTCTTATACACAGCACATGGTTGGATCTTGTTTTGTATTTTTCTTAGTTTTTACAGTTTTTCAGATTTTATGTATTTACTTTTAGAGAGAGGTGAAGGGAAGGAGAAAGAGGAAAAGAAACATCACTGTGTGATTGCCTGTCACATGACCCCAACTGGCACCCTGGCCTGCAGCCCAAGCATGTGCCCTGACTGGGAATCGAACTGGCGACCCTTTGGTTTGCAGGCTGGCACTCAGACCACTGAGCCACACCAGTCAGAACAGGATCTTGCTTTTTAATCCTGTCGACAATCTGCCTTTTAATTATTTTGCTTAATCCAAGCACATGTAATATGAGTATCGACAGAGTTGCATTTGCATTTACAATTTTACTTTTTGTTTTCTATATGTAGTATGTCTTTTTATTTCTCTATCCCTCTTTTACTGCTTTCTTTCACTTAAACATTATCTAATATAATATTTTAATTTCTTTAAATTTTCACAGTTTTTGGTGAGTTTTTTATCCATTGCTATGGGGCTCAACATATACATCCTAACTTATCAAAATTTACATCAGATTTATACTAACTTAATTCCAGTGAGGTATAGAAATGTTAATTCTATACATCTTTATTCTATTTTTCTCCATTTTGTTCTATTGTTATACATTTTGCATCTATTCAATATATGTGTCACAAACTTAACAATGCATTGCCATAATTATTACCTTATATAATGTTGTGTCTTCTAAGGAAGCTAAGAGAAGAAAGGGAAAAAGTGAATATTTATAGCATTTGTTATACTAACCATCTCATTTACCATTTCTGGTTCTCTTCATCTGTGGATTCGTTACCATCTGGTATCACTTCCTAACACAACTGTATTCTCATCTTCTTTTTACTGTTATTGGCAAATATATCCCAGGTCTATATATCATAGGCCAAACAATGTGAATACATATGTAATCATATATATATTTATAATTTTGCAATTATATAAAAAAATAATTATATATTTATAATTACTTTTTAAGTAATTATATATTTATTAAAGTAATTATATATTTATAATTACTTTTTAAGTCAATTAAGGAGAAGAAATATGCATTTATACTGCCTTTACAATTATGCAGTTATCTTAACTGGTACTGTTTGGTTTTCCCTGTGTGGTTGAATTACTCTCTTGGGTTATTTGCTCCCAGCCTGAAAAACTTCCTTCAATATTTTATGTAAGACAAGTCTGCTAACAATATAATTCTCTTTGTTTTTGTTTATCTGGAATGTCTTAATTTTATTTTATTTTTGTAATAGATTTCCCTGGATATATGATTCAGGTTTGACAGGGTTTGGGTTTTTTTTTTAGCACTTTTAATATATTACTCCCACTATCTTCTAGCCTCTATTGCTTCTAATGAGAAACCAGCTATTAATTTTACTGAAATTCTTTTCTAAGTAACAAGGCATTTTTTCTCTTACTGCTTTCATGATTTTCTTGTCTTTGGTTTTCTACATTTTTATTATGAATTATCTATATGTTGATCTCTATGTTTATTCAACTTGGATTTCACTGAACTTCTAAGATATGTATATTGTTTTTCATTAAATTTGAGATATACACAACTATCATTTCTTCAAATAATTTTTCTTCTTTCCTCCTCATCTATCTCTCTCTCTCTCTCATTGATGAATTTAATGGTGTCCCACATTTCTCTGAAACTTTATTTTTCTTCATTCTTTTTCCCTCTTTGGATTGCATAATCTCTGTCAGTGCATCTTCAAGTTGGCGTATTCTTTCCTCTGCTGGTTCAGATCTACTGATGAACCCCTCTGGTGAATTTTTCACTTTGGGTATTGTGCTTTCCAACTCCAGAGTTTTTTATTTTCCTTTTTATAATTTCTCTTTCTGTATTGATACTCTCTGTTTGATGACACATTGTCTTCATCTTTACTTCTTTAATCCTTGTTCTTCTTTAGTCCCTTGAATATGGTGTAATGGTTACTTTGACGTCTTTGCCAATGGAAGCTGGCGTTGGGCTGCTCTCGCAGGCAGTCAGCACTGCTGGCTTTGCGTTCCTATGTTTGTGTCACATTTTCCTGTTTCCTTACATACCTCATAGTTTTTGTGGAAAATGGGACATTTTGGTGGGTCCTGGTCTCCCTGATCCTTCTATAGAGATTGTTGCTGTTGTTTGCTTGTTGTTCAGTGACTCGTTGTGCTGTCTCAGTCTGTGTGACTGCACTGGTATGAAGTCTCGCTGTTGCTCCTCAGACACCGTGGCTTGGGGAGTGCTCGCAGCACTGTTGGCCTGGGGGCTTTGTCTGTTTCTTCCCCAGGTCACACCGGTCTGTCAGTCTCCACTAACCGCTGGTTGATTGTCCCATTGCTCTCAACAAGCTCCGGGGCATAAAGTGTGCCACTGATCGATCTAACTAAATGGGGGTCCCCTGCAGGGCAAGCGTTTGAGGCCAGTGTTTGAGATTTGCTCTGACTGCAGGAGGGCTTCTCTTCGCTTTTTTTCCCCTCCTGGTTTCCGATGGTAAACTCTCTGGTCTATGGATTAGTTTACATCTGTAATAAAGCTATTAGTCTGCTTTTAATTGCTTTCCACCAACACCTCCACTGTGTCTGAGTGCACCCTTTGACTTGAACTTACTCAAATTCTGTTTCAAATAAAGTCTCTCCTCATGGCTAGAGCTTCAAGGCTCTCTAGTTTATGGCCTGCTTCTTCCTCTGAGCAAAGTCTCTGAGCTATGGCTCTAGACCTTTTCTCTGAGTGATACCCTGCTTTAGTTATTGGGCACAGAATGAGGTGGGGAGGTACCCTTTGGTCTTTGCCTGCCTCTCCCAGTCTGGCCCCTCAAGCCTGTGAATGAGCTGGGGCTGAGGCCTCAGTATTGTTAGTATGCCCTGCACATAAAACGTAGGGTCTCTCCCCACACATGGGCCTGGGCAGAAAAATGGAACCCCCAAATTCTTGGTGGCACTTACTGGGAACTTAGCTATGTAACAAGTAGGTACAGGGTGGGATAAGAAGTGTGTATGTTCTGCCCCTCTTGAGAAGACACTGTAGCCCTCAATGGGGAGCTGAAGCAAGAGAGAGCCCTGTGTTCCCAGCTCCCTGGAGTGAAATTTAATCACCCTGGGCAGGGGGCAGGAGAAGGGAGTGGGCTCAGATGGCACAGATCATTGCTGCTCTACTGACCTTTAGTAGGTCTTCTTGAATAAATGTTTCCTCATTTGCTGTACATCTTTAATATCATTTCCAGATCATTTAAATGTTTTTAAATGAGTTCAATGATATATTGAACACATTTATTCACCAAGAATCTAAGTAATAAAATATTATGGAGGCAATCTTAGCCCTCTGTATTCTGCTTTCCAATCCCACTTCCATCTCTTTCACCAGAAATAATCAGTATCTTGAATTTAGAGTTTCACATTCCTATCACATGTTTATATTTTAGTATATATGTATACATTGTGAAACAAGAAACATGATTCCTTAAGGAATATAATCAGATGCATATTAAGATAGTGAGCATGTTTCATTAATGAAAAAAAAATAGCTCTTGCTTGGAAAAAAACAAATGAACACAAGAATATTAGCTAAAAATATTTCCACAAATCGATTGAACTCTAAAGTTCATTATTTGTAACTTAGAAATGTCCTCTCCTTGTTATGATAAGACACAAAATCCTACTCTCACTGATTGGTAATCACATCTGGATTGTAAAGTGGTACCAGGAGAGCTGATTCTGGTTTCCTGGAGTGACAGGGCCCTGATGAGACCCTGGAGAGGGTTACTGTGCATCTCTCTCACTCCCCACCCAGCAAGTTCCACTCTTTGTGAACACATGAGGCCTGGGCATAGCAGTGCTAACCTGGGAAAGTGGCGGGTGATGATCATCTAGAAGGGAGAGAGATTCAGGGCAGATAGATTGTTGTTTTAAGAGATGAATGGAACAACAAAGGAGTATATGGAAGTTCAGAGTCAGGAAATTTTGAAGGACTTGAGTTGGGAACTAGAGAAAGTAGGGAGGTAGGAAAAGGACTTAGAGTCTCTCTGTGTCAGATTAACCTAACTGAAAAGATGGATGAGGACTAGAGAAAAAGGAAATACACAGCTTGTGCAAGTATTGCATTTATGAAAGGGGATAGAGGTCGGTACCAAGTTCACTGCAAAGGGCCTGTTGTAGACTGAAGAGAACCCCAATGACCTGTGTCCAGGGCAGTCCTCTTTCTTTGCCATGAATGGAACCTGTGCATATGATGGGCTATCACTGCTGTGCTTATGTTACATTCCATGGCAAAGCGGAAGCATGTTGCAAATGGGCCTCACTTTATCAGGTGATCCCTTACAAAGTAAGAAGCTCTGCTGGCCTTGAGTCGCAAACAGTCATGCCATGAACAGCCTGGGGAAATGGGCAGACTGCGGTAGCTGAGGGCCTCAGTCCCATAGCTGTCAGGAACTGAATTCTGCCTACAACCTGCGTAACCGTGCAAGAGGATGCTGAGCTCCCGATGAGGATGCATCCTGGCCAATACCTTGATTGTAGGCTTATGGGGCCTGGAGCAAGAGACCCAATTAGGCTGTGCCCAGACTCCTGATCCATGGGAACTGGAGGATAATAGATTTGTGTTGGTTTAAGGCACTAAATCTGTGGTCATCTGTTACACAGCAATCAAAAACTAATACAAGACCTCTTTCAAAATGTTTCCTTGGGCCATCAAAACATCTAGCCAGGTTCCAAAAAAACATTGCAATGACTTGGATCATTCTGGAAGACATTTGACCTGAGTAATTATCCCATGTGCCTGTTTCTATTCTACTATTTCAAAGGCATGAGAAGAGCCATTCTTGAGCTAGTTTTAAGGTCATTTCTTTATTGCTTAGTTTCTCAGTGTTTTGTCTATAACTATTGCCTAGAGGATTCCAAAATTATATAAATATTTTCTACTTATTAAGTAATGGCATTTGAAAATGATAACTTCATGCCAAATTGGTTCTTCTTTTATCAAAGACTGATATTCTCACTCCTGTAATTATATTTCCAGTGGTTTCACATGGCTTTTCCAATCGCCTAATGGGTTCTGCCATATAATCATTCTTACTGAAGGAAACAAAAATAAATGCCGTAATAATTTTTTAATTACCACTTCAGAAAATTCTAAGATGGATGTTAGAGAGCTTGAATATAGACACAAATTCTTGGTGCCGATAAAGAAAACAGAAGAATTATGTGCATTGGAAAGGACCATTCAAAAAAATTTATTACCACACTCTTTTAGTTTTAGATTTAATCTGTGCTCCTCTGCTCACAACCCATTGGAAGATTAGCGGTCCCTATAATATTATAGGTTATACAGATTATATAGTCTATACTCTACATAGATTATATACATTATAGATTATAAAGAAATACTTACTTTTGGTTTTTAATTCATTTTTTATGTGAAAGAAAAGCAGTTTTATCATTAGGGAATAAAGGAGTCCAAAGGAATTAGCTTGGCACCGCCCTTTACATCCTCTCCTCTTAGAGCCAGGGAACTGGAGATACAAGATTGAATGAATCTCTAGACTTGGTGAAAAAGGTATATTTAAATTAGGCAATAGGAATAGTATGTTTTATTTTCAAAATGTATGATAATTCCAAGGAGTTGAGAAGGATCTCTCTATCCGTTCTGAGGTTGCTTGTGAGAGAAGCTAGCAAATGGAGGGGCCAGACCTGGACAGTTTGGACATAGAGTCTGCTCTTCCTTCTTCCCCATTCCATTTCTAACCAAGAAGTGAAAGTGGCAAAAATCTTCCGAGGTGCAGAACACAGACAAGCCGTGAGGTATGCCAGCAGCTTCTCAGCAAATCTTTCAGTGGTGGGGGGAAATGCTGGGGAATGATGCTGGGCGGTCAGCACAGGAAGTTGAAGCAGTCACCCATGGTGACCAAAGGAGAAGCAATGGGCTGTCTCTAACTGCAGGGATGTCTCAAGCTCTACTCACACGTGTTAGAACCTGTGAGGACACTTAGGGACATGCTACACATTCAGCCATTGTTAGGACCCTGAAAGAAGTTGCTGGCCTGAGCACATGTAACGCTCTCGTTAGATAAATAGCAACTCAGCGATCCTATGACACAGCCTTTCTCTCTGGAGGGAAGAAAGATGCAGCATTTCCCAAAGCATGGCATCTGACAATACATTATACTCGTCAGAAATTAAGCTGCACCAAGGAGAGCTAATGGAGCAGAGCAAAATCTTTAGAAACAAGTCCCCTTTTGTTATTTTTGTGGAGCTTTTAACAATTCCTAGTTTGTGGTGCATTAGCAGAGACAAAGAACTGTGCCTCTATTGTAACCCCTGAAGAAATGAGGTCTGTTTCTCCAGGCTAAATTCAGTGCCATTTGCAGCAGATAAAGTTCTTCGCCAACCTGTCACCGTGATGGGTTTCTCTGTACTCCTTCAGCCAGGAGGAGTTAGTGCGCTGGCACATAGCACGTCAGACCATTTGGAAAGCAATAGTATCATAATCTGGGTAAAAATAAAATTAGATGGATGAATCCAAGTACCTAAATGTTAACGTTTGTTATACACAAAGATCAAATCAGAGATAGCATGACATCAATCAACACAGGAAGACAGTGCTCATGAAAATGCTTCATTTCAGAATTTGCGGAGCAAGTAAAAAGACCCCACCCACCACCACCACCATGATTCTGATGCTCCCTTTCCTGCCTCCCAGGATTGTAAAGATGCATAAAACATCCCGAGTCCTCCCCTGGGTAGGTGTTTCAGATCGCCTCCAAGACAGCGCCTCCTGAATCCCTGCAAGGCAATGCCCTGGCTCTTCCACTTCATGATTCTCCGGAGGCTGTTCTGTTGGCATCCTTGGTGAGTTCCATGAGCCAACAGTTGGCAATGACTTTGTGCAGTTATTTACTTGCTGTCACTGCTGATGCTTAATACTATAACTGAATTATGAAATAAACTTTGATCTTTACTCTTTTTGACTATAACTACAAAGTACATATATTTGTATAACTAAATATACATATAGTTATATTAATAACTACAAAGTACATATACTTGTCTTTCTTTGATAATATTAATGAAATACTTCTTCCTTCATAAATATTAAATAAAGGGAAGAAGCCCAATGATGAATCAACCTGCTATTTAAGCCTCCAACTCTATCATTACCTCATATCATATCAGCATCTTTTTCCCTGAGAATTCTTTCCCATTTTTCTCCCCATCTCCAACTTTGCTTAATTTATTCAGTACAATTTAAAAAATAAGAAATGGGCTTTTCTGGAACAGTTTTAGGTTTATCAAAAAAGGAACAAAAAGTAGAGAGAGTTCCCATATACTCTCTCACCACCTCTGTTTCCCCTATTACTGCCATCTGGCATTAGTGCAGTATATTTGTTGCGGTCGATGAGACAATGTTAAGACATTATTATTAACTAAAGTCTATAGTTTACATTAGGGTTCACTTTTGTGTTATACATTACATGGGCCTTAATATATATACGAGAGTGTGACATGTATCCACCATTACAGTATCATAAAAAGAATCCAGGTACCACTTTGACTGTCTGTTTTCAGCTTCTGCAGACACTACAAAACTAAACAAGAAAAAAATACTGTATGTGCTCAGGTCAGGAGGAGTCAATCCATTGTCAAGTAACTCCAGTGGACCCAGGACTGTATATTGTTCCTATTGCAGTGAGTGGCCACTGACATGGAAGAAGTGGTTTCCTCTGGCTTTTTCCTGCTGCAGATGAAAGCTCTCTTATGCACGTTAAATGGGCAGGTATAGGTGAAATTAAGAGGGACATCCGGATGAGATCTTTCACCCATTCTGCTCTGCTACTTTGTCACTATCTCCATTGCCTTCCAGTATGTCTACTCCTTGAAGCTCATGTCTAAGGAAGATGATGGTAGGAACTGCCACCATCATCTGTGCTGGACAGATGTCTACTGTGCTGGAGAGCTGGTGACATCTGGGAAAGCCTTAACAAACCTTTCCCTTCAGTAATCTCCCTGCTCTTTCTGGAAAACATTGTGTACTTGATCGTTCTCCTTTTTTCATCTGGATTCAATTATGATATATATTTTATTCATGTGTAAGGTCCATTGTTTTAATAATAAATTTAATGAAAATAAAATTGTTTTCTCCTATTACTCTCTTATATTAATTAGACCAGCCAAAAGGACCTGAAAGGGTAGAGAAAATTTTTTTCTATCCAACAGGAATGACATTTCCAGCAGGCAAAATTTTATTCATTTTTTTAACAAACATACCATTTTGAAAAATATACAATTACAAACATTTGGGTTAAATTCCCATATTTTGTTATTCAGAATGATGTTTCTATGAGCATTCTTGGACATGTCTCTATGCAAGTCCAAGAGTCCATTGTTTGATTCTATGACAAGGTTATAGAGGAAATTTTCCCTAATTGTTCTCATCTCAGGATACAGTTGACTTTTCATTCAGCATTTTACAAAGAATAGAACCCTCTTGGGGTTCCAAAGTCATGTGGGGGCACCCCTTATAACCCCTACTTGAATAAATCTTCAGAGTTATCCTAGATCCCTTAGAATAGTTTTCCAAGCAAATATAATTCCTAGAATTTTTTTCTATAGATTTGTGCTTTTTTTATCCTTTCATATTTATTCCTATAGGTTTTTAAGATTTTGGATTTTCCTTTGAACACTTTACTGGTATTTCAGAGAATCTGATTGTGTTGTGCTTAATCATTTTCTAAATTGAAATTAATATTTGTACTTAATCTTTGATGAAAAAAGCAATTTAAAACAGAGTTTTTAAAATTCTACGTGGATGGATTTTGGAGTTTTCGGGTTTTATTGTTAGCTTTATTTCCTTATACCAGGTTTTCAGGGTTTTCTTCCATAAATCTGGTTTGCCAATACCCCTCAAAGTTTAATGTAGATCAGAACCAACCACCTAGATGTCTTGTTAAAATATAGATTATGTTTCAGTAGGTCTATCACAGGTGGGCACCAGGTTCTAGGTGATCGCAGACAAAGAATTGAACCGAACACACAGAGAGTTTAGAGCAGCAAGGGAGAGAGCAGATTTATTAAGCAATAGTACACTCCACAGAACATGGGAGCAGGCCAACTCGAAGCAGAGACTGACCTCAGGGGCTGGAGGGATTCTATTCTTATAGGGCGGATATTTCCTGGCTAGTTTCAGTGGGCTCTTATTGCGCATGTACAAGTAATTGTATTGCTTTAAAGCTACTGAACATGTGGTCTCCCATGATTTTCCTTGATTGGCCACCAGAGAAGGGGGTTGCACAATGTTAATTTATTATGATGCTATTATAATGCAGCAGGAGTCATGTAGCATCTTCTATGCAGGTGCATTCATGATTCACCATGATTCAGCACTTTTCCAGAAAACAAGAACAATTGGTCTTAGAATAGGGTCTGTGTCGTGTATCGCTGTCCTTCATCTTAGCCCCTGGGGCACCTCTGGAGTTTCCTCCTTCCTGACTATCTCCTGCCTCAAGTCCAGATATATTTCTAGCAAGTCTTTACATAATGCTTTTGGTCCACGGGCTGTACTTGAAGTAGCAAGGCCATGTTCCATTATTTTAATAGTTTTTGGAGTAAATCCTGACCATCAACATAAGAAACGTCCAAACTTGTAAGAAGTTTTATGACTTTATTTGAGCCAAACTGGTGACAACTGTTGGGAAGCAAAATCTCCACTGACTGAGAAAAAGCTCTGGAAAAACGGGAGCTTTGCACCTTATTTTATACATTGCAGTCAAAAGAGAAGACATAAGTGTGTTACATGAAATTCATTGGTGGTAGATTAGGGAGGTGGGAGAAAGACAAGGGGGAAGTCTCTGGGACTGGACAAAGAGTAAAATGATAAACACATCCTTCTCTTATGTTGGTGAGTACAGGTAGGTAGATGACAGTCAACAACTAACATGATAACGATAACAATGAGTGGCTCTGGTGCGGTGCCTGTGCCTGAGGGGTCCTGAGAAAGGGAATCTGACATTCCAAGGGTATGTTATCAAGTTCCATCCACACAGCCTTGTCTTCACCTGTTTGTGGATAAGTGGTTCTTAGCTCACATTCAATATAACAAAGTCTAATAGTTCGGTGTTCTTAAAAGGACTGCATCTTATTTGATCATCACAGCAGCATCACCAGTAGGTCTGGACGGCTGGCTTCCTCACTGACAGCAGTGAGCTGTGTGTGCTGGGGCAGAGCCCACCCCACTTCAGTCTGGCTTCCCTGTCACACAGCCTGCACCAGCTGTTTTCCCAAAGCTGGGGTGGGGGGCGGGGTGCAGGTGACTAGATGACAACTTAAATTTAGGTAATTTGCCCTAGAACACTTTTTCTCTAAATCTGCTTTATCACTTTCTCATAGGCTTGTTCTGCTTGCCTTTGGTGTATTTTCTTCCAGATTGAGGTAGAAATTCACCTGGCCACCCTAGAAACCCTGGACATGACAGTTTTTCTGAGTGTTAATTTAGCATTTGGGTGTCTCTTTTCAGCTGAAATTGGCATCTGTGTAGCTCCTTTTTTTTTTTCATTGCAACTTTCTCTAGCATTGATTCTCAACACATATGAGCATGGTACAAATTTAGGGAAATCTTTAATAAAGGAATCTGTTTCACTTTGTTTAAAACTGTGTTTCCCAAACTTACCTGGCCATAAAATTCTTAGCTTTGGTAACAAAGACATCCTTCTTCATTTTGCCAATGTTTCTCAGTCTTTTATAGAGATACATATACTTCTCAACCAACCATGTCCTAAACTCATACGAAGTAACAAGCATTATACTAAGCACTTTAAAGACATTATCTCGCTTTATACTCACAACCACCCTTGTGGTATTAGAAACTGCTTTAGATAGGAGGTTATTAACTAAGTACAGGCTTAGTAACTTATATGATACATTTAGTTGATTTAGGACAGAGCTCACTGCCTGGCCCAAAAGCAAGTGGGGACAAAGTAACCACAGAGGGTGGTCCGAAATTAAAACTTTTTAACTAAAATCATGTCATGGCGGGTAGTTATGTCCTAGGCTGGTATCTTTCTTGACAAAGGTCAGTCTTTACTATAACTGAGCCTGTCCATTGTCCTTGTGTATCTACAAAGACAGGCCTTCAAACCTTTGGAATGTCGGGGTGATTTCCTTTTTCCAGACCCCTGAGGGCACAGTCTCCCGCCAGGGCTCGGGAGACCACAGAGCCCCTCGCTGTTACCACATTGTTGACTTTTGACTATCCTGTGCCCACCAATGTAAAGCGAGTGTGTGTCCATGTTTTACTTTTTACCCAGGTCCAGAGTTTCCCACTTTGCTTTCTCCCACCTCCCTGAGCTGCCACCAATATAGTGCTTTATAGCGCCCCCTTGCCTCTCCTCCTGTGATTGTGACCTATGAAATAAGCAGTGAAACAGCCATTATCTGGAGCACTTTCTCAATCTGTTGAGATTTGCTTCCTGGTAATTGTCATCAGTTTGGATCAAATAAACTCATTAAAATCCTGTGCAGGTTTGAACGTTTCTTACCACAGGTAACCTACATCTTGGGGCCGCCTGACTGGTTTTCAGGTACCATACTGGCCCTTTCCTTAGCACAAGGACCATTCAGCAAATTCTGACATTATCAGTTTAAAATAAAAAGATGGGTGATAGAGGGTGCAACCAAGAGGGGGACCCCAAATAGGGATTTGGAATGGGGTGGGGGAACTTGGCAGTTATGGAAGACTATTGTGAAATCAAGCATACTTGACCAATAAAGTGAATGCCCAGAAGGGTGTGTTTGTCACCTAGCAAATGTGGCGCATTCCCAGGGAAACATCATTCTCAGAAGAGACTGTAATGCATTTCCCAGGTGTTCTCTGCATGCCAGGTCCTTTCCTCCAGGGCAGCTTGGCGAGGCTGGTGAGTTGGAGGTGACAGGGCAGGGGACTGTGACTGGCACACCATGCGGGAAGGATGGAGAGCTCTGCCTTCGAAGTGAAAGTTGAATCTAATTTCCAAAACTAAGTGAGAATAATAATGACAATAAAAGATCCAGAACGCTGCCACTTTATTACATCCCATTGTGTTTATAGTTTTGGCAATGACAGGGGGGGAAATCCTGCAATCAAATTAGGGCAATCTGCATGACAAAAGAATTAGCAAGAGACAGTGAGGCAGGAAATTGTTGATGATTTTCATTATCTGTAATGCTGCTGAGAGCTTCATTTGTCTTCACCTTGAAACTTTGGAGAAAATCTGAATCTTGGCAACATTAGCTTTTTTTTTTTTTTTAACTGAAGCATCTTGCTATTTAAATAATCACCAAGCCCTTGAGGTTATTTTGGAATGCTTTTCTTTCCTAGGTGCCTGGGGTTTTTTTGTTCTGAAAAGAGACCCATTTGAGAAAACCTTAGGGGCTCTAGGTGCTGTTTATTACTTAGATAAACATTTTGTCATATTTAAAATTACAAGATTACAAGGGACTCAAATGGAATGAGGAGTGTTGACTTCAAACCAGTTCTCCCGCTTGGTGTTGGGCCATGAACTCAGTCTCAGATTCCTCCGTGTGGTCTCCTCTGGTTGTGACAAGGATTTAAAGAAATGTGTGTGAAGTCTCTAATCACATTAGGCATTCCCTAATTAGTGGCTAGCATTTTATAATGTGTCTTGTGAAATTTTGCTAGGTGGAGATATTAGCTGTGGTTTGGAGATGAACTTACATGGCTGTTCTCCATGAGTATTTATGTTTTTCCAGAGGTCAATGATATTTATGCATGCCAGTTTTGGGACAAAGTTGAACACAAGACAAATAAGCAATTATCAAGATTGGTTGGATTTTTCCACTTTTTCCAGTTGAACTGGATTTTTCCCATTGAGCTGGAATTAAAGAACAATTAGTTCTTGGACTCATACCTTCCTTCATTTTTGGTTAAGAAGATAATCTTCACAAGTGCACTTTTACATATGTTGACTGTAAACAAAAAGTCAGTTATTTCTCCAGGGAAAAAAAAAAGGGGGTGGGAGTTTATTCGGGAACAACAAGGAATTGCTATCCGGTATGTGCCACCGTGGCAAGCCACAAGCAAGTTGCTAGAACAAAAACGAGGATGGTCTTTCTTAGTGAGGAAAGAGAAGTTGGGAAGAGCTGTTACTAGCTTCCCTTGCTGTCTATGTAGGGTGTGAGAGCTCCCCCTCCTGGCCTCCCTACTTCACTTCAAATAGGTTTTTCTTACTTTTTACACATACATAAGGCAGATATTCAGATTGCTTTTGACATCATGTGTTGGATTATAAATCTTTACAACGCGTGCACTAACAAATTAGTACAAAAACAGAGTTTTTTCATGATGTTTCACTGTTTGAGTCATCAATTTAGATGTAACTCTGATGAAATGGTCTTTAGCCCCTTTCTGCTCTCTCTGATGGGAGTATATTTTAATTGAATGGTTCTAGTTAAGATACTTAGGTGGGCTAATTTAGCTTCTTTCAACACTTTGCCCTTTTTTTTCTACTCTTCTATTTTCTGACCTTTCTCACAGCTCCTTTCTTGAAATATAATTTGAAGTTTCTGTTGTTCTTTAAATGATTTATTTTCATTAATCTGTAATTTGGAAAACTGATAAAGTCCTTTTGGCTTAGAGGGGTTCTATCATGAGAGATGTTAGTTTCTATCAGGTCCCATCTACAGCGTCAGGCCCACCCCACACCTAGCCAACCCAGGCGGAAGCGCTCACACCCTTCATCCTTTGAAAGTGTCAGATGATAAGCTGGACTGTCACTGGAAAGCAGACATCTTCAATTAGCAACTAAAATTGTTCACACAGATCACAAACACCAAGGTGGAAGGGAAGCGTTCCTAGGTCAGATGCTTAGAATTATATAGGGGAATTTTTTTAAAAAGAAAGTAAGATTCTGACAGAACCTGAAATAAGATTCGCCTTTTATTTATAGGCATGGGAGTTTTTTGTCCCCTGGAAATCCAGATGTTAAGTACCTGGGTGAATGTGTGTGTACATATATATGTATTCCTGGGTGTAGAAGTGTATGAAGGTGTGTGTGCGTGTGTGTGTGTCTCAGCATGTGCTGAGTACATTACTTATGTACCCACATAAGTAATCCACTATCGGGAAAGTTGATTTTATCTCAGAAGTATCATAAGCAATCCAACTGTGATTGTGATTTCATTCTCTTCCTGATAATATTCAGTAATTAGAAGTCTGTCTACGTTCATTCACTTTAGTTTTAAAAGATGACTTTAGGAAGGCAAAGTCCTGTGTCCGCTACAGCTCTCTCCAGCAGCGTCTTCTGCCCCAGGACCACCTCACCTTCCCTGTGGACTCTCTCCCCGGGAGGCTGCAGGGTGGTGCTGTGACGGCCTGCGCCTCCAACAGCTCCGTGCTGGGCCCGGATTGTCCGTCATTTGGGGCAGATTACTTAGCTCCTTAAAATTTATTTTCCTCATGTGCTAAACAGGAGACATGTAACTGAGGAGCTTGTTATAGTACATAAAAGAAAAGTTGTAAACGAACGCCCAGTAAATGCTAAGTATTGTTGTTTCTGCTACAGTCAGTATCTCTGGGACCTGAATGCCGCAGCTGCCATCTCTGCTGGCGCAGCAATCCGCACCGGCGTCCCTACAGGTCCCGCTCCTCCCTGGAGACTCTGCGGCTAACAGTGTCCAACACGTTACAGATTTAGGTGTCAAAAAGGGGACATTTTAATGGTGGACATTTTAAATAAAAGCAGACATTTTATTAACTTCTAAGAATGAGCTTTATGTGTGCCAGAGTTCTATTAGGGAATAAAAACTCTATTTTTAATATAAACAATTGTTTCTAATTTATGTGTGTTTCAGATATGGCCACACAACTGTCAGATTTTATTAGTACGAGACTCACCTACAAACCTAACATTGAGATTCTGACTGAGAAAAAAAACCAACTACACATCTCAGATGAGTTCCTGTGACTGACATAAAAATTTTAGAGTCAATTTGAAAAAAAATACTATTTATTAAGTATTAAGTATTATTTGTTAAGTATTTGTATGGCAGATACTCTTTTAGATCACTTATATTTTGTGAAATTTTAAAAATATCCATATTTTTTGACATTATCCTGAACACATATGTGATGCTTCTAGACAGAGCATATTATTATTATTTATTTACAACAAACAACCACTGTGTGGTTCTCTTGTGTCCCAATTATAAAAATTAGGGTGATATGATGAGACCCAGATATAGTAAAACCGTACCTAAGGAGTCTGTATTTCTTTGGGATGAGTCCCAAAGAAATAAATGTGGGTTCTTACCTACAGGGGTGGGCAAAAGTAGATTTACATTTGTGAGTACACAAAACACAAAAAAGTTTATTCTTGTATTTTTTTTTTAACAAAACAACTGTAAACCCACTTTTGCCCACCCCTATATGCTGTCTTCTGCCCCTGATAGAGTCACCTTGGACACCTACTGGGAAGGATCCTGAGCTCTTACTCTAACCCTTTGGAATATAAACAAATCTCTCTACAGGAAACATAAGTGTAGGGTCTCCGGGTTCACAGCCTAGGCATGTCTCTAGTCTCTTTCTGCAATTCTCTCACTATGTAAATCAGTCATAAATTAATCTCCAAGAGGTGCTTTTAGCAAGAGCCAAGTCTGAGTAAAATTTGCGCAAAAAACCCGTCTGCTGTGAAAACTAATTAAGGAAACGTCAACCACACTTAGAGTCAGGAGCGCCTGTAGGGGGAGCTCTCAGGCCCTGCAAGTCACCTGTGGCCCCAAACCGGAAGAGAGGAGCCTTGCATCTCCGACGGGGAGGTACTTTCTACCCCACCAGGAGCTATTTTCTGAGGTCAATTTTCTCCTCCGCTGGCAATAGACGAACCAATGAAAAGCCACCACACTTCAATCTTCCAGTTTCCTCATGTGGACTTTGTGTTTATGGCGGCTCCACCCAACTTCCCCTTTGCTCCATAAAAGAACATTCTTCTCCTTTGTTCTGTGGCACGGGTGTCCAACCTTTTGGTGTTTCTGGGCCACACTGGAAGAAGAAGGGTTGTTTTGGGCCACACATTAAATACATTGCACCAAGTAATCACACACACAAAAATCTCATAATGTTTTAAGTTAAATTTACAATTTTGTGTCGAGGCACATTCACAGCCATCCTGGGCCGCATGCGGTCTGTCAGTGACGGTTGGACGCTCCTGTCTGAGTCTTGCCTATGGTTTTGCCCTAGCTCACAAGTCCGGAACTGCAGTTCTTTGCTATTCCCGAATAAACCTATTTTTACTGGCAAAATAACTTTTTTAACTTTAAGGCCCACATTGTACTGAAACAAAGATATTTTCTCCACAGCCCCACATAACACTATTTTCCCCCATATCTCTTTTCCAGAAAGAGTTGAAAGTTAGAAAGTTTAAGTAAAATTTTCCAAATTTTATACAACTAACAAGGGGAAGATTTATGACTAAACCTGGAGCCTGTCTGAAGTAAAAGCTTTTTGGTGGTTAAAATTGCCTGTCTGAACGACAAACTAAGGGAGTTTTATGTATCGGTTATCAGCAGGCCTACACCTAAGTAAAACTGAGCACATTCCCATCTTACCTCCGGTTCATGGTTTTTCTGGGAATTAGACATAGTTAAGCACTTACTGGAAGAAGAAGGAAAAAAAAGTTTGACAAAAACAGGAAAGGGACTCTGGAATTTAGGAAGATACTTTTTTTTTTTTTTGGTTTTTGTCTTCATTTTTATTTTCTACAGTCTCACACTATTAATTCATTTCTGGAGAGTTTCCTCAAACATTGGGAGAGTTAATTCTCTCTCCACAGAACATGTTCTCTCCCCACTCCAATAAAGAAGGACTTTCTTCCATTTGTATTACTTTGATGTATGCTTCAAATATGGGTGTGGCCAATATGATAGCAGGTGCTACTTGTGACTGTTCCGAAGATGCAAAGAAGCCCAGCGATAGGTTTCTGTTTAAGTTCTGACACAAAGTGAGGAACTAGCCTAGGAGGGGAATTTAATGGACTGTGTTTTGTTATCAATTCCCATGAAAAGAAAGACAGCCTTCTGACAGTTTGTTCTGTGTCATCTGTAGGTGACGGTATCAGACAAAGGCATTATGGTTCTGATCCCCTAGGTTTAATCTCTTCTTTGTCAAAAGGAATATGAGTTGCCAATATGTTAAAATATTCTTCATCCTTGGTCTACAAAATTCTGCTGCAGTAAAATGATGGAAGTCGGTGACAACGTCAAAACACGGTGGCACATGTGTTTCAAACCAACTTGTGGACATGGACAAGTCCAGCACATACATGGTGCCGGCGGAATCGTGCCAGGGTGCAGCTGTGCCGCCCAGCTGACTCTCCATCTCTAAGGGTCACATGGGGCCAGGAATATTCCTGTGATTTTAAGTTTGCTGATGAGGCATAAGTCACCTGCGAATGCATTTTTAGGTGAAGATCCTTTGGGTTACCATCCTTGAGAATGGCTAGAGAAGGGAAGCAGGAGCTGGGAGCTGACCACTGCCAGCTCACTACCAGGCCCTACCAGCAACATCACAGCCTCCCCACCGGTCACCGCACAAGCCTGAGTGGGCCATGGTCCAGTTGCAGACCGGATCCACACATGGTCAGCGTTGGCCAAGACAGATTGCTGGAATCGGGGCGGGCTGGCCTCAGAGGAAGCTTCTGACAGCAGCTGTGCCTACAACTGTGCTTGCTTCTTCTGTGTGGGGAGATACTTAGGGAGGAAAAGTAAGGAGGCTTTTAATTCCCTTTCACTATCCTTTCTCCTCCTACCTCCCTCAATTGCCTGTTCTTTAGGACCTGAAATAAGTACAGACATGCCGTAAACAATTTTCTTCTTTTATCTCAATCTGTTAAAGAATGAGAGAAAGGTTGCAGTGGCGGGTAGTAGAAGGTGTGGCATTGGGGAAAAAATCAACCTTTGCTGTATCCCTGCTAGTTGTCAGACATTTTGCATACTGTCTTATTTATGTCTTTATAGCCCACACTAGGTAAGCATTCGTTCAACCGTTCATTCATCCACATTTTTTAAGTGCCTATTATGTACCAGGCACCATTCTAGGGGCGGATTATCGATATCGTTAACTTAAAGATGAGAAAAAAAAATCTGTGAGAAGTTAAGTAACTTGCTCAAAATTGTACAACTAATAAGTGGAGACACAGAATTCAAATCTAGGACAGCTCGTTCCCGTGACCCCTGAAGATTTACTCTCTTTAAGTGGGATCCGAGACTCCTCCCAATCCCTTTGCTATTGCCAGATGTCACTGGCAGAATTGGGGTCCTAGCTGTGTCACGAGGAAAGCATTCCAGGAGCCCCACGTGTGGAAGATTGTGGCATGATAAGATTTACTTGTGGCACCAGATGCAAAATCAAAGGAATGCCCCTGGGTTTCCAATGTTTCATCTCCATCCATCCATCCCGCCATGGAAAAAGTCCAATCTTTCCTTCATCAGGCCCAGAAATAGAGCCATTGTCCAGAGATCGGGCCCACATTTGGAGCCCACACCTCTGCCATGGGCCCCAAGAGGCTGCTATGGAGAGACAATGTGTAAACGGGGTGAGCACATGTTACAGAGAGAGAGAGAAAGAGAAAGCTCTTTAGCTTTTTGTTAGTTGGAATTAGGCATGGAAAGGACCAGGTGCTTCTTCAAACTAACCAATTAAGTTCCCAAGCTTTTGTGACTTCTGATAAATTTACTCCCTAACCAATCTACTTCCCAGATCTCCCAGGGTTTTCTGTGCCTTATCCAACCAGATCCTTTTCCCAGGCTAGACAGACAGGCCTCTGTGGTTGCCATTTTGGCTCCCACTGTGCCTGGGCTTACCTCCCCCTTTATTGTTCTATCCCAGTGATCTGCAGAGAAAGGACTGGTGGTTCCCTGGGGAGTATGTGAAGCTGTACCTTCCTGGTGAAGCAAGCAGGCTTCTGCTCCCTAGCTGATTATGCTTAACATTGGCTGATTTCCTTTGCTCCCTTCCTTTATTAATATCTACCTACCCACACTAACAGTAATTGTTAAGAAATTCAATAAGGAATTTAATGTATATCGAGAGCCTTATTAACTGGACCAGTTTCTCCTGAGTGATGAAAGCTGAAAGGATATCTTGACATAGTTTGTATGGGACCAAAACTGAACTATAAATGATTCATTTTCCATCTTGGTTTTTAGTTTCCTTCCACATCACCTCCATTCTCCTGACCACAGGTACCGATCGTCCATTTCTTCTTCTTTGATGTTGAGAAGTCATGAATTCCTAAAGGAATGCAGTAAAGTACTGCAGAAAGAGTACTTTGCAAGCTCAGCTACAAGGACCCCTTCCAACCATATTACTAACCCCTAAACCCTCCTTAGGTAGAAATTTACAGTTTCTACTATCAGTTCATTCGGGATGCTTCACTAAGCCAAGTTTCACATCAAAGATTTCACTTAGAACCAGGATAATTTACAATTTCTAAAAATAATCTATAATCTGTTTTACAAGTAATTTGTAAGTCAAAACTTGCTATACATTTGACTGATCCTTCTATTGGCACTTTTTATCTGTAAAAATAATACTTGTTATGATTTGTGACATGATGTGTAGAGACATTCCAGATGATTTTTTCTGCTTATTTCGTAAAAGAAAGCATAAAATGTTTTGGTCAGTGTTTTTAAACTTTTCAATTTAAACTCTTCATGCATCCAGTTGGATTTTTTTATATTGTGTAATGGCTACTCACTCTTTGTACTTTAAAACATTTTGCCATGATTTTTAATAGGTTTTTTATTCAGAATTTAGAAGAATGGACCTTTTGCCTAGGCATATTGAATGACACAATAATAAAAGTCAGTCCTTCAAAATGGTAACTTTTAAAAATTCTTTTTATGATTTAATGGGAGTTTCTCAACTATTCTGTTTTATTTGAATGGACAGACACATGAAGAGCAGCTCTGGTAATGTAATTTGCAACTAGTTCTTTCATTATGAAACAAATGAATTTTTCATAGCTTTCAGAAATGAATCTCCACCCATGAGACACTTAGAATGGTAAGAGAGCGAACGGAAATTCAGCCTTTTTAAAGCAATGAAGCAATGCAGGACTGGAACAAAACAATATTCTAATGAAGTTGGGCAAATCCCTTAACTTCTAACATAGAAACATCCAACTTGTTTCGCCATTAGATACGAGAAAACACTTATGAAAAAAATCACTGATTCATAATGCAGTAAAAGGCAGATACTCTAGGGACACTCTCAAATGTGTGATTACCTATGGGTCATTTTTTCCATTATCATATTTAGGGAAGTCAGGAGAGAATGAAGACTGTATGGCGCCCAGGCGCTATGCATCCCATGAAGAAACCATGAAAGGACTATTTTTCTTTCTCTCTGAATTGAGTGGGCTGATCCCTCAGTGAGCATCACTCCCGTTGGGCTTTGAATAAGAGCCTACAATGTCTGTCTTTGTGGAGCTAGTAATTAAAATTGTTTTGGTGCTTCCAAAAATGCACATTTCCTGCCTGTGTCCTTTTGTTTTATCCACGCACTAAACAAGCAGTCACTACCCTGCTGCTGAATTTAGTTTTTCCAATTTCAGTAAAATAAACATATTTTCTTTCAGTATTCCTGCCTTCTCTACAGTCTTGACATAGCTCCCTTTATTTTGGCAAGATAATGGATTTTTAATAAGTAACAGCAAATAATCACAGCTCATTACTGATATCCCCTTTAGCATTTGTGATATAAACCATTCTGAGGGTAATTTTTTGTCCATATCATCAAGGGGAATTTCTTTTTGTTCCTTCTGTTCATCAAAACAGGCAGATCTCTGTGGCCATGTGCTTTCAGGTCCAGTTCACCCTTGCACTTAGGGTATAGCCCCCTGCAGTCCTTGCTTCCCGTAGGGCCTCCTCCTTAACTCCCATCCTGTAGGAACTGGGGTTAGTCTTTGGTCCACTGTTCCCATGGCAGCACCAAAGCACAAATTCAGGGTCACCAACGGTCAGCAGTCACCTCTAGGTAAAAGCCAGTTAGCAAGCACTCACTTATCTCTATGAATTCCTTCTTTTACTTCATTTTTTGGCCCCTGGCTATTGGGGGGCGGTGAATCAAACCATTTTATTGAGGAACTCTGGGGAAGGGTTGAAGAGTTGGGAGGACAGTGAGGTCTGACGTCTTCAGCCCGGCCAGTTACCCCTGCTTCACAGTCACAGAAAGTCCCTGTTTCTTATTTTCTTGCCAGCTCAGGGAAGAATTTACATGGATCAATATTTATTTTTCATACATTTTACTTGCCTTCAGTGGGGATGATGTGTGGAGTATGTACATATAGACACAGAAGCTTAAACTCCCTTTCCTAGTGCATTACTTCAGCTCATTTCTATAGGTGACTTCAGTGGGGGTCCTACTATCTTCCTGGGATGGAGGAGAGAAAAACACTGAAGAACAAAACATATTTGCATTCCAATGACTTATTTAGCTCTGATAGTCATTGTAACCATTGTAAAAAGAATGAGAAAATGGTACAGGAGTGCAATAAGTTTTAGAAATTTGAGAATCAGCATACTTCAACCAAAAACACGAAATAATTGAAGGTTAAGGAAAAGAATCTCCATTATGTGGGGCATTAGAATCTTTCACTAGGCCCTTCTTTGGTGTTCGTTTTGACATTTCTATCAAAATGTGGCTGCTTTGTCCTATACACAAATTGCTGTAATTTTTCTCTTAACCTCTTTTCACACTTACCAGACTTTCTCTTTTTGGTGCCACTTTCTTATTTTTCCAGATCTTCTACTTCCCTTTATTGATTCTGCTTAAATTAGTTTCACAATCCGTTTCCTTCTCTCTGCCTGTAGTTCTCCCAATTAGCTCCTTCTCACTTGAAGACAACACTAGACAGATCTCTTGCTCATCCACTTCTCATTTTTTTCCTCACCTCATCTCCAACATTTTTGTACCACTCTTTTTCTTGGTGAAAAAACAAAATTTTATAAAAATGTTTCTCTTCTTCTCAATTAACAAAATACTGGCAGCATATGAAGACTCTTGGAAGCCTAGAAAAAAAAGAATTATTAAAAGTGTACTGAATGATAGTTACTTTTAAAATGAAGGATGACTAGACACAGACTGATGGTCACCAGGAGGGAGGGGGTTGGGAGACTGAGTGAAAAGTGTGAAGGGATTCAGCAGTGACAAAATAGTCACGGGGATGTAAAGTACAACATAGAAAATACAGTCAATAACACTCATGGTAACCAGGGATGGGGCCATAACTAGGTACTGGAAATATCAAGAAGAAATACTTTGTAAAATATCTGATTATCTATCCACGATTCTGTGCCTCTGAAACAATACAGAATATTATCGAAGGTAACTCTAATTGAAAAAGTAAAAATAATATGAAGGATACCTAATAAAAGCAAAGGTCTATCTGCTTTCACCAAAATGGGTGAAGTCGGTAGAATTCTCCATGTTATTTCAATAACATGTGACAAAAACAAAGATCTCAAGCAACAGTAGTAAGAAGAATTCCACGGAATAGAATCAATCTTTGCTGCTCACAGCGTGTAAACTGAAGTGATTGCAGGCTTGTGGAAGCGTCTGAGAGGATGTGGTCCATGCCGGCAGTGAGAATGGCTGGGCCAGTGTCTGTGGTCTCCTTAAGAGTAAATGCATTTCTAAGAGTAAAATATAATTTTAAAAAAAGTTGTGGAATGTTCTGCATGAACATTTACATGTTCATAGTACTTTGCAAGTCATCACCTGAATTAACGCTAAATTTAGCCCTGTGTTACCGTGGTGGCTGTAAGATCAGCTGTTTCCCTCTCTGTTTCTCGTGTGGGGAAACTAAGGCTTAGCCCAGTTAGACAGGTTTCCCAGGATCGTGCAGCTGACAGGCAAGTACCGATATTTAAACACGCATATGCCTGGCTCAGATCTGATCTCTTAACCAAAATGCTCCTTAACCTTAAACCAAAAATAGAACAGAAAATGGCATTATGTGTGATTACAGTGATTTTTTGTATGTATGTCTAAAGCAAGATTCCTTAGATGCCACATTCAAACTTAAATGGATCTAAGAGAAAATTTTGTCAATCCTCATTTCATAGACAAGGAACATGATTCTCTGAGAATAAAAGAATTAGTTCAAGAATGTCATTTGTCTTTGTGGGATTATAACCCTAAATCACTCTGATGGCAAGACCATGACTCTCTTAAGTCCCAGGCTCTGTTCCTTCCCACAGATCACGTTCCCCATTGACTTCGCACAACTCCAGAAAGTCCATCACTGACAGTATTTTGAGTAAAGGTACTGTGTATTCAGAAATTTCAACTAACACATGGGTATGCTTCCTAGAAGGAAGAGCACAATAGCTATTGTTTTTGTCTGGGTTTGCATTTCTATCAGAGGGCTGCTGCTCTATTTTCCAGGAGGAAAAAGCAGAGGAGTGCGCTAGCTAGCCCATTCTATCCCTTTCACTCACAGATTTCCTGTCTCGGGGAGAAAATAGAGCTGTAGTTGCACTCTCAGTGCACAGGTTATTTGTATTACAAAAACGTTCTTGAGCGTTCAGAACATCATGCGTTAGAGAATGGTAGCATCTTAAGTGCAGTATTGTAAAATTTGGTGTTGTTTACATCAAAGAGGTTTTGTTGTTGTTTTCAGCAACTATACAGGTGATGGAACAGCCTATTCGGTCTCTCTTCTTGACACCATGGGGAGCTGGCGCTGTTGTGTTCAGAGAAAACTCGTTGAAATGAGTCCACAAAGAATACTTCCCTCCAACAACACAAAGCCCTATACATTGAAGGAGGCCAGGGAAAGTTGTGAAGTGATCTGCTCCAATGATTTTCTCTGGCACCCTCACATTTTCCAAACATTGCTGCACCTCTCCAGTTACCTTTCTCTTTTCCATCGTGTCTGAGGGTTGCAGCCATATCCCGAATAGAAACCAATACAGTCAGGAGACCTGCTCACTATGGATTTGAGGCCTTTTTGTGAGGCTTTTTGGATAGGCAAAGGCATTTTCTGATCAATGAAACGTCTTGACAAACAGATCTGCTGCATACAAAGGAAACTTCCATCATGGTCAAGACCACAGTGGGGAGATTTTACTTTATTAAATCCACATTAAAGTGTCTGCCATGCAGCATCCCATGCTCATTTTTCTGAAACCACTGAGGTGAAATGATTTACATGGTAAGCAAAAAACTTGCTTACATAACGCTTTTTCTTTTCTTTCTTTCTTTTTTTCTTTTCTTTTTTTTTTTATTTTGCAGATTTCAGCAGGGTAAGATTCCTTCATAATCAAAATGTGGTCGAATAGTTAACTTTACTCCATCCACAGATGAATATGAATTATTTTCTACAAAAATAAAATTGTTTAAAAGTCTAAGTTCCTGTAATTTGACACCCATCTTTCATAGCCATTCTTCGGGGATCCAGGGACACGGAGGGGCGTTGGCTTCCTTTGGAGAGTAGCATGGGAGGAGGCAGTAAGGCTCGGGCCCCAGCTCTGTGTTTGCCACTTGACGGCTGTCTCAGAGGCTGGGAAATTATCCTCAGTTCTCCCCAAGTCAAAGAGAAAGGCTTCCTATTAAATCTGCCACGTTGTTGATTTCAATTTTCCGTCTGCTAGGAAATGATTTTCCTCCTAAGTGTGCTCTGTTTTTCCCTATGTTGGAGTAGTGGGGTAGGAGAGAGGGTTTCAGGAAAATAACTCCACAAGAAATTGCATGCATACTATATAATGTATGTGTAACTTAGTTCTAACAGTTTCAAATCACTTCCTTTCATTTCCTTTCTTTTAGGTACAAATCTACAATTTAGTCTTCTTCTTATAGCAGGCATGCTTAGGGTGATCAAAGGAATCTACCCTAAAGCAAAGAGTGCAACTATAGATACAGGTAAGAAATGTATTATTTGTGTGTGTGTGTGTGTGTGTGTGTGTGTGTATGAGAGAGAGAGAGAGAGAGATGGGTAGACAGATTCAGGTACAGATGTTTACCTTTGACACAATCACATTCTTCACTGCAGAGTGTACTTAATGTATACTTTTCCTTTCTTCTATTATTCCTCTTTGTTTTTCTTCATTTGAAAAATATTTAATTTCCCCCTTTGTGATGAATCATTAGCTACAAACCATTACTTTATTATGAGTCAGTAGATATGTTACTTAAATCTTAATAGATATAAAAAAACTCTACCTATACAAATAAAATAATAAATCAAGATTCTGAAGACTTTTATTAAGACTTCCCAACATAAGGGAAACATGGAACAATTTGAAAATTTCTGGTCTAAAATTCATATAACTTTGGGCTCACACTCCCTGCTTTTAGAAACTTTTTGCACTGCTCTGCTTTTTACTATCTTTTACCACTTCCTTCTCCATCAAGCTGACCTTTTATTTTAATGGGTTTTCCAGAGGGAACTTGCTGTAATAGAGGAACTCTATTGTTAGACATGATTTCAGATGACAACTTCGCAGTATTGGTGAAATTTATGTTGTCACTTAATTGAACAAGAATAGTCAGTTTCATGAGGAATTTTTTATACTATTTTATTTTAATCTGGCAAAACCAGGATAACTCATCACCAAGGTTTTAGGTAAATATTAAGCTAAGGAGACAGAAGAAAGTTGAAGAAGGTGTGGGTTCTAGTTTGCCAAAATGGTGAAAGAAAACAAGTTTCGGGCTCAGTTCTCCAGAATGAACACTGGGGACATTACAGAAGCAAAAGGGTGCTGTGGATTTCCAGAACTCGGGAAGGAGAACACCCCTCCGTCGCCACCTTCCCTCCCAGACAGAAGACCATCTGAGAACTAGTTTGGACAGAATAGGTGGGGAGTTGCCGCCTGCAGCAGAGGAAGCCAGGGACAGAAGGTGGGAGAACATGTGAGAATAGGGGTTTTCAAATGAGGTCCTCAGACCAGTATCATCAGTGTCATTTCAGAACTCATTAGAAATGCAAACTTTTGGCTAATCCCAGACCTACTGAATCAGAAATTTAGGGCAGGGCCTAGCAGTGTAGGTTTTAACAGGCCATCCTGGCAATTCTGATATATGCTAAAGTTTGGGAAGACGAAGGGTCTTTAAGTCTCTTGCCTTTTTCTTACTTTGCCTGGGGACCATCGTGGCCTGCAATCTTTAGGACAGACACTTGCCTCTCCGCGGCAGCAGAGAGGGTCCGCGTCGCTGCCAGTGCCCGGGCGTGTTACAGCGGTGCAGAAAGGCCCTGCGCGAACAAGGCGTTCCTAACACGGGTGTAGACTGACGGGCTCTTCTCCAACTTTCATTCTCCACTGAAGCCCTCCAGTTACAGCCCAGGGTGCACCTGCGGCGTCGATTCACTTAAGGCGTCAAAGAAACCTGATTGGAGTAGCTGCCCGCCGGAGGGTGAGCCAAAAGGTCACCAAGGATTCTGGGACCTCACCTCCGCTGACCCCCACCCCCGCACCCGGACTGATCCACATCTGTGCTTAACCTTGTGCCATTCTCCACTGACCACACAGAACAGCTGCTGTCACCGGAGAACATGGGGCCACCAGACGCCGAGGTGACCCTGGAGAGTGACGTCACCGAGAGGGCGCCCTGGGTCCTTCCTGAGTTCCCTCCCACACCCAGACTGGACACCCAGCAGCTGCACAGGAACAGGAGCTGAATTCACAGGGGTGAGGCGGAGCCCCCCGCACCACAGAAACCCAGACAGACCGCCCCAGAAGGGTAAGGGAAGTGCCTACCTGTGCACTGCATGCCCAACCCCAGGCCAGGGCGCACAGCCTGGAAAGGCCGCCGCCTATGGCAAAAGAGAATGGGATGAGGAGCTCCCCTAGCTTCGTGGGTCGCTTCCGGAGGTTGCAGGGCGGCGCGGGGGCTACTCGGGTCTCGCCGCACAAGGCATTGCAGTGGAATCTGTGGGGCACCACCCCTGCTTTCTGACTGGGATGGAGGCCTCTCAGAAGGGTTGGATCCGGGATGAGGAAGCCTGCAAATTATATAATTTTATATCATAAAAAAGAAAGATGAAATCACAAGACAAAATCAAGTCTGAAAAGGAATATTGTTTAGGATTAAGCAAGAAATCTCAGTAAAATACACATTTTTAAAACTAACAGATGTCACAAACACCACCAAATTAAAGAGGTATTTTTTATATTTTTATTTATATTTATTGTACAAGTATAGTTTTTTAACCTTATTGTACTTTTTTTACATTACCATTTAGTCCCCTTATGCCCCCTCACCTCCACAATCACCACACTGTTGCCCATGTCCAGGAGTCCTTTTCCTCAGTCCCTCCACCCCCCTCCCCTCCCCCTCCCACTATCTGTCAGTCTGCTCTCCATCGATGAGTCTGTCCCCATTTTCCTTGTTAGTTCTGTTTGTTCATTAGATTCCACTTATGAGTGAAATCATGTGGTATTTGTCTTCTCTGCCTGGCTTATTTCACTTAGCATAGCGTTCTCTGGGTCTATCCATACTGTCACACAGGGTAAATTTTTCTTCTTTTTTACGACCAAGTAGTATTCCATTGTGTAAATGTCCCATAGTTGTTTTATCCACTCATCTACTTATGGACACTTGGGCTATTTCCTAATCTTGGCGATTATAAATAATGTTGTAGTGAACACAGGGGTGCTCATGTTCTTTTGAGTTAGTGTTTGGGTTCCTTTGGATGTATTTCCAGAAATGGGATCACTGGGTTGAAAAATAGATCCATTTTTAACTTTTTGAGGTATCTCCATACTGCTTTCCACAGTGGCTGCACCAGTCTGCATTCCCACCAACAGTACAAAAGGGTTCCCCTTTCTCCACATCCTCACCAGCACTTGTTGCTTGTTGAGTTATTGATAATAGACATTCTGACAAGTGTGAGATGATATCTCTTTGTGGTTTTAATTTGCATTTCTCTGATGATTAGCGACATTGAGCATCTTTTCATATGTCTATTGCCCATCTGTATGTCCTTTGTGGAGAAGTGTATATTCAGGTCCTTTGCCCGTTTGTTTTAATTGGTGGTTTGTTTCTTTTGGTGTTAGTTTTGTAAGTTTTTATACATTTTGGATCTTAACCCCTTATCAGATATATTGACGAATATGCTCTCCCATTCTGTGGGTTGTCTTTTTATTTTGTTGATGATTTTGTCTGCTGTGCAAAAACTTTTTAGTTTGATGTATCCTATTTGTTTATTTTTTGCTTCCCTTGTTTGGGGAGATATATCTGATAAAACACCGCTATGAGCAATGTCCAAGGTTACGCTGCCTATATTTTCTTCTACAGTGTTTATGGTTTCGGGTCTAACAGTTAAGTCTTTGACCTATTTTGAATTTATTCTTGTGTGTGATATAAAAATGTGATCTAGTTTAATTTTTCTGCATGTATCTGTCCAATTTTCCCAACACCATTTATTGAATAAACTACCTTTAGCCCATTGTATGTGTTTGCTTCCTCTGTCGAATATTAATTGACTATAAAGTATGGGTTTATTTCTGGGCTCTCTGTCCTATTCCATTGATCTATTTGTCTGTTTTTATGCTAGTACCATGCTGTTTTGGTTACTATGGCCTTGTAGTATAGTTTGACCTTACGTACTGTGATTCCTCCAACTTTGTTTACTTTCTCAGGATTGCTGTTGCCATGCAGGGCATTTTGTGGTTCCATATAAATTTTTAAAATATACTAGTTCTGTGAAATATATCATTGGCATTTTGACAGGAATTGCATTGAATCTATAGATTGCTTTTGGGTATTTTATTGTTAATTTGGATGCTTTTTATTTCCTTTTCTTCTCTTCTTGCTGTGGCTAGGATGTCCAGGACTATGTTGAATAAGAGTGGTGAAAGCAGACATCCCAGTCTTGTTCCTGATCTTGAACAGGATCAGGAACGCTTGTAGTTTTTGCCCATTGAGTATGATGGCAGCAGTGGGTATCTCATATGTGGCCTTTATTATGTTTAGGTACGTTCCCTCTAATTCCACTAAGTTGAGAGTGTTTATCATAAACAGGTGCACAAGTTTATCAAAAGCTTTTTCTGCATCTATCAACATGATGATGTGGTTTTTATCCTTCATTTTGTTTATGTGGTGAATCACATTTATTGATTTGCAAATGTTACACTAACCTTGCATTCCCAGAATAAATCCTACTTGATTATGGTGTATGATCTTTTTGATGTATTGCTGGATCTGGTTTGCTAATATTTGTCCCAGCCCCCAAGAACTCAGGAAGGGAAGATCAGGGCAAGGAAGGGAAGGGACCACTTAATGACCACACCAAGTGATGTGCTGTTTGGATCACAGGGCAGGAGGACAGGTGAATGAAAGGAACCCAGCAGGTTCCTCAGTGCAAAGGGCGAACAGATCAGCTACTCGGTGATGTAAGAACCAGTGAATCAGCTGCGCAGAGGCAGGTGGGTCTTTCCCGTTTAATGTATTGACTTGCATGTCTACCTGTTCAGGGAACTGGGGTGAAAAGGATTGAAGTGAAAAAACACAAAGTTTCCAGCTCATATTTCTTCAGTGGCTGTAAGAAAACCTGCCCTGCCTGGTGAATCTGTAATATGCAGAAATAGATAAAAACATTTGCAGAGGAAGAATACTCAACAACTGAGTAGATTTAAAACTTAAATTGGATCGTATTACTTCCTTGCTTAAAACCCTTCATGGGTTGATCATTGTTCTCTGCGTCAAACCCACACCCCTTCCCGCAGCCCAGGAGCTCTGCCCTTCGTCTGCAGCCCCATCTCCTGCTGCTCTCACTCCAGCTCACTCAGCTCCAGCCGCCTGGGGCTTGGCTGTTCCCTCTGCCTGGAGCGCTCTTCCTCCAGAGCTTTACAAGTCTGACTTGTGTGGAGGGACAGGCCCCCTGAGACTGACAGCAGCCC
>CM052546.1:32227049-32290298 GCA_028533065.1 Trachops cirrhosus | reverse complement strand
AACCCAGTCACTGCTTTGTGACGCTGTATGTGGGGTCAGGGGTCAAGAGGGAACAATGGCGCTTGCTCCACCCTCTGCCAGATTTCAGTCCCTTCTGCTGCTTCCCCCAAGCAAATTGGGCCTGTCTGGTGCTGATTCCTCTGTGGGTGGGCTTGTGCACATTCTAGAACCCTGTGGGTCCCTCCAATGAACTCTCCTGTGAGGCTGGGAGTCTCTCCCTGCACCTCAGTCCCCACAGGTGTTTTCAATTGGTGGTTTGAGGCTTTATTTCCCCGTGCTGGGACCCTGGGTTGCTCGGTCTGTCTAGATTCCCAGTTTCGCCTGGTTTATCTGCACGCACATGTGGGACCATCTGGTCTGCCAGCCACCTTGTGTGCTGCACCCCTCCACAATCCTCCACCTCACTGGGTCCACCAGCCACCGCTTTGCCGAGACCCCTCTCCACCCAGCCGTCTGACTCCACCCCTCCTACCAGTCTGGATGAATATGTCTACTTTAACTCCTTGGTTGTCGGACTTCCATACAGTTCAATTTTCTGTTCGTACTGGTTGTTTTTTGTTTCTAAATTGTTGCTGTCCTTATTTTGGTTGTGTGAGGAGGCACAATGTGTCTACCTATGCCTCCACCTTGGCCGGAAGTCCTGAAGTTCTTCTTGAACTGACATTTTAAAACTCCTTGTTATTCATACAACTTCACCCATTTCATCCCTTTTTTAAGTAATAAACATTATCTAATTCTCTAAATGAAACCCTTTAAAAAATATTGCTGACAGTCAATTTTCCTAAGTCAAGTACTTTGTCTTCTTTATCAATTCTCTTCAAAAACCATTTGTGTTTTGGATTACATTTGACTCCTCTAGGAAATGTAATCACTTAAATGAATTTTAGAGACTGTGAGACAATTTGTCGTTATGCAAATAAGCATTGATTGCAAATAATATACCTTTATAAAAAACTCCCATTTTTTCCAGTACGTGATGGTAGGCTGGGCTGTTATTTGTACTCTTCCCCTCACATTCCCCAGCCCTGCTCAGGCGGCAGCCACTTCCCAAAAGGATTACATTCCTTGTCCTCAGTCAGGTTGCTCTGCAGCGCCCCCTCCAGCTGGGGTTGGAGTGTGTTTTCCCATGCTAGCGATGTTGGCATTGACCTCCTAACTTGCTTTGGTCAGTGGAAGCATTAAGAAGTCATCACGTGTTTCTACTTGCCCTCTTGTGCCTCAGTCATGACTGTGAGGGACATTGTCCAGTCAGTTCACTGGCCCTGGAAGAAAGTGAGAGAGAGGGGAAGCAGAGCCGCCCTTCTGTTCAAGCCAGAGCCTTAAGAAGAGCCATCCCAACTGATCTGCAGATCTGTAGATCTGTGAGAATCAATGACGTATTTTAAGCCAGTTAATTGTGGGTAGTTTGTTATATGACTTCTCCTATAGTTACCCTTGCTGATAAGCAACACTGAAGAAATTTCTGCACTGTATTTTTTTTTCTTTTGGTAAGAACTTCAAGTGACTTCCTTCCAGGACGTATAGAAAAGGTTAATTTTTAGAAGACAAGAGACCTGGGTTCTCTTTTTTGGGTGAACAAGTAAAGTGACATTTGACAAATCCCTTAATCCTGCTATGCCTCGCACATCAAACCGAAGATGGGAATACTTGGACACCTGCAGGCCGAGGCCTGAGATCTAGGATTGCTAGATCCCGACTTCACGGCTACAATGCACTATATTGTGGAATAAAGCAGTGCCATCATTTAAGGAAAGCTGAACTCCAAATTGATTACTTGGTTTAGTTGCAGAGCAAGGTAGTGTCTTTGAGCCATAGGAATCCTGAAGCAAGAATTGAGGAGTACGGACACGCGCAGGACAGAGCCAGGGGCAGACACTGAGCTAAGACCTAGGGTACCACGCTGAACAAAAGCCTTCTGGTGTCTGCAGTGAGGTCCAGGATCAGGATTCGCAGGGGGAGACAGTCTTCTGAACCTTGGGTCTGACCATTTTCTAAATCTCAACTTTCTTAACTCCTTTTCTCTAGTCTCAGAAGAACATGGCTGTCTTTTGCCAAGTTTGTTGGAGGAGCAGAAGAGCATCCTTAGAATTACATACCTGGTTCCAGGTTTGTTTCTTCTTTTTCACTCTTTGTGGTTCATGAAAGAAATAGTCATAGTCATCTCTTCAGGTCAAACCAACTGAATTATTTTGTCAACTCCTATCACCCCTTGTTCCAAAGATCAGTTTAGGGGAGGGCTTCTGACTGAGAGACATGACTTACCACCTTCCCAAGCTGGTGCCACAAAAGAGTAAGTGTACAAATAATTTCTATATGTACTTATTCAGCCTCCATTACATTTTATAGCAAATTGAGGCAAGGAGTTGCCACACAGAGAGGCTGGGTGGTAAATTTCTAAGGCTTTTAGCTGGGTGGTAAATTTCTAAGGTTTTACTTCTTTGTTGAGCTGTAGTGTATTCCATTGTACAGATGTGCATACTTAATTTCATCAGTGTGCTCTTGTTAAATACTTGGATTGTTTGCTCTTTTTTAACTGTAAAGAATGCTGTACTGGTATATTTGTAAGATAAATTTCTATAAGTGAAATTGCTGGTTCAGAGAGTACATGCACTTTTTAGAAAATGCATTTCATTTTATTCATAGATGCAATAAAAATTATTTTATTTTATAATGCACAAGTGTATATCATGCATAACATATAAATTCAAAAGAAACAAAAAGGTAAAGTGTGAAAACATTACCAGTTCTTTTTTTGATAAACAACCACTGTTAACAGCCCCTTCTATGTCCTGTCATAGAGAGTCTATGCAAATGCAAACAGGCATGTATGTTAGGGGTTAGGAAATCCCTCTGATGTGGGACTATTTATGTTTCCTTTGGCATTGCGCTTATGAGACCTCAAAGGCTCTCACTAAGATGTTGGTTGAGAGAGAAATTATGTCACCATTCATGTTAGGAATACACAACTATGTTATTCCATTGTTGGGTGTCGTCTGAAGACCCTATTGTTTTAAAGTTGTCTTTGTATGGACTTTCGCCGTGTCTGTCTGTTCACTCTGGGGGAAGGATGGCCATGGCCATAGGAGCCACATTGCTCTTGTCCACAGCTTTTAAAGCGTGATTCCATCCGGGCTGATCACTCTCTGTGACAGAAACTAAACGACACCACAAACCTGCCTTTCCTTTCTTCCATAACAAGAGAACTTAGGCTGGACGCATGGTTACATAGCTAAGAAACATATTTCACAAGCTCTCTGGTCAGTGTGACTCTAGGACTCAGTTATCACTGATGCTGTAAGAGTAGACGTGAGGTGTGTAAACTTCTACCTTCATCGATTACTCTGGATCTGTGCTCATCCTTTCCCCACAAACTGGCACATGGATCTGTCCTCACACTTAGAATATGCAGAATAGTCCAGCAGTCTGAATGAGCAGCCGGATGAGCAGCCGGATGAAGGCAGTTGGGTCCCTGAGTGATTGTGTGAAGCACAGATGCCCCACCAACCTCCATTGCTCAATGTGGCGGTGTCACCTAGGAGAGAAATAGACTCTGCCTTCTCCAGGCCACTGTGCTTGGGAAACCAGAGCTCAGGCTGGACCTTAACTAAGGCGCCCCTGTGCCTGGTTCTCAGCAGACGGCCTGGATTCCTTTGTCATCTGCTGTGCCCTGTGCAAACTTTCTTTGTAACCTACATCCTCATTTTGGTGTCGCACAAAAGGGTGTAAGGGAAAAAATGGCATGTTTTCTCTGTGCAGGAAGATAGCTTCAGTTGACTCTCCTGCCGGGGGACAGTTTGATTAGGCATGGAATGCTACTTGGGAAATAATTTCCCTTCAGAGTGGGAAGTTATTGTCCCATTTTCTTCATTGTTCTGGAAAAAGTTTATGTGGAGGCATGAATTTCTCTCTCTATTAAGGGCTGGGGTCTGATGACTCCCAGCAAGGCCATGGGACACCCGGTGCTGTGGTCAGTTGGCTCTCTTCTCACCCGCCCTGTGGCCTTCAGCGGCCCTTTCAGTGCGAATGTCCTTGAATTGCTCGATGGATGGTTTTCTCCTGTTTTCTCAGTTCTTTCCTTCTGAACTGCCATTTTTTAATGGGGAACTCCTGGGTTGCTCTTATTCTCTTAAGTTACCCTCCTTTTCACCTTTGTCTGTTGCTGTAGTTTCTATGAGACTTCCTCAGATCAACCTTCCCATCCATCTGTTGATGTTTTTCATTTCTGCCAACCTTTTTTAATTTCCAAGCTCTCCTTTCAGTTCTTTGGATACATTTCTCCTATAACTTCCTGCCCTGATTGTGGCCACACCTGCTCATTCACATCGGGGAGGACACCGGAAGGACTGTCTCCCTTTAGTGTTCTTCTCCCATGCAGTCGTCGTCCTCCAAGTGGCTTTCCCCCTCTGTCTTTATGATTTTTTATTGTCGTCTTCCTGTTAAAGGCTTCCCTTAGATGTTTGTAGATCCTTTCTTCTCTGCTCGTTAGAGTGAGAGTTTAAAAATGATGGATTGAGCACCAGCCTGCGAACCAAGGTCACTGGTTCAGTTCCCAGTCAGGGCACATGCCTGGGTTGCAGTCTGGGTCCCTGGTTGGGGGCGTGCGAGAGGCCCACCGATGGATGTATCTCTCACATGTCAGTGTTTCTCTCCTTCTCCTCCCTCCCTTTCTCGTCCCCTTCCCCTCTCTCTAAAAATAAATAAATAAAATCTTTCTTGAAAAAATAAACATAGAAGCTGACTGAGAGCTCTGAGTATGGGGACTGGTCATTTCACAGCAAGGGGGTCTGCACAGACTGGCAGCAGCCAAGCTCCAGACGTTGTTATCTGTCCGTCTGTCCTCTGGGGCAGAGCAGGGGTCCCAGAGCAGGGCCTCCCGGTCCCTAGCCGGAGGGCAGGGGTGTGGCTGCCAGAGTCCTGGTGGGTGCAGGGCGTGCTGGGGGTGCCAGTACTCGGCAGCCACTGCTCATCCTCAGCTCAGTGCCCATGTTCTCAGTGAGTTGCCCAGGCTCCCAGCTGTGCTTAGTGTGCCCAGTGTCCATTGAAAACTTGCTGAAGAAGGTAAGCTTCCACACCCCGGTTTGGGTAGAAACGGCACAGTTGCTCCAAGGACTGTTGTCTGGGAGGGCATCTAGGGTTTTAAAAGATTCCCAAACAGCTTTTACCATATCTCTTCATTTATTCTTTCTCACACCCCGTGACCCCTTCACTCCCATTTCTGAAAATACCAGAAGCCCCTGGTGTTGCCAGCTTCTGAGCCTGTTGAGGACTTTTCCATAAAGTCAGTCAGATTGTTTCCAGCTATTCTCCTCCGCAGGCTCAGGCGTGTGGCTTTCCGAGAGCCACTTAATCAGTGGCCATTCACATAGCTGTGTTTTTAGTCTCAAAAGTCAGTACCTGTTTTTCTCCCATCTTTGAGAGTATGTTTTCTTTTTTTTCCGGTGGGGGATTTGTTTGTTTATTTAAACATCCCATTTGGTTCTACTTCTGGAAAGAGTGAATTTAGGTATATGTTTTCAAGTTACCATTTTAACCTGGAACCCTGGTGAATGACTTTATTACTCATTAATTTTTCTCTTAAACTAGAAAGGATGATTTACAATGATTTACATTCCCTTACATATATTATTCTATGAAGAAAAAAAAGTAACTTTAACATGAAAGCTGATGGAGTACCTTAAGAAATAGTTATAGTCTCTGCTTTAGAGAATTTATTTAGCCCCAAAAGAATGCTGTCAGTGGGGAAAATAAAATCTTAATGAATCTCCAAGTAGGCTCAAAATCTATAGTTTAGTATCCTACTTATTTGAAAAGACAGGACTTCTTCTAACATGTAGTTGGAATTAAAAAATTAAATGAAAAGGCTGACAACGCACTGGCCAAATACAGAAACTTAGTTGTATGAAAACGCTGTACAGGATGTTCATCAAATGGATAAAAACTCAGAAAATGGGTTTGTTTGTAGGCATTAGTACTTGTAAGGGTGACAAAGTTTTAATAAGCTCTGAAGATATTGCAAATTCTTTCTGTTTATTACTAATTGATCTTCAAGAAGGAGTCTGCCTGTATGAATTGAAGTGAAAGAGAACCTAATCTATTTCTGCTACTCCTTTTGTCTAAATTTTGTGTCTGCGTTAGTATAAAAGTACTTCTCTTTTTTAATCCCATGTTGAGTTCACTGAATCACTGACCCATGGAAATAAATCTTCCATATCCCCCTGTAGCTTTCACACGAGAAGTTCTCATAGCATTCAGAATAATCTGACTTTCTAAAACCCATTAAAAAGCCCGAGAAGTAGAGAAGCTCTAATTGTTACCACTCAGGCCCAATCTAATCAGCTGTCCAACCGCTCGCCAGCTCCAACAGCAGCTTCGCCCCGCTGCCTCCTTGCTCCTGAGATGTCTCTCTGAGGCTCAGTCACATCTGCCAGCGCAGCCGGGGAGAGAGAATGAACTATCGGGTTGGCCACGAAGTCCGTTTACTTTTCTGCATTCAAGGGCTGTAGTAGCTTTTAGTTGTCTTTAACTTCATTCAAAACAATTATGTTAGACAGTATTGTGACAGCTGTCATCAGTGTGCATTTTTAAAAAAACTATCAAAATTGGTGAATTTTTGTGCAGCCATTTAACATTGAAGCTGGAAGAAGATACAGAACATTTTTGGCATACCATGCTATGTTATTCCAAGAAAGGTAAAAATGCAACTGAAATGCAAAAATAAAGAGATTTGTGCAGTGTATGGAAAGGTGTTGTGACTGCTCGAACGTGTCAAAAGTGGTTTGAGAGGTTTCTTGGTGCTAGAAACTCATGGGAATCCACCCAAAAGCAAAGAGTGCAAATATAGAGACAGATAAGAAGTGTATTGTGTATGTGTGAGACAGAGAGAGAGAGAGGGGTGGATAGATTCAGGTAAGATACTATTGACATGTTGGCCAAATAACCCTTTGCGGTGTGGCTGTCGTATGCACTGGAAGATGTTCAGCAGCACCCCTGGCCTCTACCCACTAGAAGTCAATAGTGGGAGACAGCCGACATACTCAAAATATCGAAATCAATAAAGTTATTGGTGAAAATGAAAAATGTGTCTTTTCAGCATGGATGGAACTGGAAAGCATTATGCTAATCAAAATAAGCCAGGCGGTGAAAGACAGATACCATATGATCTCACCTTTAACAGGAACCTAATCAACAAAACAAACAAGCAAAATACAACCAAAGATACTGAAATAGAGAACAGGCTGACAGTGACCAGAGAGGAGAGAGGAGGGAATTTCAGGGGAAAATGGGAAGGGTTTGCAGGAACAAGGATAAAGGACACATGGACAATAACAAAGTGGGGTGGAAACAGGGGGGAGGTGGGGAGGGCTGGCAGGGTGGGCTGGGATGAAGGTAAAAGGCAGAAAACTATACTTGAACAACTATTAAAATTAAAACTAAAACTAAAAAGTAAAAAAAAAAAGAAAAACGTCTTTCATTTTACACATAAGCCAACTCTCCCACACACAACAGCATCCTTTTTAACAGAGGAGCCGATGGGGCTTCTGACATTTGCTGGGTGTTAGTTGTTGGCATATTGGAAGTGGGCTCTGGGGGCTTGTCTCTGCACAGAGCAGCCTGACATGGGGCCCATTTACAGTTTCATTCCGGGCTCCTGAAGCATCAGTGAAGTGCCGTTCATCATGATGAAGCTCTTTAAAGCTCAGCTGATGATTCACGTGGTCGATGAATGGGACCCTGTGCTGGGTCTGTCCTGTTCTCTGAGTGCTGCTCCCGAAGATCTGGCTGCTTGGCCACGGGTGGACCATTTGCCCTCGGGAGCCCAGTGCATGTTGATGGGCTATTTAGAATATTTAGAGCACAGAGAGATAGAGTATGGCACTTGGAGACATTTTAATGCAGAGGCACCAGCGATTTTCTACTTGTGTGCTGCAAGAGTTTTTAAAACATGCAATACCTATTTAGTCAGGGGCACTGAGCTATTTTCCCTTAGATTGTCAAATAAAAAAATGACAACAGCCAAATGGCCATCTTGTGTGAATGAATCAAAATTATACTTATTTTTTGTCAGATAGCCAAATATGTCGTGTGTGCCACAGAATTTTAGCAATTAGCTTATGTGTGCTATGAGGTGAAAAAGGTTGAAAATCGCTGAGATACACCCTAGTACTTTGTGCTTTTTAAGTACTCTGAGGTTATTCATGACAGGTAGAGTTTATGTCTAAGTCTCCGGACAGCGCCGACTACTCACAGCGCCGACTACTCCCAGGCTGGTACCACCTGGAGTGAAAAACAGAAAGAGCCTGTACCTTTCGTCATAGTGATCTGCTCTTCTTGGCTGTCCAAGGAAGAACCTCGCTTTGTCTCTGCTCAGACTGGCTTTTCTCTCAGGCATCTCAAGTTTTTATGTGCATGGGAAGGGCCTTGAGGCAGACCTGTGAGTGACTAGTTTGTCTAGAGCACCTCTGAGCATCTGGCTGAGCTTCTTCTCCCTTCTCTCATTTATCCCCAAATCCCCAAATGCCCAGACTACCTCCTCACCCCTGGGTTTCTTAAGAAATGACCTCTTAAATTAGTGTTACTGATGATTAAGCTGATAAAGAGTCATACTATGAGGGGTGACCCCAAAAATTGAATTTATTTATAAAAAATTATGTAGTAATTCTTTTTATGTATATTTGATTAATTATGCTATTACGGTTGCCCCAATTTTTTTCTCCCCTTTCTCCCCTCCACCTTGCACCCCCCTACCCTCCAGCATTTGCACGCCCCTTACTTCATGCCCATGGGTCGTACATATAAGTTCTTTGACTTCTCTACTTCCTATACCATTCTTAACCTCCCCCTGTCTATTTTATGCCCACCAATTATGCTGCTTATTCCCTGTACATTTTCCCCCCATTCTCACCCTCTCCTCTGATAACCCTCCATGTGATCTCCATTTTTCTGATACTGTTCCTGTTTTAGTTGTTTGCTTAGTTTGTTTTTGTTTTTTTAGGTGCAGTTGTTGATAGTTATGAGTTTGTTGTCATTTTATTTTTGATAATTTTTGCCTTTCTATTTTTTAGATAAGTCCTTTTAACATTTCATAGAATAAGGACTTGGTGATGATGAACTCCTTTAACTTTACCTTATCTGGGAAGCACTTTATCTGTCCTTCCATTCTAAATGATAGCTTTGCTGGATAAAGTAATCTTGAATGCAGGTCCTTGCCTTTCCTGACTTTGAAACTTCTTTCCAGACGCTCCTTGCCAGGTTTCCTTTGAGAAATCAGCTGATAGTGTGATGGGAACTCCTTTGTAGGTAACTGTCTCTTTTCCTCTAGCTGCTTTTAAGATTCTCTCTTTATCTTTAATCTTGGGTAATTTAATTATGATGTCTTGGTGTGTTTCTCCTCGGGTCCAACTTGTATTGGACTCTCTGAGCTTCTTAGACTTGCATGTCTATTTCCTTTGCCAGATTGGGAAAGATCTCCTTCATTATTTGTTCAAATAAGTTTTTAATTTCTTGCTCTTCCTCTTCTCCTTCTGGTACCCCTATGATTCAGATGTTGGAACATTTAAAGTTGTCCCAGAGGTTCCTAAGCCTCTCCTCATTTTTTGAATTCTTGTATCTTCATTCTGTTCTGGTTAAATGTTTATTTCTCCCTTCTGCTCCAAATCATTGATTTGAGTTCCGGTTTCCTTCCCTTCCCTGTTGGTTTCCTGTGTATTTTGGTTTATTTCACTTTGCGTAGTCTTCATTTCTTCCCTCATTTTGTGACTGAGCTCAATCAATTCTGTGAACATCCTGATTACCAGTGTTTTGAACTCTGCATCTGATAGGTTGGCTATCTCCCCATTACTTAGTTCTTTTTCTGAAGTTTTGATCTGTTCCTTCATTTGGGCCATATTTCTTTGTCTCAGCACACCTTTTATGTTGTAAGGGGCAGAGCCTTAGTTATTCGCCAGGGCAGGGAAACCCACTTACTGCATGGTGGTGCTGTCTGTGGGGGAGGGGTCAGAGAGGGAACAGTGCTGCTTGCTTGGCTCTCACCCCACTCTCAGTCACTCCCCTCACTCCCCACAAGCAAATTGGGTCCTTTTGGTGCTGATTCCTGGTTAGGTGGGTTTGTGTATATTCTAGGATCCTATGGACCCCTCCAATGAACTCTCCTGTGAGGCTGGGAGTTTCTTCTACCTCCACAACCCCCACAGATTTTTACAGCCAGAGGTTCTGAGGCTTTCTTTTGCATAGCTGGAAGCCTGAGTTGTGCAGTTTCACTTGCTCCCCAGTTATTCCTCCCAATTTATCCACATGTGAATGTGGGACCACCCCTCCTACCAGTCTGGATGAATGTTTCTTTTTTAATTCCTTGGTTGTTGGCCTTCCATACAGTTTTATTTTCTGGCAGTTCTGGTTGTTTTTATTTTTAAATTGGTTGTTATCCTTTTTGTTGTGTGAGGAAGTGAAGCGTATCTACCTAAGCCTCCATCTTGGCCGGAAGCTCTAGGTTCAGGTTAAAACTTTCTGGGAAGTGTATCAAATAGGAAACATTATGTCCTTCACAGTGCATCAGCTTTTTAAAGGTCACTTTCCTAGTTTATAAAAAAATCTTTGCAGTGATAATTTGAGGCTGTGTGAATATCTGTTCCTCAACAAAATTTCCATTCAATGGTTTGAGCATTCATTAGTGATGCTTTCCTGAATCATTTTTTTGTTAGTAGTTGCCAAGTTGTGATTTTGTAATTTATCATTTCTCAGACATTTATTAGTTTACAGTCTTCCATAAAGAACTTTCCATTCTTTCTAAGGACCCATGGACTCATTTTTATTCATTGTGTCATAATCTATTATTACTTTTTAAATATTCAGATTGTCAAGCAATGGCTCTTATAAAAGAGTACCTGTGTCCTTTTGACATCTCTATGTCAGTTTTTTGGCACTTTCTTGGTTTCTGACACAACACATTATTCTATGCTTACTTTCAACATTTCTTACTTTATTGGCTCCTAGGGGTCCTAAGTCTCTTAGTGAGGAATTGTATTTATATATATATGATATATATCATATATACCATATATAATATATATAAGATGAATATATCCTATATGTATAAGATGAATGATATCTTTCTTGCACAAGAGGTAGATTTAAAAATCTGACCTCTTCATCTTATATATTTTGTTGTAAAAATATGTCTTAGTAATTAATTACTTCATATCTGTTCTTAGAGATCTTATTGTTTTAAACACCTGAATAGTATTCCATGTGCCATACTTTCCTGTGTTTGAGCTTTTTAGGTTGTTTCCAATAATTTTCTTTTGCAATTGACACTAAAATGAACAAATTGTTCAGAGGTGTTTGTGTATTATTACAGGTGCATATTCAGGGTAAAGTCATAAGAGTGAGATTCCCAGGTAAAAAGGTAAGTGCACATGTGGTTTGTTAGATGCTGCCCTGCTCACCTCCATGGGGATTGCACAGGTCAGCACTCCCCCTAGCAGTGGAAGGGGGTACTGTTCCTTCACAAGCTAACCAACATGTTAGTGAAGCTTTTGGATTTTTGGTAATTTCTTGAGTGAGAAATGGTGTCAGTGTGGCTTAAATGTTCATTTCTTTCATTATGGGTGAAGTTCAGCAGTTTTTCATATATCTAAGGTCTACGTATGTGTATTTATAATTAGCTCTTAGTCTCTTTTTCCTAATTTTCTATCAAGTTTTTGCCTTTCCAGCTATACTTTTAAGAATTCTGTATTAGAGATGTCAGCCCTTTACCGGTGATATATTTTTAAAATATTTTTTCTGGTTTGATGACTTCTTTTGGCTTTTGTTATTATTTTTTTCATGCAATGTATTGTTTTAAAGTTGCATTAATCAATCTTTTAAAACTGCATCTGGGTTTCTCATACCCACGTTACAAAAACGAAATCACATGTATTTTCTTCCAAGACTTCTGCATTCTCAGTTTTTTACTATTAGAGCTTGAATTCATTTGAAGCTTATTCTGGTGTTTGGTGTGAAGTATGTATTCAATTTTCTGTCTTTCCAAATGACTCTCCAGTGTTTCCAATATAAGTTATTAAAAAGTGTTTTTTTCTGCAGTAGTTTGAAATAGCACCTTTATCATATGTTAGGTTTCTGTATGTTTCTGGGTCCATTTCTGGATTTTTCACTAGTCTGTCAGTCTACAAGTGTGTAAATATTAGTCATTTAATTATTTATAATGTCTAGTATGTTTTAATATCTCGTAAGCTCAATCCTAGAGTTTGACTACCTAGTTTTACATTTATTTTTATATATGAAATTACAGTAAACCAGTCCAGCTCCAGGGGAAAAAATATGGTATTTTTATTCAGATCACGTTAATTCAAATATGAACTTGGGGAGCCTTGCCATTTTTATGATGCTCAATCTTTCTGTCCAAGAACAAGGTATTTATTTTTATATCTCTCAGAAATGTGAGTGTTACATATTTCTTGTTAAGTTTATTCCTAAAGTTTTTTTGTTGTTGATATCGTAAATGGGATTTTCTCTTCTACTGTAACTGGTAACTGATTGTTGTATAAGGAAGTGATGGCAGGTCTTGTGCATTAATGTTATATACTTCTAATTTACTGAGTTTACTGAGTAATGTTTGCCATTGATTCTTTGAGTTCTCCTCTCTTTATATCATATCACTGTCAGAGAAATCAGCTTACTTCTTCATTTCCAGTACTTTTTTCTATTTTTTTCTTATTTGATCATGTTAGTCATTGCCCAAAGTACAGTCTCAAATGAAGGTGGAGACAGTGGGTACGCTGACTTTGTCCCTTACATTAGTGAGAGTGACTCTTGTCTCCTCCAGTAAATTAGGTACCGCGTTGGATCAGAGGTGTCTGTCTCTTTCTCTGTGTCCACGACCACCTGCTCCTCATCCATCACCTCTGTCCCTGTCGATTTCACCATCATCGCCTTCCTGCCAGGTAGAGAGGTCATATCTAAAGGAGGTTGCAAAGTTATGTTCAACACAAAGTGGAAAACCTACACAGTACTAAACTTATTAAGAACTATAACAATGACGACAATAGCAAAATATAGGTTCTTTTTCTGCAGTGGTCTGAGACCATCAACACAATTCCCCAAATGTTCTTTCTCTCCCTTATAAGGATGTCTTCTGGTTTGGGTTGAGCAGGCAAAGTATTAGGCAGTGTGTATGCAACATTGCTTGACCCGAGAGCCATTTTAGTAGAATGAACCCATTTTCTGCCCTTCTGGATACGCAGCTTATGTGACATTTTCCAATAAATTATAAACTCATATCTGAGCTGTATAAAATGTGCAGCTATGGTAATACTAAAAGTTCTGTCCTACTAAAAGTATTTTATAGATAAAGACTCTTCATGACCTTTCTGCTGGTAAATACCATTAATGTGTTTGTAGGAGGTCAGGTTGTTTGCAAGGGGATTTAACTGGGTCATTTTCTTTCTTCCCCAGAGGTTTCTAGTAGAAGGAATATAGCACAGGCCTGGTGTGTGTGTGTGTGTGTGTGTGTGTGTGTGTGTGTGTGTGTGTGTGTGAGTGAGAGAGAGAGAGAGAGAGAGAGAGAGCGCGAGCAGGACGAGGGAGTATCATTTCCCTGTCGTTGAATGTTTCTATAAGGAATAGGTGTTGAATTTTTCAAAGGCCTTTAAGCATTTTTTGACATAATTATCTGATTTTTCTCCTTAGGGCTGTTAATATAATTTGTTATAATACGGTAATGGATTCCTATGTCTTTGCATTCTTAAAATCAAACCTCTGTGTTCATTATGTATTATTATTTATCTAAATGTAATATGGTGTTTATTCTTATTTAGGACTTTTATATTCATAGTTAAGATTGGGGTGTATGTGTGTATAGATGACATCTAACACAAATTTAGGAATTAATGTTATATACTTGCTTCATAAAAGAAATTTGTGATTTTTACCTCATTTTGTATCCTCTGGAGCAATGTTTAAAATACCTGTTCTTTAGAAACTTGGTGATACTCCCCTGTGAAATCATCTGGATCTTGTGCCATTTTTGTGGGGTAGAAATGTGATACCTTTACTTCATCTGTAGAAATTGGTTTGCTCAAGTTTTCTACCTTAATTTGAGTCAATTTTGGTAAATTGTGTTTTTCTAAATAACTATTAATTATTCTGTATAAATATTAAAATTGTTCGCATAAATCAGGTAGTTTCCTTCGATTGCTTTCATTTCTTGTGTTTAAGTGATCACTTCTTTCTCATTAAACGTGTGAAATCATAGCTTTAAGTTCACCCGTAGATTTTGGTATACTGTGTTTACGCGATCATTACTCTTTAAAAACGCAGGAATTTCCCTTTGTATTTTCCCTTTCACTCTAGAATTTTTTCACATAGAGTTTCTTTTTATAAATGTCCAGGGATTTTCTGATTTTGTTAATAATTTTGGTTTTATTATACTGTCATCCAAAGATGTTTTTTCTGTTATTTCTGTTTTGTGGAACTTACTGAGGCTGTCTTTATGACTTAATGCTGGGTGCGTGTTCCATTTCCGTTGGAGAGAAGGAGCGCTCCCCGCACTGGGGTTACTGAGTACAGCACCTGGTGTGATGCGGACCTTCTTGGCGCTGTTGCACAGGGCTCAGTATCCTCACCTACCTTTTGTCCACTTGATCTGTTCTGGACTAAGATTGTTATGACGCCATCCACTCTTTTAGTGGATTTCTCTTTTTTCCCTTTTCCTCCCTTATAATTTTTATTTTATGAAAGCGATTGCTATGTTTCTGGGAATAGACCTTCATAAATATTGTATCTTCTTTGTGCTTTGTGGCTCTGATACGTCAGAAGAAAATTCTGAAAGCTTTACTTGATGTGAATATTTTATTGAGTAAGAAATGAACTATTCACCAATAGGGAGACTTAAAACTAGAAACTGGTCTGAAGTTCAGAGGCATGTCGTTACAGGATGGCATATAAAGTGAGAGCAAAGACGTTGTTTAAACTTGACAGTGATTGGTTGTTACAATTGGGGTTTCTAGAATGAAGGGGATTGGTTAGAAGTGATTTTCTTGTATCATTTTAGGAAGATGGCTTAACTTGTGTTTGTGATTACCAGGGATATTTATAGGAAATCAGTTAGGTTTTGCTTACATCCATGAAATAAACCAGATTAAGTTTTGCACATACGGCTAAATTAATTTTTTGTCTGCTTGGGGGATCTTCAAGCCTGGTTTCCACTTTATTTTAAAAAGTATTCTAAAATGTATTTTTTTACATTCAGTGCCTTTCTGATATCAGGTAATGGCCCCTATTTTCTTATTTCATTTGTCTGTTACACCTCAGCCCATCCTTCTGTTTTTAGGCTTTCTGAAGTACTTTATTTCAGGTGATATCTCTTATATACAACATAGAGTTAGGGTTTGCTTTGCAAAAGTCCCTTGTTTAATTAAATAGGTGTCTGAGCCATTGTTATTTTGTCTTAAGGCAACAAGGTAGGAGAATTTGTGGGAGTCGGGGATTATCTACTATGCACAGTAGAAAGAAGGCTTTATCCTACCGCATCGCTCTGTTTCTATCCCTTACACAGATGTTATGTGGTCGGTTTTAATTGAATCACGTTAAAGACAGTAAATTTTTTTAAGTTCATACTTTGCAGGAAAATAAGTGATAAAAAAAGAATACAAAAAAGGGTTTGGAATATGTTACTCTAACTTTTCTGTGAACATTTTAAGGGCTTGGAATAAGGGTACATCTCAAAGGGTATAAAGTACATACGATTTAGGAGATTGGGCTTTACTTCCATATTCCCTATTTACCATCGGTAAATCTTTGGGCATTCACTTAAACTCTCTAAGCCTCGGTTTCCTTGTAGAGACATTGGAGATAAAATTAGCCCTGCTACCTTCCTTTCAAAATTTTTATACTCATCAAAATGTCGATCTCTGTAATCCATCTCTCATAAGGCCTCTGTCCTCAGCAAAGCGTTGGTCACACTACTTGTCTTACATCGCTCCTATAATGGCTTGCCTTTATGCATTTAAACAGTGAAATATTCTTATAAAATAATAAATCCACATACCTCATACTTGCAATATTCTGCTCTATTCCCTTTCCGAGCTCGAGTCCTCTGGAGGTACCCACATTGCGATTTTTCCGGTTTTAGTTCTTGCATGTGTGCGTGCACACTCACCTCATTCCTCTAAGCAATGCGCAGTCCTGTTTCTTGGTTTATCACTTTGAGGTGGTACCTGTTGCTTCTCCACTATGGATAAATGAGGATGAACTCAAATTGTGCATCATTTTTTCTCCCCTTCCCAATATTTAATGGTTATAACATTGTTTTTGATTCTTCCTACTTTTACTTTAAAGAACATGCTTCTACCTCTTCTGCCGCTCCTTGTTGTTTCGTGGGTTTCAGGCACAGCCAAACCTATTCCTGGCACCCTGTCATTCCCTGTCTCTACTCCTTCCTTACTGCATCCTCCACTTTTCTCAGCTCCACCTGGTTATAGTCCATACAATTTACATTCGCTTCTCTTACCATAATTACTTGTTGATAGAAAAGTCATGTACAAATATTGATTTTAAAGGACAAGCTCAAATGAACAGCATTTATATTATTGTCTTCTTTTTATGTTGGTAATATGCTCCCATTACATTCCCTTATCTAAGTTCTAATATCATCACTGTTGTCCTCCTCGAAGAAGCACATTCCTAGCCACAAGGTTAAATAGATTATTTTCATTTAAAATTTACCTTTGTAGTCCTGACTGGTGTGGCTCAGGGGATTGAGCACTGGCCTGGGAACTGAAAGGTTGCCAGTTCGATTCCCAGTCAGGGCACATGCCTGGGTTGTGGGCGAGGTCCCAGTTGAGGGCGTGCAAGAGGCAACCAATTGATGTATCTCTCACACATTGCTGTTTTTCTCCTTCTCCCTCCCTTCCCTTCTCTCAAAAAGTAAAGAAATAAAATAGTTTTTTTAAAATTGCCTTTGTAGACAGAGTTCTATGGTTCTAGGATGGGGGACACTTTTCCATTGCACAGCCAACTAGTGTAGAGCCCTCCCTTTATATGGCCAAATCTTGATCCATTTGGGCCTGATAAACTCTCCTGGCCTTACCCTGAAGAATCTCTGAGACCTGAGGCCACCACAAAGGTGTGCGAGCAGCCAGCAGGTGTCAGCTAGACTTGGGATATTCTGGGACATTTGCTGAGTGGCGTCAGATCCAACAATGGCACTGAGTTTGACTCTGTCAGTCTGGTGAACCTCACTCACCCCTACCTGGTGACTCACTGAGAACCCACCTCATGCAACTCGGATACTGCCAGAGGCTCTTTCACTGACTGAGCCCACAGGCAGAGGCAGGCAGAGGCAGGCAGAGGCAGACCTCAGGGTGCTTGGGACCATTGCTGGCCTGCCCCGCGCCCAGTGCCGGCAGACTTTGTGTGCAGCTTGGTCCTTCCTGCTCACACGTACTGATGCATTCATAGGTTGATTCTTCTATGTGCCCTGACTGAGGATCAAACCTGCAACCTTGGCGTGTCAGGACAATGCTCTAACCAGCTGAGCTACCCAGCCAGGAAAGAAGAAAAACACTTTAATAGTATCTGTAATAAGTGGTAAAATTAATTTGTAACTGAGTTTACACATAAATGCATTCATTGAAGTGTTGTTCTAGGACGCTGTGCTGATGGTGGATAACAGACCTTCACGAGCAGCTTAGCTGCCAGGCAGGCCGGTGAGGCAGCATAGCATTATTTACGATAAACTCTGTGATTTGGGCTAATTAATAATTAGTTCATTTTATATTCTAAATAATGTGTACCTTGTGTGTTAATATCATAATCCTTACCCAGAGTTGTTAGTGAATTGTTTTCATATTTGTAAAATCAAGAATTAATAATGAAATATTAAAACAATCTCTTTTTTTCTTTCTTTGCCTTTCAGGTTTAGTGTCACCATTTTATTTCACAGTCCGGTATCCCTCTTAGTTTCCTAGAATAAACTTCAAGTTTTTTCTTCACTAAAAAAATGTGTAGAGGACAAAGTCTGAGTCCTTGCTTTTCCAAAAATAAATTTATTGAACACTCACACTTAATTGAGAGTTGGGCTGGGCACAGAATTATAGATCAATCATCTTTTTCTTTACATCATTTTTTAGCATCCTATTTAGCTGATCCCCTTAACAGATATGGACTCTGTACCTAATATATTTTAGGCGCTGATGCTAATCTGATACTGTTTTTGTGGGTGCTTTCAAAATCTATATTTTTACTCTAAGATATTATCTTATATTATTTGTTTGATATTTCTCTCTCTTATATTTTCTCACTTCTGTCTTTTAGAGTTCCTGGTAGTTCGATAATGAAGCAATGCTCTATTTCTCACACTACCATACTTCTCAATATTTTTGCTTTTTTCCAATTTCTCCTTCACATATTGAGAAATATCTTCCATACGGTCTTCCCTGTTTTCTGTTGAATTTTTCATTTTGGAAATTATTACTTCTGCTTGATAAGAATTGTTCATTTTCTCACTGTTCCCTTTCCTCTGCATAACGTGGTACTTGGATTTGAAGCCAGGCAACAAGTCAGGAAGATTAGAAGTGTCCCTGTGTTACTGAACAGGGGGCCTGGCCCTGAGCGGGTCTGCCGAGGGCCAGCGGTGTGTGTGGGCTTTTGACTGCATATAGGAAAGACTTCACAACACAAGTCCCGGTGACTACGAGGGTATGTTTATTAAAGCTGCGGACAGTGAAACAAGGAAGGGCTTAGCATAGAAGAAACAGGACAGCCTAGGCTGGGCTGCCTTAGCTCACTGGGCAGTCAGAGGAAAGGGTGTCTGGGGGCAGGTTCAGGGGATCAGCCCGGGACAAGCTGCCAGCCGCCCCTTGTGTCCCTGGTTGCAAGTCACAGGGTCCCTTACAGATGAGGAGGTGTGTGCCTATGGGGGGAAGAAGAGGGAGAGCACAGGCGAGCTGGGTCCTTCATCTTCAGGGTTTTATCTCTCTCTTGCACACAGGAATCTTAGGGGAGGTCTCGGGGGAGGGTTCAGTAGAATAGCCATCAGTTCTCTAGGTGCACCTTTTCAGGGTCGTGGACTCCACTGATTGGTCAGTCACAGGGCAGAGGGCCATTAGTCATTACAGCTGGTCCTGGCATCGCCCACCTGGATTTGCCTTTTCTGGGCCTGGAGCTGAAACACAGCTGAGGCCTTGGTGTTATCTCCAGGGGGGTGACCCTCCGTATCTGGCCGTAAATTGCTGGGCCATTGTGTTCAGCTGTCTGCCTCAGTCTCCCTATTCAATTTGCCAAGGAATTTTCCCAGCTTCTCACTATCCTGTCTCACATGGAAGAATGTTTCAAACTGTGTTCTCATGTGTTACATACTTTCCTCTTCCCTTTTTGGCTAGCTCCTTCATTTACATTCCTATTCTTTTAATTTTCACTTAATTCTTCATCTAAGATTCTTAGTGTCCTTCCTGTTCTCTGTAGGATTCCCTTACACATTCTTGTTTCCTTCGTGTCGCCACAGAGAGGAATAACACCATGAAATCTGGAATAGTGGCTGACTTAAAACGATCGTTTCTTTTGTTTTTAATAACTTGACACAACCGCTTCCTTTCTCTTCTTCCTCCTTTCAGTTTGAGTGTGAGTGAATCTTTGTGTGAAAGGTCAGGCTTCCGGGGTCTCAGGGTTGTTTTGCAAACACTTAGCCAAACTTTTATAAAAGATGACTATGATAAGGGTGCTTATAGTTATAATATACATAATTTAGGAAACCTCATGGAAACTTGGAAGCATTGAAAAATGAGTACTGCTAATATCAGATTAATCATGGATCAAGAAGGGCATTTTCTATTGCAAGAACACATTTAATTTCAGAAGTTTGAGACATGTGTTAACTCTAACGTGATAGCTCTGAAAAATCTGAAGGAAACTGTAGGAATTGACTTTAATATATTTGATAATTCTACACATAACTTTTTGTTTATCCTGAAAAAGTCATAATTATCTATTAAGTATTATGATCCTCAATTAAGAGCAATTTATCTTTACCTAAGTAAAGATAAATTTTTTTCCAGTTTTGTTTACATTAATCTGCATCACTATTTTGCAATACAGTAAAAGCAGAGAACCTCTTGGGGAGAATAATAACCTTTTCTAATATATGTTAGTTGCAATTGCTGTAATTCAGTCCAAATTACATAACTAAATACAAAATGACAAAATGGCAGGCCTCCCTGAAGGCCTAATGCGGCCCACGTCTTAATATTCTTATCGAATTTTGGCATTCAGACACCCCTCTCCTTTTTTCCCACAAAAGACACTGTTTGTTGGGTGGTCCTACTACAGTAGGTGAAATAAGTATACACAAAAAAGTCTGTTAGATAAGACATCAACCTTTTGACTCCTCTGATTCATGGGGATGTTAAAAGGAAAATTCACAAGAAAGCAATACCATTCCTCTTGGCCTCAGAAGCCTCAGGACCCGCCATTGCCTGCCAAGGGTCATCCTAAAGAACATTTGTCACAATGCCATCTGATATCTGTTTATAGGCTGTTAACTAGGAGAGGTTACCTATTTCAGCTCAGCCACAAATTGAATTCCCTGCAGCAATTCAAGATAAATTTCTTTACTGCTCCCTCGTATTGCCCCACCCCCTCCCCGTCAATCTGCCATTTAGGACCTAGTGAAGAGAAATGGCCATGCAGCTGAATGCCTGGACAGATTGAAAACGAGGCACTGTGTGTGATTATTCCCCTCCTAATGGTGATGTTATCTGGCCTACAAAAGATAATGTCTGATGCAAAATGTGCTATAACCAGGGCCAGCACCATCCAGTGGACTCACCATCTCAATTTGGAAAGAGGCGGAAACACATTTCACCCCAAGGTCTTTGAAATTCAGTAGAGACCCTTGCTGAACACATAGGTTCCACTGCATTGTTTCAAGAAGAAAGGTGTTTTTCTCAAGGGCTTTCTCAAGGGCAAGGACAGGGCAGGCTTGTCTGGGGAACTGTGACCTTTGCCACAGAGACCGAATAACTTCAAGTCCGAGGTGGGGTGGGCGGCAAGTAAGAGAAACCCCGGGAAGAATCAGTGTCTGGGTCTTGTAAGTCTCAAAACAAAATGCAGTTATCTTTCATTAAATAATAAAGTGAAAGATAAACTGCTGCTGTTCCTTTTTGTCTATTTATCTAGGTTCAAAATAATTATGATTTTAGGTCAACCTGTGGTACGATGAACTTAGAATTCCCTTGTCTCCACAGTTGGACACCCAGGTGTGTGCTCTGGTAAGGGACGCTTATCATGTCATATACGCGTAGCCACCTTTAAAATGATCTTTGTACATTCCCACCTTAGAGATTTCCCCCCAAGATTTTGCTAGGCATGATTTGCAGGTAAAACAAAAGCCAGTTGTTACCTCAGCCTCTACTAATCATATGAAAGCCTGGACACAGGAACTGTTCAAGCTAACGATCTGGACACATTATCAGAACAGACACACTGACCACATCGAACGTTTCCACCTCGTCTGCATCAACCAGTCGAGCACCCCACCCGGCACTGGGCCACCAGTTCATACCACGTGTCCCATCTGAGTGTGCCCTTCATCCCATTGACCACCTGAGCCGGGTCCCCCTAACTGAGGTTGGGGAAGAGGTTGAGCCTGAGATTGCTCAAAATTTCCAGCTGACCATCTTCTCTCTTCTTGTAGTTTATATGAAAAAGTGTCCTTCTCAGTTACTCCAGGCTCTCAATGCAAAAGCATCCAGGAATCACATTTTAAAAATGCCTGTTTTTCTTTCACTTTTCTAAAGATTTCTGTGTTCAGGACTCTGGAAAGTGATGATTGGCTGGAGACATGAACACAGTTCAGAGAATTTATTAACTCTCGGTCTTTTAGAAATCCATCTTAGAAGTTCCACAACATAAAACATCGCAAAGATGTCTCCTGTTTGAAACTTAATAGTGCCTAACATATAAGAACTGTACACTTTGATGGAATCTCTTTCTATAATTTGTGTTTTGTTATGGAAAAATATGTGAAGCTCTGTCAGATTTTAATCATTAGACCCATGTGATATTTTGGAGGAATTATCTTGTCAATTGTGTTTATAATTAAATATATTAATGAACTTATGTGATTAATAACGATAATGACCTCTAATATGGCATAGTTCATGTTTTGTACAGGTGGCTCAGCTAAACCATTTGGAGTAAGAATTCCTTCCCGCTTGCTGCAGCATCTCCTCATGTCTTTGTTATAGAGGGAATCACAGGACCCGTGGCGTGCCTCTGTCAGCCTCCCCTACAGGACACTGACTGCATCGCATGTGTCATGTTTGAATGTCACAAACAACATGCTCGGTACATTTTAGCTGTGACAATTATGGGTTTATGTTCCTGTGGAATGGGAGGTCATTTATATCAACTGTAATTTAATTTTTTTTAATTTTTAAAAACAACAACAAAAGAATGTTTCCTATAAATTCAAGGCATAAATGCATTTTAGTTTAAAACATTATAATTCCTAAAATATTTCATTAATCCAAAAAAATTGATTTTCTTAGATACTTCAGTAGTTTCCCTGATTCTCAAATGGTAGGATATAGGCTTAAAGTAGAGTCTACTCTCGTACAAATAGGGACCTTTGCTTAACCAAAACAATGGAAGGATTTGACAACAAAAAGAAATGGAAAGTCATTTAAAAAGAAAGATGGTTTGCTCTGTTTGAGAAAGAACAGAGGAACTGTTTACATAAGTTCTTCTTTTCCTTTTGTTTTTCTGAGCGGGGATGAGAAAGAAGTCGCCTACGCAGGTGCTGTTCAAAAATTGCTGCCTGCAATAATCTGCTTGCTCTCAAACTCAGGTGAGCAGGCACACTTCTTTGAATATAAGAGCCAGTATCACTCAGTCGAGTACTGCTTCTCAAAAACAGTGTTGAAATGATGTGTCTCCATTACTTATTTCCTAGACAAAAGCATAAACACAGGCAATATTCATCCAAAACTGACCGTCACGAAAAGCTTCTTTGAATCAGTGCCTCACACAGGTGCGCTGAATTTAAAGATCGGGTGACTTATAGTGACAAAAATACCAGACTCTTGCTAAACATTAGAAAGTAATTTGTCAATTCTATTATACTAATTTTTCTTTCCCACCCTAAGAAAAAATACTTCCGTATCATATCCTTTTTCCAACATCTTCTCTACAATGGGATTTCTAGGGAATCTAGTTTTATTTCCACATACAGAAAGACCTCTAATGAGACTTTTGCACATCAAAAAGTATTTTCTATGAAGGTTTTTTGACACACACTGTAATAGAAATCCTGTTAATAATAATAAGTGTAACAGTCACTTCTAGTTGACAACCCTGATATATTAATGGGGAAATGAACTGTGATTTGGAATACATTGAGTTAAATTGGCTGTAGATTTGAATTCTAGTTGCTATGTCACTGCATATTATTTCCAAACAGTGTAAATCGCTAAGAACAACTAAAATTTTAAAATGATTTAGTATCATGCAGTGTCAGGAAAAAGAGAGAACATGCTTAATGGCACATTAATTGATGCTGAACTCAAACTGAATGCTGTGAGTGTTTACAAATGCACCAGGGAGCTGGTTTTAATCTTTGCAACCACAGTGAATAAAATGAATTAATGATAGGGCACAGAGAATGCTGTCAGACGTATTACTGAATCTTATAGAAAAGCAACTGCTTGTGAAAAAATTTCTCTCCAGGCAACGTGAAACTCATAATTGACAGCAAAAGGGTGGAAATCCAAGACGGTGTTAGAACCTTTGGGGAAGCTCTACCCAGAACTCCAAATTAGAAAGTCTTTCCTTTCACACTTTGACCCCAAGGAACCTACTGAATCCCTGTTTTTGCATCTGAAGTTCATTAATGGAAGGGCACTGAACAAAATATGGAAACTTGAATGGTGCGTGATTTCTTTAGTGGAGACTACACGTGCACGCACAGGCAGACGGAAACCACGTGGAGGCACGCCTCTCACCGCGCACTCCGGAGGGCGGCAGGGAGAGAGTCTCGCCGTCAGGGCCCTTTCTAAGGCCAGACCCCCTCCCCTGGAGCTCACTCATCTCATCGACCACAGAAGTCACGACTTCATTCATCTGATCCCACTAACTCCTAAAACTTGATGAAAAACTGGCAAGCCATCTCTCCCTTCTGTGCTCAGATTCCTGGATTGTAATTCATCATTCTGTTCTCTTTTCTCCTCTTTCTTTGTGTTTTCTTCCAAAAAGCTTCCCTGCCCCTGACCTGACGGAAGCTCATCCCCCCAGATTCCTTATTTTCAGGGACCCTGAACCTCTGGCCAGGTATCTCTCCCTCACTGCCTGTGGCTATAGAGATTGGATGGGGACTTCCTGTCCCCCTCTGGGTCTCAGGCGCTCTTGAACAAATTCTTCAGGCTTAGTTTGGAGTTAACCCTAATTACACAATGGTATATCTGGGAATGAGAAGCAACTAATTTGAAAACAAATGCTTGTGGGAAAGATATGCAAATACACTTGGAAATGTTAGGCAAATGTCAGTTTATTCTAAGCCAAAATGCAAATATACCTCATCTTGATATCACCTTAACCACTTACTGAAATTTAGTGAAATTATTGGCATGTTAATGGATTTTCAGGGAGGCATTCCCCTCCTTCCATGAAATAATTTAGATCATTAAATCTTTCAATCAGTGATTTTGAGTCACGCAAGTTTAACTGTGCAGAATTATAGGCTTTTCTTCTACTACACGAATTGCATGGAGATACAGGTATAATTGGCAGTTAGGATATTCCCTGAATGGTCCCCTCATGAATTAGGACAATGACAGGTGTTTGAACTTTGACAAGGAAAGGAGCAGCCCTGGCCGATTGGCTCAGTCCATACAGCGAAAGGTCTCGGGTTCAATTCCCAGACAGGGTACATACCTGGGTTGCAGGTTTGATCTCTGATTGGGATCTTTCTCTCTCTCTCTTTCTCTCCCTCCTCTCTCTCTCTCTCTCTCAAATCAATAAACATATCCTCGTGTGAGGATTGAGAAAAGGGAAGGAGCAAACCTCAAGTTCAAGCATTGTGTTTCACCAGTTTGAATTTATGGATTAATATGCTTAGCATTTTGTAAAAATGAAAATAAAGTGTAAGAAAAAAGCTTAACAGAGAGGATAATGTATATTCGGTCTTAAAGAAATATTTGCTCCAAGTAAGTTAGCTTATTTTCTGTAACAAATGTATGTAGTTTAAGGAGCTTTCTCAATTGAAACTCACCACATAAAATTTGGAGAGTAACATGGAAACTGATCATTCCTGGAATGTATCCCAGGATATTACTTACTAAAGATTTCCTAGGAAAATTCATTTTGATTTAAGCCTACACCCTGGATCAGATACTTCTAAAGGCTATGAATATATGCATTATTTACCAGAGTAGGACTTTTTAGAAGCCATTCACACATGAAATGTCCCATTCTTAACACGTAAACCGGAACTAAAACTGAACCTGCAGGGTATTCATGAGAATTCATGCAGTCAGAATTATGCAAAAAGGTGCACCTTGCACACTAAAATGGAAAACACCATCCCCACCCAAGTCCTCCCTCACTTATTAAATCAGCCTTCAGTAATAAAAAGCTTTTCTTCAAGAAACTCAGTACATACGCTTATTAAGCACCTGCACCCCACGGCCCCGAGGGAAAGTTTACCTCCCCGGTCTACCTCTCCCTTCCTTTCAAATTCTTCACTTCATTACTTTTCCTCATTTTCCTGGGAACGTGCCAGTTTCTTCGTCCTCTGCAGTTTTCTCAGGCCATATGGGGGGTTTCATCATTAAAGGGCCTGCCCATGTTTTCCCTCCACGGTGGAGCCTGGCAGGCCTCCTGGAGCCCCCTCTGTCAGCTCTGTGGACTGCTCTTTCTGATCTGCGCCACTTGCTTGACCTTTGCCTTTAATGCCTAAGTATCGTTCATTGTTTTCTGCAGCCATTTTCCTCTCCATTTAGATGGCAGACTTCCTAAAGCAGGCAAGGACCCTGATTTTCAAATCCTCCCCAACCTTTGTTATAGTGCCTCGCTCATGATATATTCTAATTAGATATTAGCTTTTTGATTGATTGAAAGAAGGGATTAAAGATTCCGTGAACACTTCATGCAAGTGTTCAATTCTTTTTGTTAATTGACTTTATTGGAGTGACATTGGTTAATAAAATTACATAAGTTTCAAGTGTACAATTCTGTAATACATCATCTGTGTATCGTATTATGTGTTCACCACCCCAAGTCCAGTCTCCTTCCATCTCCATTTATCCCCCTTTAACCTTTTCTACCTCCCTCCCCCACTCATTCTCTCTGGTAATCACCATGCTGTTGTCTCTGTCTGTGAGTTCTTGTTGCTGTTGTTTGTTTGGTTTGCTTAACCCCTTCACCTTTTTCACCCAGCAATATTCGTACTCTTCGAGTGCAGCTTGGACTGTGCTTAGACTGAAGTGTTAGGTATTTGTTCCAACCCTGCAGATACAATGCTACTCAAAGGGTGGCCTGCAGACCCCTGCTGTAACGGGCACTGATGGCGGTCCCTGCCCAGGTTAGTAGCTGCACCAGGATGAAAATACTGTAGTCTGTTTACTAAGTCCTTTGTACAGTTCAGCTGACATTTTTTTCTTAAGCAAGGCTTTCTTCACGAAGAAAAAGTATCAACACACTTACAAACACTGAGACAAAAATTCTAGTATTATAACGAGGATAGCAGACACCTTCTAGTTGATAATTCAGATATATTAATGGGGAAATGAATTGTGATGCCTTTGACTTACATTCCAACACAAACTCCTTATCTCATGTTGTACCCACAGAAAATGGTTCCAACCTGCTGCTTGAACAGCCCTGATCATCCCTGATAAGCACATCAGAGTAAGAACACATCATGTGTATTTTGTACAACACTAATGGGATCGCCTGGGTCTTTAAGTCTATTTGGATAACATCACTAGGAAATAGTATCTGGGGATGAATGTTTTTATCTCCACTTTGCAGTCTGGAAAACTGATTCACATGGACATACAAACACATACTAAGTGTCTCCTCTGTGCATTTACATCATAGCCCAGACCCATTGCAAAGTCTACATTATGGGACAACTGTGATTTGAATGCCAGGGCTTGAGAACTTTTTATTTACTTATGTGGTTTGTATTTGTTTTTAATATTTAAAAGTATACTTTTTAAATACAGGTAAATAACTGAAATGATGTTCTCTTTTTCCTTCATAACTGAAAGATTTTGACTTGGGTATATGTCATCTTGACTAGTTTTCTTTTATATATTTATCAGAACATATACCATACATGCAGAGTTAGGATCTCCTCAAAAAAGGTGTGTGAGTATCTATGGCTTGCATAAAAAAGTGTATTAAGCCCTGACCAGGTGGCTCAGTTTTTTGTAGCATCAACTCGTACACCAAAAGTTCTGGGTTCGATTCCAGGTCAGGACAGATAGCTGGGTTGCGGGTTCCAGTCCTGGTCAAGGTGCATACAGGAGGCAACTGGTTGTTTCCCTCTCACTTGGATATTTCTCTCTCTCTCTCCCCTCCTCCTCATTCCTCTCTCTCTAAAATCAATATACATATCCTTGGGTGAGAATTTTTTTAAAGTGTATTAACTACAAAATTAGTATTAATGGACATCTTCGATGACAGTTCAGGAAAACAACATAAGTAGAATATTGTCAAAAGATGGTACAGTAGTAATGAATACTAATATTTACTTTCAGAATCTTGTGATACCAGATTAAATGTCATAAGTAGGATAGCAAGGAGATAACAAAGGATGAATTGTCTACTTTCTCATTGGGAATTAGATAAAATCAAATTTATTGTGGTCTTAGGTGGGGAATTGTTGGCCAGAGGCCCTTATGACTAGGTTAAAGGATCGGGCTGATTAGAACTTTAAAGATATACTTACTGGTCCCTTTTCTACACCGCTAAGAATTCACATCCACCAAACTCTAAGGTTTCTTTACTACTGAACAAAAACATTAAACAAATAGGAGGTTACTTAAAATCCCTGTTAAGGACTTCGATGCCTGCAGACAGACTCTAAGCTCACATGCCAGGCCCCTCACTAGTGCGCCAGGTAACCGCACCCAGGTGAGAAGTTCTGCACAGGTGTGTGCTCCAGCATCACTCTATAAACGTGTCACCCATGGAAATCATGACGTGTGTGAAAATAGCTGCTGTCTGATGTGCTTAAGCACAAGCAGGGGCAGCGTGAGTCAGGCCTGGATGGAGAGTGACTCAGGGGCCACTCGGGGGATGGAGTGAGAGTGTGAATCATCTGTGGGTATCTTGGAAAAGGCACAACACATCACACGAGATTCTGATTTCAAGGCTGGAATCTGACTGCTGCAGATGGTGGTATCTTCTAACATGCACAGTGCACCCTGCAGTCCACCAGAAGCCCACACTGATTTCTGTCACTGGTTTTCAATCCTGAGGCTCACACTTCGGTGTCCAGCATTTAAACCCAGTCCTGCATTGGGACCCAGGTCCCTTGTTTTTTCCACTTAGAGAAAGGGCAGAGGAAAACCTGAGAACTTTTGAAGAATGGTCAGGAGGGTCACAGCAAATCTGGGAGATCAGGAACTCTTAAACACGATGTTACATCATACTGGTCCAGCCAGATGAGTTGTAGAGTATATCACAAAATGTCACGACTGATAGACTGAAAGGTCTCAGTGATCCCACTGGAGGGTGCAAATGCCACATTATTATCCAGCCTTCACTGGTCTGTGACATTCGCAGCTCCAAGCCCAGCTACAGAATATCGATCTCTCTATCTCGGCTTCCTGGCAACCACAGGTCCTCCTCTGACATTGCTGAGATCTCTGATGTGGCTCCCACATCCTCAGTATGAGCAGCGTCATGCATCCCTCTCAGTGACTGCCCTCCGCCTGCCTCAGGAGCTTGCTCTCAGCTCTCCCACTCCCTAGGTGCTGAGTCAGGGGCTGCCCTATCACCTGCCTTCTGCCCCTGGGACTGTCTTGCATTTGATTCAGAAATGCAAGACAGCCTGCTCCCAAGCTGCTGTTAAGTTTGATCCCCAGAGGTCCAGGGCAGCAGGGCTTGGGACCTGAGTATCTGCTTGCTGCCATCTCTGTGGCAGTTGGACCTAGTGCCTGGGACCAGGACAACCCGCTGGTCTCCTCCATGGACCTGGCTTCCCCCTCACTTACCTGGCATCTCCACACTAGTGAAAGACTGTCCCCAGAGGCCCTCTTACCCCATGCTTCTCAAATGAATATCAAACTGGGTCTAGGTGATGCCCAACTGTCCGACAGAGCAGTGGTGCCACTGGCTTCCCCCAAGATGCAAACATCCACAGAGCCACTGGACCAGCACACTTGGTGTGGTTGGGGGTTAGGCAAGTGTGGAATGAGTGAGGAAAGACAAATAAAATGTGGGGCTTCATTAATTGGGGGCAAAACCATTAAGGTCATTGAATATCATGCTGTGTTTGAATATTATTTGGTAGATAAGTGGAAATCATTAAAAGTTTCTAATACAGGTAAGTAACACGGTTAGTTCTGTTTTTTAAAAGATGTTCTTGGCAGCAGTACAAGATTGACTAACGTGGGGACCTGCAATGAGATAATGCAAAGACAAATGCGGTATTACAAGTAAGAAACGATGAAAGCCACACACTTGTATTAAAAGAGTGCTGATATTTATTGTTTACGCCATGGTAGGTACCAAACTGTAACCTGGGAGCAAAAAGAATGAAGTGGTTAACAGCATAAACTCTTGCCCTGGCTAGGCGGTTCAGTTGGTTGGAGCATCGGTCCTTACACCAAAAGGTTGTGGGTTCCAGTCCCGGTCAGGGCACATGCCTAGATTGCAGGTTGGATCCCTAGTCAGGGCGTGTATGGGTGCAACCAATCAATCTGTGTGTGTGTGTGTGTGTGTGTGTGTGTGTGTGTGTGTGTGTGTCTCTCTTTCTCTCTTTCTCTCTCTCTGTGTCTCTCTTTCTCTCCTCCTCCCTCCCCCTCTTCCTCTCTCTCCAAAAATCAATAAACATATCCTCTATTGAGGATTTTTTTTAAAAAGCATGAACTCTTCAGTCAGGCTATTTGGGCTTCAGTCCTGGCTGAACATTTACTATCTATGTGACCTTCAGTGAATTATTTATTTTATCTCTGCTTTTCAGTTTTCTCATCTATAAAATGTGAGTAATAATAGGACCTGTCTCCTATTATTGCAAGTTGTGATAATTAAATGAGTTGATAACTTTAAAGTGTTTAGAACAGTGCCTGGCACATAGCCTTATTCATACTTTTATTATTATAATTGTTTCCCAAGATCGTAAAGGTGTAATGATCCAATAAACAATGAAGCCGGAATTTAAATTTGGTTGTCTGACTTCCAGTCCCCACTCTTAAATATTCGGCGTTACAGAAGGTCATATCAGAGTGAGAATGAGAGAGGTTGTACAAACAAACTATAAAAGATATGGGAGAGGGAAGTGTTCAGAATGACGCAAGGCTTCTTATTTGGGCAGCTCTCCGGAAGGGAAGGGAAAATTGAAAAGCAAGGGAAGAAGAACTTCTGGAAGAAGGAATTGATTAACACTGTCATGTGCGGTGGCATATGGCAAGCTCAATTAATGCTAACAAATGACTAGATTTCCAGACGGAATAGATGGAAAGAGAAGTAGAGTTCCTTGGTTAGAGAATTATACTCATCTAACTCAGAAGTTTAAACTTATTGGCAGAGCATTGCTTTGGTTAGGGAAGAAGGGAATTCTTACCTAGTGAGTGGAATAAACTGAGATCCGAATGATAATGGGAGAGATCGTTAACTGCTACCTCCTTGCTTTTGGAGGGAGATGCCTATCTTCAACTCTGTGAGTTCCAATTTCGTGGTTTCCTTTTTATATAGGACCGCAGCATTTTAGTATGCTTGTGATACGCCCAACTGGTAAGTGGGCCTGAGAAAAAATATTGACCAGCACAGACCTGATGGATTTACTTCTAACGTTTTTAAAAATGAGCATTAGAATCAATTATATACTAATGTAAAACTAGGGTTTGATTTTCTCTTTCTTTTAAAATGAAAAATTTTGCTTGAGTTATTGAGCTACTCGTATTAAGAGGTTGTAAAAGGTTTTTCTTTACCTTTTGAGTAATCTAGTTACAAGGCACAACAGATTCTATGTCTTAACAGAATTCTTTCCTGTGCTTTTTGCTGAAATTTTTACACCCCTGATTATTGAAAAGAAGCAAGTCTTCTCATTTTTGAATTAAGTTTTTCTTTTACAGTCATGTTACCTCTTATACTTACTTTTTAAATCTTTTTTTGTCACTTGGATTACAGAAGTAGCTAAATATTATTTTCAGTGATTCATGGTCCTGTTTAAACAAGTGTTCAAATTTGACAACTTTTGATATTTTTTCTCTCACAAATTCCTAACTGAAATTTTCTTTCTTTTTTTAAAATCCATTTTATTGAGGTATGATTGACATATAAAAAGCTGTACATACTTATGTATACAATGAAGTTTGGAGATAAGTATATATCTGTGAAACTATCACCACAATCTATGCCATAAACATACCCATCACCCCCAAAAGTCCCCTCTCACCCTCTTTATTACTATTATTATTAGAACACTTAACAGAAGTCTACCCTCTTAAAAAATTTTAAAGTGCACAATACAGTATTAGTAACTATAGGCACTATGCTGTATAGTACATCTCTAGGATTTATTCATGTTACTGAAACTTTGTACCCTTGGAGTAGTGCCTCCCTTTTCCCCTCCCCACCCCAACCCAGCCTCTGACAACTACCAGTCTACTCTCTGTTTCCATGAATTTGAGTATTTTAGATTCCTCATATGAATACTGTCATGTAGTATTTGTCTCTATGAGTCTGGATTATTTTTCACTTAGTATGATGTCTTCCAGTACATCTGGGTTGTTGCAAATGGCAGAATTTCCTTTTTGATGGCTGAATAATATTCCATGGTATGTATATATGTGTGTGTGTATTACATTTACTTTTCTTTTTTTAATATATTTTATTGACTATGCTATTACAGTTGTCCCATTTTTTTCTCCTCTTTATTCCCCTCTTCCGTGTACCCCCTACCATCATTCCCCCACCTTAGTTCATGTCCATGGGCCATACATATAAGTTCTTTGGCTTCTCCATTTTCTCTACTGTTCTTAACTTCCCCCTGTCTATTTTGTACCTACCATCTTTGCTTCTCATTCCCTGTACCTTTTCTCCCATTCTCCCTCCTCCCCTTCCCTGCTGATAACCCTCCATGTGACCTCCATTTCTGTGATTCTGTTCCTGTTCTAGTTGTTTGCTTAGTTCATTTTTGTTTTTGTTTTTTTGGGGGGAAGGGGTGTTCAGTTGTTGATAGTTTGGGGTTTGTTGTCATTTTACTGTTTGTATTTTTGGTCATCTTCTTTTTCTTAGATGAGTCCCTTTGCATTTAACATTTCCTATAATAAGGGCTTGGTAATGATGAATTTACTTTAACTTGACCTTATCTGGAAAGCACTTTATCTGCCCTTCCATTCTAAATGAAAGCTTTGCTGGATAGAGCAATCTTGGATGTAGGTCCTTGCCTTTCACGACTTCAAATACTTCTTTCCAGCCCCTTCTTGCCTGAAAGGTTTCTTTTGAGAAATCAGCTGATAGTATTATGGGAACTCCTTTGTAGGTAATTCTCTCCTTTTCTCTTGCTGCTTTTAAGATTCTCTCCTTATCTTTAATCTTGGCTAATGTAATTATGATGTGCCTTAGTGTGTGCTTCCTTGAGTCCAACTTCTTTGAGACTCTCTGAGCTTCCTGGACTTCCTAGAAGTCTATTTCCTTTGCCAGATTGGGGAAGATCTCCTTCATTATGTTTTCAAATAAGTTTTCAATTTCTTGCTCTTCCTCTTCTCCTTCTGGCACCCCTATGATTTGGATGTTAAAACATTTAAAGTTGTTCTGGGGGTTCTTAAGCCTCTCCTCATATTTTTGAATTCTTTTTTCTTCATTCTGTTCTGGTTAAATGTTTACTTATTTCTTCTCCAAACCATTGATTTGAGTTTCCCTCCTTTCACTGTTGGTTCCCTGTATATTTTCCTTTATTTCACTTTGCATAGTCTTCACTTTTTCCTCTATTTTGCAACCATACTCAACCATTTCTGTGAGCAACTTGATTACCAGTGTTTTGAACTCTGCATCTAATAGGTTGGCTATCTCTTCTTCGATTAGTTGTATTTTTGGAGCTTTGATCTGTTCTTTCATTTGGGCCATATTTTTTTTGTCTTGGCACAGCTGTTATGTAGTAAGGGGCAGAGCCTTAGTTATTCGCCAGGGCAGGGCACCAGTCACTGCGTTGTGACACTGTACGTGGAGGAGGGGTCAGAGAGGGAACAATGCCACTTGCTCAGCTCTCTGCCAGTTTTCAGTCACTTCCCCCACTACCTACAATCAAATTGGGCCCTTCTGGTGCTGATTCCCATGTGGGTGGGTTTGTGTACGTTCTAGAACCCTGTGGGTCTCTCCAATGGACTCTCCTGTGAGGCTGAGAGTTTCTCCCACTGCCACCTCAACCCCCACAGATGTTTTCAGTCAGAGGCTTTGAGGCTTTATTTCCCCGTGCTGGGACCCTGGGTTGTGTGGTCTGTCTTGCTCCCCAGTTGTTCCTCCCGGTTTATGTGCACATGAATGTGGGACAACCAGTTCTACCAGCTGCTGCCTTGCTGGGAGTCCACTCCTCCCGGCTGCCCGACTCTGCCCCTCCTACCAGTCTGTACGAATATTTCTTCTTTAACTCCTTGGTTGTCAGACTTCCATACAGTTTGATTTTCTGTCAGTTCTGGTTGTTTTTTGTTTTTACATTTGTTATTGTCCTTCTTTTGGTTGTGCAAGGAGGCAAAGTGTATCTACCTACACCTCCATCTTGGCTGTAAGATCAATACTACATTTTCTTTATGCATTCATCCACTGACAGACATTTAGGTTGGTTCCATGTCTTGGCTATTGTGAATAGACACTGTCCAGCAAATATTCTCTACTCACAAGACTCAGCAGATGGTTCAACTAGTCCTTCAACAACTGAAGCATGCTGAAACAAATTATGTGGGCTAGCTTTCCTAAGTTGCTCAATGGAGACTTGGCCTCCCTTGAAGAAAAGAAGGGACTGATGGAGATGATCTCAGTGTTCCCTGCAGTTTGATGCAAGAGGAAGCAGCTAGGGAACGTACATCCTCCAGAGGAGAGTGTTTGCCTCAGGTCAGTTCAATTTAGGATTCTTTTTCACTCTCCAGTCAAAGTTTTATGTCCCCTTCCCTTAATCCAGAGACATAACTTCTTTTCCTTAGGGGGTAAAGCCTTGGCAGTGTAGAATGGTCATGAATAATATTTGAACAATTTTCCATGAAGAACTACTTCTGAAACTTTCCTAATAATAACATTCATTGCCTATTTTTAGGTTTTTTTACTGTTGTTTAATGCTTAATTTTCTACCCTCTTAAAATTGTTGCTTACTCTAATCCATCTTTTGAGTGTAAGACTTTTTACTTTTCTTTAGTTACATTAATTGAACCCTAAAATGTCAAGTACACTTTTATTAAATGTTATCTAGTATAAGTGTATATTTAGTATCCCCACAGGTTTTCAAAGGAAAGACCACATAATCAATGCTTTGTGAAAGATGTCACACAACCAGACTGTAATGCCAATCTGATAAGACAATGGCTTGCTCCCTTGAGGCTGGAACTCATCAGGCTGCAACAGCTGCAGGGAGGGTTCTGGGAGGGCTGCTTTTGTTTTCCTTGTGGCTTTATTTCTTTTTTTTAATGTCAACTTTTTAAAAGTCCCAATTTTTCCCCTTTGTCCTCCTCTACTCAGCAACACCCCCCCACACACATACACAAACTATTAAGCAATTACTCATTGCTTCTTTGCAGCCATTTCCTTCTTCAGGAAAAACTGACTTTGATAATTTCATTAGTTGATGCATTTTAATGACTTCTCATGGCTTACGTACATACTAACAAGTAAAACTATGTTTTCACCTTAAAATAATAAATGTGCTTTGAAAAATATTTAAAGGATAAAGCAAAACCAAATGATTTTTTTATCGATGGACACATTGCTTTTCCTATACTTGTTTGATTTCAGTCTCTCTCTTCCTCTCCTATTTTCTTGTAACACCTGTTTACACCCTGCAGTGATAGTATTCTGAAGAACACACTTCCGGGAATGGTAAATTAGATAGCTCCAGTCAAAGAATGCAATGGCTTCAGGCACCTTTTTTCATTAAAATTCTTTTAAAAATATACAATTGAAGGTCAATATTATATGCCACACGACATCATTACAGCAAAGGGGCTAGAGAGAGAGAAACACGTACATTTGTTCTTAACCTTCCCGACTGCTGGCCACGCCGTCCATCCGCAGGCTCCCACGATGGCAGGCGAGACCACAGGAAGTTATAGCCGCTGGCATGACCACTTGTGCCTACATGGACAAATGACCCTAAAAATCAACCTGCGATTCCGATGGTTGCCCATGTCTAATGACAGGTATCCCCTACTTTTAGGAGTTCCTCTTCTGCCACTTGGCTTTTACGAAAGAACTATACTTAGTACCTGTTTTTACTAACCAAACAAAATTCAAGGATTTTTCACTTTTATGGAAAACGGTGAAAAGCAAAATAGCGCATTCAGTGTCTGTTTTGCTACAGCCTCTCCGGAAGCAGTGCACGCACTCGGGGAAGAGCCGCCCCGCCCCCTGAGCTCCTTCCCCTCGCACCACATTCAGTGTCTCAGCGCAGGCCCCATGGCTTTGAACTGTGTCTGTGAGCGTCTGTGTTCTCTCTCAATTTATTTTGTGCGCCATTACCAAGAGAGTTTCCTAAGGTATCAGAAGCACCTAAGAGAGCTCGTAGGGGTAGTTATGCTTAGACTAAGACTGGGTGTAATTTAGCATTCCAATCATGGGGAATGAAACAAAGACACTGAGCATGCGCTGAATGTGCCTGTGTTCACGATTTGTACTATTTACACGCAGACAAAGAATCATGAAAGCTGCTGAAATCACTGTTGGTTCTGCTAGTGGCAAGGTGGCGTCCAGGAATGGACAAAGTGTAAAGCGTTGCTTGAGGTGGGCTGGTGGGTGTACAAAACGTAGTGTTCCGTTGTTTTGCACGTAAGGAGAAATCAGTCAGTCTTTTCAGTAAGTGAAACCACCCTGTACTTACATTATCTGTGCTTTATCCAGGCTGTATATTTATGATATCATTCCTGCTTTTACTGTATGTCAGTGTTATTTTAGGATTTATGTGTTATGTGGTCTGACTTAGTAGGTTATTTTTGGGGTTTGGGAATGCTCAGAATTTCTCCATATACATTAATGATAATGGCTTCTTCTTTGCTTTATGCCATTTCAGCTTATGAAAGCTTTCATAGGAATGATCTGTTTTTGGACAGTGGGAGAAACCTGTATCGTACTGGTCAATCAGAAGTCATTTTAAATCTGAACTTAACAACCTTCATTGGATAATGGGCCAAGAAATTGTCACTTAGAGGAGACTTCTAGAGATCCAAATATAACCAAGCTAATGTACAGCTTGGTTCTGATCTCATACTTTGAATAACTCTTTTTCCCCCTGTGTTCCTACTATCTGCCACCTTTACAGCCAGACATCTGACTCAGTTTGCCTCAGACCAACATCTCATGTGTTTTAGGAATAGTGTTCTGAAATCTAATTCTGTAAAAACCAAGGCTAGAAATTACAACTTAGACGTGACCTCCAAAATCCAGCTGCCCTTGATTATGCAGGCACTCTCCTGGGCAGAACTACCAACTCGGCGTTTATACAGTCGGAGCAGTTGCTCCCGAGGTGCAAATCTTAACACATAGAAGAGGCTGAAAGGGACTTGCCACTAGCTCTGGCGGAAGTTATTAGCGGTACCACCCCCTCCTCATGTGGACTAGAGACCATTCTCTACCCTGCGGCATGAGCAGCTCTGGGTTTCCTGTCCGCCAGTCACGGTGATGTCTGCGCCGTCGCTCACATTTCTGTGCAGTGTGACCTGCTGGGGCACAGGCTGCCATGCCAAAGGAAGACACTCCTGGCATGGATATGGTAAAGACTGGAGAGGTCAGGATTCATCATTTCTCTGTGTGGTTGTCAATTATACTCATATATCTGCACTTCGGAGAAAGACCATTCTTTCCTCACTCCATTGGAATGACAGTGCATGTGGAATAACTCCGTATTTGTCTGTCTCAGTTTTTAGTCAGCTCCTTATTCTGTCCCATTGATCTTGTTCGATATCACGCCATCTTGGTTACTGTGTCTTTGTACTAAGTCTTGATATCTGAAGATAATATGTCCAGTTGTTATCTGCTTCTTCGGGAGGGAATGTCTTTGTTATTTTGGGCCCTTTGCATTTCCATACACATTTTAGAATGAGCTTATTAATTTCTACTCCAAAATTTCTACCTGGATATTTATTTAGATTCTATTGAATCTTTGGATTAATTGGGGGATTATTGATATTTTTCATGATTGAATCTCTCAGTTTTTCATATGTACTTGGTATATTCATCTAAGTTTTCTGTAGCTTTTGTTTTTGCTTTTATTTTTACTACATAGCTCTGTATCCAAAAAGTTGCCTTTACTTTCCTTTCTGTTGACTTATTTCCATATGTCTTCCATGGAGAGTTTAAAAAGGTGACCGAGAGTTCTGAACAAATGAGCTGACTCACTGAGCTTAACCTTCCCTGGTAAACTGATCAGGTAGGTTATTGAGAAACTCTGATACGTGGTACTTTTAGATATTTTCTCTTGGACCCATCAGTTTCCCTAACTATCTTCTTTCTGGAGAGTAAAACTCTGTGTAGCAGAGGTCTGGGAAGGGAAGGAGGGAGGTTGAGGGTTTCAGCACACAATCTGTATAAGATTACTTAACCCACCCATTTTTGTTACCGTATCAATGCCATATTTCTGCCCACGTCCCCCAGCCTAGACACACTGTTTTACTCTCCTCAGTCCTGAATTATCATGAGTAGAGTAGAACCAGTTGCCCAGAAATGCATGATGTTGATTATTTTAGAAATATCATTTTCATACAATTTTCATCAAATCAGTATTATTTAGCATTTTCTTTGACCTCCTTTCCAAAAAGTATTTGGGTTTTTTAAACAATTGATAAACCAGACTGTATTAAAATTAAGAAGTTCATCAAAAGACACCATTAAGAAAGTAAAAAGGTAAGCCACAGACTGGGAGAAGATAGTCACAATCCATGTATCCAGTAATAAACTAAAATCCAAAATATATATTCAAAAAATATTCTTACAAATAACTAAGTAAAAGACAAACAACCCAAAAGTTAATGGGCACAAGACTCAAACAGGCACTTACGAAAGAGGGTATCCAAAATTTCCAATAAGTCTACGTAACTTTAATTTGCTTGTTGCAAATTAAAACCCACAAATGAGATACCCACTCATTAGAATGGGGAAAAAAAAAGAATTTTCATGGCAATACCAAATATTGACCAAATTGTGGAACTAGAACTCTCATATATTTCTGGTAGGAATAAATTGGTACAATCAGTTTGAAAAACTGTTTTGCTCTACCTATTTAAGTTAAACCTATGCCTACCCCCTGATCCAACACTTTCTCTCCTAGGACTACACCTAAGAGAATGAGGGCTTGTATTCACCAACAGAAATATACAGCATCCTGCATAAGTTAAGACCTGCTTGAGTGTGGTTGGTAGGGTAAGAACATGGGTGTAATAATGTATGGTTTTAATTTGAACATTTCACCTAAAATGTTATGTGGTGTGCTTGAGTGTGATATTGTTATGTTACAGAATTACATGCTTATGATTTTGTAATAAAAAAAATGGGTGTTATTTGTGCTGGACCCTGTATAAAGATGCCCACAGCAGTGCTACCCATAATCATCCAAAACTGGATCAGTCTAATGCCAGTGAACAAAAGGAAGGATAAATTGTGGTCTGTTCACACAGTGGAATACTAAGTGCAAACATGAACCCCTGCTCTATGCAACGTCATGGGGTTTATATAGACATAGATTGAGAGAGCATATGCAGAAGAGTGTGTTCTGTGTGCTTCCATTTATAAGACTGGCAAAACTAATCTCTGCCGATAGCTGTTGGTTGTCTGGGGAGGTGGGGAAGGGGGACAATGACTGTTGACTGGGTGGAAGCATGAGAGAGCCTTCGAGGCAGAAGTGTTTGGTACTGCCACTTTCCGAGTCTTTATTCTGCAGAGAAAACGTTTCTCGGTTTGTTCCCTATTGACTTAGCATTCAGCTCTGTACTCTGTGAAGTTGCTTACGTCTATCATCTCTCTTCCAACTTCCAGAAATGTGTGCCTGTTTTCTCTTTTTCTGTCCTCGCTGTCCTTGCGAGTTAATTTTTTAAGTTTCTTTTTAAAACCCCTACAGTATTTCTAGTTGCATTTGGGAAGGAGTGATATCTGATGCCTTTTTTCAATTAGTCATCTGAATTTGGAACGTGATCATCTCCTTTTTCAGGGATGTTACACGACTTCTTCCTGAGATGCATTTAACACCCTAGTCATACAAGCATCATGGTTACAATTAGACATTTAAATTAGCTATGTTTTTTAAAAAATGAGTTAAGATTCATCCATATTATAATGATCCTTATGCTATTTTACAGGGAAAATTCTCTGAGCATTTTCTAAAATTTGAGATATGTAATGAAATTGGATCTTATATTTCCCGCAGCACAGCTACATGTACACACAGCCAGGTACACACACAACACACACACACGTACACACAACATGCATGCACCCACATACACACATGTACACACAACACACACAGCACACACAACATATAGATTGTCATTTCAGGCTAGCATTTGTCTTTTAGTTTTTATTTATATTGTTAGCATTATTTGAGATTATGTAACAAATCATTTCAGAAATCACACTTCAATAGTATTAAAAGCAGATTTTTTTTAAGTAAATAGGCAATTGATCAAACTCTGGTTATTTATATTATTTACACCTATAAGAATATATTTATCACATTGAGCTATAATTGTCTAATATTGATACTCTTATTTAATAGAGCAATTTTATTCTTTTTAATACAAAACTGATATATTTACATAAGTAGAATCCACTCACCTTTTAATCAGTACTTATTTCTCTGTCCACATTCCCCTTGCTTTCTGCTAAGAATTATCAAGCATCAGCAGTATAGAAACTCTTTTAAACTCATAACATGGAGCTCCAAATAGGTGATGTAACTGAAGCCAGGTTAGTTCATTTGCTGAATAGCACGTAGCCTTCCTTGACTTTTCTCTCTTCTAGTTCAGGACTTCTATCCATTGCACCAAAATCACCTGCTCTACATCAGACCTGTGAGTGATATACGCACATGATTCTGGGTTCCCATTTCTATGGGGAAGGATATATGTGGTATATAAAAAGCTTTGCCCACCTGAACTTATTCACTCAAGACATTACTCATTCACATCTATTAAAGGCATGCCAGGCACTTCTGTGTCTCGTCGCAATAGCAATGAATAGGAAAACCAAGGTCCCTGTTTTCCAAAAGTGCACATAATACTCTTTGTATAGTCAGCAAGCGCCTGAGTAACAAATCAGTAAGGTAATTTTCGATGGGGATAAAAAAATGCAGGTGGGCACAGGCAGCCTCTCTGAGAAAGGGAAGAAAGCCTTGAATGGTGTGCACTGTTGGCTGCAGAACATCACCTAGACTGGCCCTCCAATCAGGACCGAAGCAGCCATCCCCCAGCTTCTGCCAGCCTTTCCTGCTGACAGCCCTCCACTAAAAAGGACTGTCTCCCCTGAGATTGCACCGTTTTCCCAGGGCAGCTCTCACCCGATGGCTGATGGGAGAGTATAGAGATTTAGCAGCCTTGCCCCACGTCAGGGCCATCCCACCTCCAAAACCCTTGTTGATTGGCTGATGCCCCTGTTGCAACTACAAGGCAGTTAAGTTTCTCCCTCTGCCTAATCCTGCTTCTGTTACTCCCCTCCCAGGTATCAATCCCAAGTACTCCCAGTATACTTTGTGCAAGTAAATCTCCACTCCGAGTCAGCTTCCCAGAACAGCAAAATCGTTTGAGCACAAGAGTAACATACACACAAGGGGTTTGGCAATAAATAAAACAAGTCAAAGTTAAGAAAAGAAAAACAGTCCAGCACACATTTACTATTTACCTAAAACTGGTTGTCTGTATTCTTTAGTACAGAGTCAATACAGAGTTATATGAACACTCGAGCAGCAAATATCACGCTGGGTTTCAAGCAAATTCTGCATCGTGAGATCTGAACTGATAGTATGAGACTCATTATTTCTCCTGGAGAAAAAAAATGAAAAGACCCCCAAATTCACATGCATCAGATAAGTTTAGAATTGGTATTTGCCTTTTTGCTTCCTTACTCCACGATAACTTTCAGCTGAAAGCAACAACTTGTGACTAAGACTTATATTACAACTGCTCGAGCGTAAGCCACTGAAACAGACCCCAGTCTACAGATGCAAGTGCACTTACTCATTCCTCCTAGCTAAAGAATTCAAATGAATATGGTGCCTGTCCCGATCCTTTCACATTTTACTGTCCAGGATTTTACTGTCTCAGTACATCCAAACTTTACAGTAACTCACTCCAAGCTTTGGCAGAGACGGAGAGTGAAGCACAATTCCCTGAGCAGTAGTTTTAACCCAAGCCCTTTCTCAAGCCTGATTCCAGCATATGAGTGGGCTTAGAATACTTCAGTGGGGGACTGATGATCCGGGTGTAAGAGACAAGCAAATACATAATTACAACAGAGTGTTAAAAGGTCGAGGACACTCTGACCAAAACCAACAGAGTCTGCCACCCCAGCCCACTCAGAAAGTTCTGGAATATCCCTTCCCTTCTGCCCACCCCAGCCCTCTTACGCAGAAACAAGCCATAAGTGAAGGCAAGGAACTAAGCCATCTGGAGGAAACTACTCTGTGGAAGCACCTGCGGGGGTGGGATAGAGATGGAGACTGAAAAGAATGAAAAAGTGGCTAGTTGAAAAAGTGGTCCTGTGAGTTTGAATTGGATCGCCTTAGTGTTCTTCAAGAGACGTAGGCAAGGTTCAAATTAGTGTTAATTACTTCTGACGGATCAGTTCTTCGAATGTGATGGCATGCTGGCATTGGGCAACCTGGAGCCCTTGGATTCACTCAGGTCACGCGAGAACGACATGTGGGGGGGTGTGCAGGACACGATGGGGAGGGAGGATGGGGAGGAAAAGTCAAGAGGTGCAGTCAGGTGTGCAGGTGTGAGCAGGAGCAGAAGCAAAGAGTGTAAAGATACAACTCATGGTCATGTCTCAGGCAAGAGACAAAGAGAAGGACAATAATAAGTAAATTAGCCCAGCAATGACCAGAGACTGTTTTATTCCCACCTTCTCTTTAGAAAACCACATATTTGGATGTATGTGTTTGGGGACACTCCAGGCTTAACAAGAAGCAAAGCCAGTATGGATAGTGGCACTGCTAAGTAAGATGAGACTAATCTATGCGCAGGCGATTGCTAAATCAAAGATGTTCACTAAAGCATTTATAAGCCTGACATGATGAAGTCACATTGTGTTCTTCTGTTGGAGAAATAACTACTCTCTGTAAACACCAAAAACTTTTCTTGTTCTCATCAGAGAAGTAAGAAGAAGCAAAGATTCTGTCTCTAGAGGAGGCTAAAACTGCTAAAATAAGATCCTGGGCTTCCATCCCAGCTATATTTAATGACATCAGGAAACCAAGATAATCCTCCTCCTCCTCTCTCTGCTTGTTTTACCAGCCCTGGGACTTTCCGAAAGCCTGCCCCTTCTGCTTTTGTCCAGTAACACTTGCTTAGGCTCAACCAACAAATTCAGACCATTTTTTTCCCTCCTTGGGATTTTTTGCTCCAGGTCCCTGTTGTTTTAAAATTATATTCTTCCAATGCATATTTATCTTTCATTTTCATAAGTCAAACTTTATTCACACTTTAATCTACATTTAGTCACCCAAGCAAGAAACCAGGGGGTCCTTCTGGACCTCTCTCTTTTATAGGACTTTTTTGGTCATGGGATTTAACTTAAATCTCTCAGATCTGCCCCCATCTCCCGCAGGTCCAAGCCTTCATCACTCCTGTCTGCATAGCTGCTACCCCGCACTGCCTGCTTGTTCCCGTAGTCATGTGACGGCCCATATTGCAATCCTGCGGTGCCCTACAGGGGAACATCTCAGCTCTCAAACGTGGCCCTCAAGGTCTTTTGGGCCCAGCCCCTGTTGGCTGTCCCTCCTCTTGTTTCTACCCATACCCCTCTGTAATCAGTAATACTGAAACTGGAAATTCTCCAGACGCACTGTGCTCCCTCCTGAGCTCCATATCATCGCACCTGTTCCTCCCGCAGTCCGGGATGCCAGACCTCAACTGTTGCCTTCAGGTCACAACTTAAAACTGCCCCTAATGACCCAGGTAGACTCGGGAGTTTCTTCCTGAACGCCCATTGTTGACTCTTCCCCTAAGCACTTGTCACCCAGCATTGTCATGACCTGGCCGTGAACCAGAGTTCGTGCGGCCCTGTGACCTTAAGGGCAGAGACAGCATGGTCCGTGGTGTGGCCATAGAATGAGTAAATAAACGAAGCAGAAGGAGGGTCACTTAGATCACAGAAAGGTGGTTTTATCACAGGCCCAAAGCCTCAGTTTAGAGTCCCCGGAGATGATCAGCTACACATCCAATGATGGCTTAAGGTTGTCCTTATGTCTTCCAGGAACAAACTCCAGGCAATCTCTGACATGTACTTCTGTTTGGCTTTTGTTCAAGTCTGTTAGATCATTTTTATGGTCTTATGTTCCTTGCTCATATTTCCAAATCACCCTTTTTTTAAAACTTATAATAAAAACATGTCTTCTGTCTTATACTGGATGAAGCAATCAAAATAGAAGCTCTTAGTCACCAGGGTTGGACAGATGCTTTCAGATAAATCACTCCTCAGGATTCTTTTCTTCACTTTTTTTTTTTTTTTGGCTTCTATAGATTTCTTCCATTCTTGCCATCTCAGCAACTCATTTAACATGGCAGTCATTATGTATTATTTGCTTTTTGTGCCCATTGCATTGGGAGCGACCTTAGGATATCTAATTAATAAACTTGCCCTCCATTTACTCTTGTAGCAGACCCAGAACATCCTGGTGATGGGATGGATGCATGACATAGGCTAAGACAGTCTTAGTCTCCAGTTTCTCTGGGCCCAAACAGCCAGAGCAGTCTTGAGAAAAAAGAAAAACTTGGAGCCATCACACGTACTGATTTCAAACTATATTACCAAAGTATAGTGATCAAAACAGTATGGTGTTTGCAGGTAAACAGACACACGGATCAATGGAGCAAACTACTGGGCCCAGAAATAAACTCGTGCATATATGGTCAATTAACCTACAACAAGGGAGCCCAGAATTTGCAATGGGGAAAGTTAGTCTCCTCGATAAATGTACTGAGAAAACCAGAAAGCCACATGCAAAAGAATGAAACTGGCCACTGTCTTACACAGCACACAAAAATCAATTCAAAATGGATTAAAGACTTAAACTTAAGACTGGAAACCATAAAACTCCTGGAAGAAAATATAGCAGGACCACATAAAACTAAAAAGCTTCTGCATGGCAAAAGAAACCATCAACAAGATGAAAAGGCAACCTCTATGGAATGGGAGAAAATATTTGCAAATCATATATCTGATAAGGGGTTAATACCCAAGATACATAAAAAACTCATAGAATTTAATAGGGAAAAAGAAAACAAAAAACAATGGGAAGAATTAAAAATGAGTAAAGGAACTGAATAGATATTTTTACCAAGAAGACATACAAATATCCAACAGGGACATGAAAAGGTGCTCAACATCACTAATCATTAGGGAAACACAGATCGAAACCACAATGATGTATCACCTCACACCTGTTAGAATGTCTGTTATCAAAAAGACAAGAAACAACAAGTGTTGGTGAGGATGTGAGAAAAGGGGACCTTTGCGCACTCTCGGTGGGGGTGTAAGTTGGAGCAGCCGCTATGGAAGTTCCTCAAAAAGTTACCAATAGAACTACCATACGACCCAGCAGTTCCACTTCTGTGTACATATCTGAAAGGAAAACGATCATTATCTTGAAGAGATATCCATGCCCCCATACTCAATGCAGCATTATTCTCAACAGCCAAGACATGGAAAGAACCTACATGTCTGTCCATCAGCAGATGACTGAATTAAAAAATGTGAATATATACCAGTATATTATTCAGCCATAAGAAAGAAATCTTGCCATTTGCAATGACATGGATGGACCTTGAAGGCCTTATGCCAAGTGAAATAAGTCGGGCAGAGAAAGACAAATACTGTATGATATCACTTATATGTGGAATCTGAAAAAAAAATTAATTCAGAAAAAGCAATCAGATTTGTGGTTACCAGAGGTGGCGAGGAGGGGAGGAGAGGGTGGAATTGGATGGAGGGGGTCAAAAGACCAAACTTCCAGTCATGACTGAGTATCAGTGATGGATGTAGAGTACAGCATGACGACTACAGTTACACTGCTCCACGGTGTAAGTAGAAGTTGTTAAGGGAGTAAATGCAAGGAGTTCTCATCTCAGAGAAAATAATATTCTTCTTCTTTCTTCATAGCTATATGAGATAATGGATGTTAACCAAACTTCTTGTGGTACTCATTTCAAAGAATGTTGCTAAAAAATGTAGATCTGAAAAGTTTTTATCACAAGAAAAAAATTGTAGTTAATGTGAGGGTTTGGGCATTAACTGAACCTATTGTGATGATCATTTCACAATATACATGTATCAAACCATGATGTTTACACCTGGAAATACTATGTTATATGTCAATTATATCCCAGTAAAACTTATGGTGGTGGGGGGCAAGGTGATGTAGAATAGTTTGAAAGTTCTTTTTTTAAGGCTCAGGGACACTTGAGACTATTTGAAAACCTTTTGTTTTTGCAATCTCAGGATATATATACATACATACGTATGTATACATATATATATATACAGACATACATGTCAAGGGCAAAAAATACAGAGATGTTTAAAAAAACACCCAGTCAACTATAGTAAGACAATAAACTACAACATAGTATATGTGTAAAAAGTATCCCTCTTGAATTTATCTGAAGAAACCCCAAACACTAATTTGAAAGAATGTAGGCACTCCTATGTTCATTGCAATATTATTTACAATAGTCAAGGTACGGAAGCCACCCAAGTGACCACCAGTAGACGAGTGGATAAGAAAGCTGTGGTACACTTACACAATGAAATATTAGTCGTAAAAAAAAGAATGAAATCTTACCATTTGCAACAGCATGGATGGATCTAGAGGGTATTATGCCATGTGAAATCAGTCAGTCAGAGAAAGACATATACCATATGATTTCACTTATATGTGGAATCTAATGAAAAACAAGCAAACAAAATTGAAACAGACTCACAGACACAGAGAGCAGACTGGCGGTTGTCAGCGGGGAGAGGGGTTGGGAGCCTGGGTGAAAGAGGTGGAGGGAGTAAGTATGATCAGTGATTACAAACTAGTCCCAAGGATGTGAAGTGTGGCACGGGAAACAGTCACCAGTGCTGTGATCGCTGTGTGTGGTGCCAGGTGGGTACTGGGAATATCGAGGGCAGCACTCTGTAAAGTACATGATTGTCCAGGCAGTAAGCTGTACACCTGCTAACAACACAAAATAAAATTGAAAGAAATAAAATGTTTAAATAGTATCACAACAATGTGACACAATACTGATTCGAGAGGAAGGTGGAAGGCCCACACAATAAGGCAAGCAAGGCATTGTTGGCCCGAGGAATAACACCAGGTGTGATTTGCAAGGGAAGCCCAGGGTTCTCAACGAAAAAGAGGAAAGAGCCACTGGACAATTTGTGAGTGAAGCAAGTCAACCATCAGTTCAGAAGGTGTTTGCCTCCTGTAACTGCCTTTGGGCGAGGAATGGAGCATTGTGTAAGTCTAAGAACCCATTCTGCACAATTATTCATATTTCACATAAACTACAAAAAAAATGCACTTCAGTCCATGTAGAGTAAGAAAGAGGAGCAGTAGAGCTAATGATCCTAAACAAGAATCCAAACTTTCCATGACTATCGATCGGTGGTTTTGAGCTAGGGATGATTTTGCTCCTCCAGGAACTTAGGGCAACGTCTAGGGCATTTGGGGGTTGTTACAACCTGAAGAAGAGTGAACCCGGCATCTTGTGGGTGCCGTCTAGACCAGGAATGCTGCTAAATGTCCCACGATGCACTGAACAGCCTGACAATATAGCATTATCTGGACCCAAGTGTCAATAGTGTCCATGTGGAGAAACCCTGCTGCGGGTAACCTGTTTGAAGAACTGATTATTTACCTTCCCTGAGAGTTCATGGCTTAGGCTGATTGCACTGGATCCCAATGATGTCAGCTTGGGAAATATAGAATTATATATTTCATGCTATCCTTCAAATCTGTGGGAGACCAGGGTGTCCCATAACAGGAGCTGACTGAGTTAAGATTTGTTGCAATCCATAAAGACTAACCAACTAATACCGTGTGTGTGTGTGTGTGTGTGTGTGTGAGAGAGAGAGAGAGAGAGAGAAAGAAATAGTTTTAGAGGGAATTAAGTAAAAATACTGCAGAAGCAATTTGATGTTCCACAATTTTTTGTGGATAAATTAAGGCTTGGATGGTAAACCTACTGATAATTTTGGTTTGATTTTTTTAACATGTCCTAGGACCCGTAAGAGATTAGGATAAAATTACTATGGAAACCTGAAATTAATAAAATATATTCGTGGAATTACAGGGTCTTTGGTTTTGTTTTTCTTCCTTTTTTCCAAGTATGGAACTAGGATATAATTTTTTTCTGGTACACATGCTTAACTCTTCTTTGATGGGTATTTTTTCACCTCAAATACATCCGAGGATTTTCCCACCCCATCTAAAACTAGAAAATGTGTAACCTGTATTTTCAGAGACGTTGAAATATGAATGACATCCAGCTGTAGGAGTGAAGTGAGAATGGATTGATCACAGTTTGAAAAACCAAGTTAGACCGACACAGTCTCCAGCCAAGAAATAGAGTTGACTCAACCATCCCACGGGTATCATGAGCTATTAAGGATGAAGCGTCCCCTGTCTGCAGAGTAAGTATTCTGATTCCTCACTTCCTTCCATTTCTGGAGACTTCTCAGAAATGGAAATGCACAAGGGGAGAAAATGTAGTAAATGTGCTCCCTTGGTGCCAGCGAAGGAAGAGTTGCAGTAAGTAACCATGTGAGTTCCTTTAAATGCTTAAAACTGCTCTCCCTGCATCATCATAGGCTTTTAAATGCAAACTCAAAGCAAAAAGAAAAAAAAGGAAGCTTATCTCTGGTTTGTCTTTTATGACAGCAGTGTGGGAGGATTAGTAAGTGTTAGGAGATTGCCCGAAGAATAAAGCACCTTTCAGAGTGAACAGAAGTAGTCTCAGTGGATGCAAACACCATTTTGTCAATGTGGGGTTTGAATTGCCCCTGCGGTGAGTGCAGCGCTGAAGGAGGCAGCCCGGGAACTGGTTGGCGGTTTTACTGCAGCACACCCCGACTTGGACAGCAGGTCAAGGGCCCGGGTTTCAGGGATAAGTGACATTGTACCTTCTCCAGCTCCATGCTTCCTATTTCTAATGTCTTCTTCCTTCTAACCAAGTTGAGTTTAAGAAGTGAAGCTGGGAGAGCTTGCTGCAAACAGCCACATACAGCATTCTACACATAAGTTTCAGAGGTAGATGGTGGAGGGAAGTTTTTTGAACCTCTGGTCCACCTCATGGCTATCTCTGTGCCCTGGGATCCTTGAACGTACATTTCCATCTCTCCAGAGGCTCTGTCGTCAGATAGACCAGGGCTTCCTAGTTGATTCTAGGCAATTTAAGCCTGTAGTCTCAAAGAAGGGACCCCTGGAGCTCTTTATTTCTTTTATCTTCATGACTTGGTGTCATCAAAACCTACCTGAGATGCTTCCAGCCTACATGGGCCTTCCTTTTGCTTGTTTTGGTGTGTAGCTGCAGATGATTCCAGGTTGTCCAGATCCCCTCCTTCATAATGTTTACTAGCATGTACCTTTCAGACTTCTGCACGTACCTTCCCAGGGCATTTTCAGGTGCATACTTCTTTACCTGGGGATTGTTCCAAGTCACGCACAGCCCAGTGAGATCTGCCGGGGTGTGACCGAGGTTGGTCACGGGCTGAAAGCCTCAGTTGCCTAAAGCATCTTGATGCTCCAGTACATTCTGTTTTATCATTCATCTGTCTCTTCTTTAATCGTTCTTGAAATTGAGACGTCTGGATTCATTAACTCGTTTCCTCCACTCAGGAGAAAATTAAATTGGATGAAGCTGGGCAAGGAGTGACTGCGACTGGTATTTCCTGCTCATCTCTAAGTAAAGCCACAGACAAAGCAGCAGGCTGGATAGAACCTGTATAATCAACTTAGACTTCTTTGTATATTTTGTATATTTTTTTATATACAGTACTTCCATGGGACAAAAGCCCCATGGAAAGGGGAAAAGCCCCATGGAAGGGGGAAAACAAGTGCTAGGAATTCTGGTATCGTATCACCATAGCATAAAATCAACTATTTTAAAGTGTACAATCAAATAGTTATTTAGCATATTCATGAGGTTGTGCAACCGTCACCACTATTTAATTCCAAAACATTTTCTTCATCCTAGGCTTATTTTGACCTTAAAAAAGTACTTTTGCTTTGTAGTGGCTCATGAGGGAGATGGCACAGTAGACAGAATAATGCACCTCTTCCCCTGCCGTGTCTACACCTAGTCCCCAGAGCCTGCAAACAGCTTAGGTTTGAGATGGGGCGATTATCCCGTGTTACCTGCATGGGCGCCATGTAATCACAGGGATCCTTAACAGTAAAAGAGGGAATCAGAAGAGTGATTGTCAGAGTCAGAGAAGGAGACACGATGCTGGAAGCAGAGGTCAGAATGCTGCAGTTGCTGAGCTGAAGGTGGCTGGAGAGGCCGGGAGCCGAGCACTGCGAGTGGTCTCTAGAAACTGGGAAAGGCAAAGAAAGAGACTCTCCCCTAGAGCCTCCAGGAGGGATGCAGCCTTGCCATCGGACCAGCATATTGATGTTAGTCCAGTGAGACCCGTTTCCAACCTCTGACCTGTAAGATAATATATTTGTGTTGTTGTTTTAAGCCACGAAGTTTGTGGTAACTGGGCATAGCAGCCACAGGAAACTGGTATAGACAGGGAAGGATGGCAGGTGGGAGAGCAAGGTAAGGCGGAAGGGAGAGAAGAGAGACACCCCCAGGTACTGTGAGCGTGGTGACCCTTTGGTGACGTCCCAGACCCAGAGCTGGCTTGGTCCTTTTACTTGGTCCTGTTGGTCTTTGAAAGAGTGGTTGACAGTAGAAGCATTTGCTCACACATCAATCCTTTGTTATGCTTGTTAGAGTTCAGGAACTGCACTAATGGTGATGCAAATGGACTCGAATTTTCACTGGCCTTCAAAGTTGACCGAGTCTCTCCCGAAGGAAGGAAGGAGGAAGGTGTTGGGGCCTGGAGCTCCTTAATCAGGGAGACAGCGCTTCACACCTGCTTCCCCACCTGCTGACTCCACTTCAGGTGAAGCTAACTGCACAAGGAAACCGCTGGACATCAAGGAATCAGGTAAGGAACTCGATTTTAGCACTGGGAGTCAGTTTTGCTTATCCACTGTTTAAAACCTCCAGTCTAGAAAGCTTTAAAAGGGGAAGGAACATGAATACTAATGTAATGTGCTTCTCATTTCTTTTTGAGGAAATGTTTGCAGAATTTGGTTAGTTTTTTTTCTAAAAGCAAAAAATGAAATTAATGTTGAAATTAGTTTTCCTTATTCACTTTCTAAAATATGTTAACTATTCAGTCATGCTTCGAGGTACCTTATCTGCTAGTATTTTGGCAACATCTGGAAATGCAACAGAGAAGAAAAGAAAGCTAATTACTCCTAAATGTTGATTTGACTGCAGTTTTAATTTTGTCTTTGATGATATGGTAAAGACTGCCTCATCGCAGCTACCTTTGATACGGCTCCTGAATTGGGAGCCCTGTGCAGAACTGCAAACCGGGCTCTCTGATCCAAAAATCCTCAGGCGGAGGACTAGGCTGCTGCACAGACTTCCTTCGGGATTACAGGGACTAACACGCGGTTGTTTTCACAAGCTGCCAGTCTGCAACAGGGTCACACTGGTAAGACTATGACATTAAGCTGTCTCCTGAGTACCCCACAAAGCTGGGGCTCTGAGGTCCCATTGGATGACCACCCTTATGACTTGGGCACTTTATTGGGAGGAGATTGGGATTTGTTACAGAATCAAAGGAAGAGCTGTGGGAACTCATGCAGCTTCAAGAATCTCAGCAATCGGAACTAGAAAACGTGTACCTTCAGAGTCTTCTCTTTTTTTCTGTCACTGTCTCTAAACCCACCTCTAATCTTCACTGGCCTCTGGTTGGCTTCCACCTCTCCAATAGCAAACAGGCTTTTGCCCCATGGAAGGGGGAAAATGAGTGCTAGGAATTCTGGTATCGATCCTCATAGCTCAAAACCAAGCTAGGGGAGAAATCCCCTGCCCCTACTGGCTCCGGTTAGAAGGATCCTGGGGAAGGTCTCTGATTGCCCCCATTCGGGCAGATGCTCAGACCAGTCATGGGCCCAGAGAGACTGGAGACTGAAATCGTCCCAGCCTTTTCGTGTCCATCCCATGGTCGTGATATTCTGGGTCTGTTACTAGGATACGTGGAGGGCCAGCTTATTGATTTGATAACCTAATGATGTTCCCAACACAGTGAGTACAAAAGCTAAATAACATGTAACAACCACCTAGTTGTTACATATTATTAGTTAAAACAACCACCGAGTTGCTGAGATGGCAAGAAAGGAAGGAATCTACAGCAGCCAAAATCAAAGTGGAAGAAGGAATCCTGGGAGACGACTTAGCCTGAAAGAATCTATCCAGCCCTGGTGACCGAGAGCTTCAGGGCTTGTCCTCAAACAAGCATTCAGGGTCAAGGGAACGGAGACCTGCAGGTCCCAGGCTGGCAGCATCAGAAGGATGAGGGGAGGGAAAGGTTACCCGAACCCGAAAGGGGAAAGAGCCACAAAGAGTAGGCCACCTCGAGAGAAGCGAGGACCTCAGCTGAGGAACACAGACCTTGCAGGAAAGAACCCAGGGGAATAACTGGCCTCAGCTCCCTCTCTTTCTCTGATCTCTAGTGAGTGTGGGTCAAACCCTTCTGAAGCCAGAAGGCCTGGGAACCCTGCTGAAATAATGGAGTAGCCGCCTAGGACAGAGTATAAGGAAGACCTGTAGGAGCAAACAGAAGGCATTTCAGCACGTTTGTCCCAGTTGGCCTGCCTCTGACCTTTTCCTCATTCCCACCTTCACAGAATGATCTTTCAATATGAAATTCATTTCTTACCACAACACTGGTCAAGGTCCTTCAAGCCTGCGCACTCCACTTAGGGTTCCACAGTAAACACTTTCCATTCTGTGTCCTTCAGGGTTCTCTCAACATGATTTGGATCTTACCCATCTCTCCACTCACCTAGTTCACTTTTTCCTTAAGGTCTTTACACTTACTTTTCCATCTTTAGGTGAATCTCTTCCTTTACTTTTCATGTTGTCAGTTTCTTTACAGTCATCAAATCTCAACATAAATGTTACCTCCTCGGAGAAGTCTTCCATGACCACCCAGCTACAATGCTTGGTTATTTCCTTAACACATAATACAATGTACACATATGTACATTTATGTTATGTATTCACTTATCTACTTGCCTGTTGTCTGTCTTGCCTACTAGAACATGAGATGCATGAAGATGAGGCATTTTCTTGCCTTGTTCACCCTTGTACCCCCAGTTACTAGCATGGTGCACGGCACAAAGCAGGTACTCAGGAACTATTTGTTGAATGAATGAATGAATGAATGGCTCCTGGTTGAAAGAGTCATTTTCAATATCTCGTACAATGTGTCCATTTTTATTAATCTTCTTCATGTTTCATGATGTGCTTCTGTCACCACAGTGGTGCTGATACTAAGTAGGCATCTGTTTAAATTGACCAAGATTCATTAGAAAATCACAGCACCTTAGAATCCTCAAGGTCTGGGAAACGCAGTACAGTTCTAGAGGCAGTAGTTTTGGAGGGGGACACTGAGCAAACATAACCCTTTTGCTTGGGCTTTACAGAAACAGAGCGGAGGCTCAGACACAGTGCTCTTCAGTGATTTCCAAAGGAAACACAGAGGAATGTTTGCAGGCTTAGAACACCTGCTGCCGAGAACAGGGAACTGGGCATGTATTCTTTGTTAGTGTGAAACGCTGGCCTCACTCTAACACGTTATCACAGTGTCAGCAACGGGCTCCTTTCCTCCCCTCACAGCAACGTGTCCAACGGGAGAGGAAGTCCCTTTGGCTACTGCGTAGGAAACCGGCCATAGAAAGCTGCAGTATTAGAACTGCTAGGGGTCAGCTCAGCTGGGCAACAGCGGACAGATCCAAAGCAGTGACAACCGTGGAAGCAGAGCCTCGAGGAAACATCGTCCCTGTGTACATAGACACTGATTAGTAACAGAATGAAAGTCTTCAGTCAAATTCACTTCACTTCTTGAACCGCAGCACAGTGAAACAATATCAATATAATAAAACAAAATGACTTTTTAATATCTCATCATGCCTACTCCATACAAATAGACAAGCCTAAATGGAACATACTATTGTCACTAAAGAGGATAGATACAGAGTGAGTTAATCAGGCTTCTGATCAGTCCCATTCCCCGTAGGAAGTGATTGAATAGACCCTTGAGTGCGATGTGGACTTGTATGTGTGCTAGTCACGGCAGACAAACTCTTGGCCTGAGTCCTAAGGTGAGTCTCACCATGCCATGGCCTTGGACACCTCTAACGACAGAGTGCCCCATACCAAAGCTGACAGCTCAAATGAATACCTAACACAGCTTGGTGGCTCTTTGTCAAAACCTCTTGCAGAGAGGGATGCTCGGTGCCTTCACGGCAGAGGCATTTCCCAGAAGTCTGGAAGAAGATCAGGGATGTTGACTTTTGGTTTCCAATTTACTCTGGACAGGGCAAAGGCAGGTCTTGAACTCTTATATCGCTGTGCATGTTCTGCAGTCTTCATGGAATACCCAGAGACAGGAGGCTCAGAAGGATGGAGGACTACGAGTACCCTCTGGGCACTCCAGCCAAAATTTCCTCACTAACTTCCTAGGTCTACAGTTTGCTCCACAGGGAGAAATGATATCTTCTTCCTGACTTGATACCAGTCCCATCAAAGCATTTGGGAAGAACACAACGCTGTCCTTGAAGTTTTAAGTGGTTGAAATTATGTGCAAGACTTTGAGTCCGAGTTAGCTTGGCCTATCCTTTCATTCATTCTCCATTGATTAAGTCATTCATGCAGTTGCCTGACCAACAAATATGTACCGTGAGCTGCTTTCTCTGCAATAGGAGATATAAAGAATAATGGACAACCTCCATTTTAGTGGGAGAATTGTTAGCATCATACACACCACAAGGCCATATCTGAGCACAGAGCTGGCTGTTGATTCAGCCAATGGACAGACCACTGTATACAGAGCAATCACAGAAGATTCAGCTAAAAAAAAAAGATAACCGGGCTCAGCTTGGACAGGTGATTGGCACATGAATACAGAGAAAAACAGCAGACAAACAAGATGCAGAAGAGCATGAATGCATGGCCAGGGCTGCTGCAGGGTCCTGATCTGGGCATAAGGGAGGACGTCATTGGAAATGTGTGCTGGAACTGGACTGGAAATCCTTGAATGCCGATTTGGGCTTAATCTTGCAAGTAACAAGGAAGTTCTAAATGTTCTTAAGTAATAGAATTATAATATCTTTGAATTGGAAATGCCTTTAGAGAAAAATTAATATAAAAATGATGGCTGGCTAAAGGTGAGGAGGTGAGAGACAGGTAATAATTTAGAGCATTGACTTCAGAAGTCAAAAGAGGAGTCTGGTACGAGGAAAAATACGAAGTAAGAGTTGGCGGATCTTACCGACTGATACAAGGAAGAAGGAAGGAGTCTAAGACAGCTCAAAAGTTTCAACCACAGGTGAACACACAGTGGTGGCACCCACCATTAGAGAATTCTATTGGGAGCAGGGGGCGTGGATAATGATGTCACAGTCAAGTTCAGCTGAGGCGAGCAGGATATCCAAGTGCCTTTCCACTAAGTGGCTGGAGTTTTGTGACTGGAATTCAGACATGTTAAAGATGGAGATGTGGATTTGGAAGTCATTTGTGTAGAGGATCCTGCCAATATCAAAATTGTGGTCTGAGAGTAGCCACTGACTTCTGAGACTCCGCAGATAATGTGGGTCTATTATGTGGACACACAAGAAATCATCCCCTGTGTTTTTGTTATCCCAAGAGAGAGAACCATAGGCAGAGTATATTCCACAGTTAGTACATTCCCTTATAACTCACAATAAACATATAAATTCAATATGTATAATGTAGAACAGTAAGACCTATTCTTATTTGCCTTTCCATTGTCTGTGGCTTGCACACAGTAGGTGGCCCCCCAAAATACTTGATGACTACATGAAAATGGAAGCTAGCTTTTAAGATAATTCATATGCTTTTATATGGCATTGGAAAGGGTTTACAATGCTCAATTTTTATCCTAAGCACTTTTTGTTGAGAATATAGTAAAAAGCTCACATAAGTTGTAAAAACTCTGGTTATGGTTTTTTTTTAACAACAGGAATGAAAAAATAAGAATTCTTCCTTTTGTACGTTAATTACTCATTACTAACAGTTTTGGGGGAAAAATTGCTTTTGAATCATTGTTATCATAAAGCTTTCAAGGACTTAAAATTTAGCATCTGATTGTATACTCTTTTTCTTTGTCCTCTAAGTCATAGAACCACATTTTTAGAACTGGGAAAACCTTCGTGCTTACCCATTTTCAAAGCTAAAAATTTCGAATGCTAAAAGCTGTTTGACACCTACAGGTCTTATCTCCTATGTGTTATCACTTAAATTTAAACCATAAAGTCTACATTCTGTGCTTGTTTGAAATCCCCGTCAGCGGAGTGTTCAATACATGGTACTCAACAAATACTCATTGACTTACATGTGAGTCTGCCTAATAATCCCGAACACACACACACCGCATACACTGTAACTTGCTTAGAAAGTCTTTTTTTTCTGCATTAACTAAATCATAGAAAAATACTGGTGTCAGCGAAGGTCCTATGCTTCACGGAGAGCAAGGCAGAGAAGTAAAATGCTGTGGTCGCCCTGACTGATGCGGCTCAGTGGGGTGGGCATCATCCCACAAAGCAAAAGGCCACCCAGCCAATTCCCTGGTCAGGGCACTGTCCCGTTGGGGCGGGGCATGCTGGAGGTAGCTGATCGATGTTACTCTCTTTTTCCCTCCCTTCCCCTCTCTCTAAAAATAAAAGATAAAATCTTTAAAATAAAACCAAAAGTGGGAACTTGTTTGAAAACATTGCCAGGATTGAAAAGATAAGTTAAATAGTAAGGGATTAGGTTTGCATTAGTCATTAGAATATTTTGCCCATATATGCCATTTACTGTCTTTAGTATTTTAATTTACCAGTGGCTACACAGAGAGCTACCTAAATATTACTCTAGAAGCCAGGAGGTAGGGAAAGCCTGAACAAAATGTCTAGATCCCTGTGTAACTGTCAAACAAGCTGCGAAAACAACGTGGAAACCTCAGATACACCCTTTTGTAATTTCGCTCCTACACGCAGGAGTGAAAAGACCAGCAGGAGCATCGGGTGGATAGTGTCTGAAAGGGCCACTCAGTCACAACAGCAGAACCAGTGGTTGTCTCCAGCAGAAGGCCAGGTTGCTCTCACCTCCCGCAAAGGAATGCATCAGACAAAATGAAAGCCGGTTTTACAGAATAAACACGAGGCTGTTGTCCTTTGGATTATATTGAACACACACACACACACACACACACACACACACACACACACACACACACAGAGGGTTCAGAGGGCATGACGGTCCTTCAGGAATGAGCTGTAAATTTCACAGGCACAACTTCAAACGAAGCTTTCACAGGGCCTCAGATTAGACTGCAAGGCCGAGAGAGACCACAAAGGCAGCGCACCCGGGCTGGTGTGCATTTCACGGTGCTGCTCTGCCCTCCTGTGGGAGTTTGGGGAAGTGCATGAGGACGCGGTGCTGGTGCTCCGAATCAGCTGCTACAGATGCCTCCACTCAGAGAAGCAGGCAAAGCACACAATGAAATAGAGGCTTCGCTTTTAATAGGAAGTCCACATTAAATATTTTTTTTTTGTAGTATGATGTTACTGGATGCAAAAGAATAAGATAAAAATGACTTAAAGGGCAAGTGATTTGCAAATGTCAGAGTTTTATATTTTTATTCTTTCTTTATTATTATTTTAGAGAGAGGAGAAGGGAGAAAAAAGAGGGAGAGAAACATTGATTGGCTGCCTTCTGCATGCACCTCAACCGGGTACTGAACCCATGACCCAGGCATGTGCTCTGACCAGGAATCAAACTGGCAACCTTTCAGTTAGAGGAACAGCGCCCAACCCACTGAGCCACAATGGTCAGGGATGTCAGACAGCTTTTAACTCATCCACTTGTAAAGCTGACTTTAATGTTCCTATGTACTTATCTTCTAATTTCCCAAGGTGTAATATTGTTCACTGGTATGGGTTTAAATGGGAAAAGCAGGGATAACAATAACACTCACTGAGCGATTCCCTGATGTCAGGCACCAGGCAACTAAATATTAATTCATTTAATCTTCACAACCACGCCCCAGGATGAGTGCTAGCTCTTTATGCTTTTCAAAGTGCTTTCAGGGAAGAATTTTCTGTTGCGAATTTTCTGTTTCTCCCTAGGCAGTGCCCTGGGGGAGCCGGATCCGCATGGCACAGAAGACACCTGGAAGGCTTGAGGTGAGTGGGCCCAGGCGGCTCCTCAGCTGAGAGTCGAAATCCAAGGCCAAGTGCTTATTTCTCTTACACAAAGATGTTCATTTACATCCCTCAAGCAAAGCCACTCAGCAGACTAATCTTAACAATTGCCTATCAAAACTGAATGAGCAGAAAGTATCAGGACTACCTCTGACAATTTACATGTTTTTCTCTGCTGTTTTTAACACTGGAAGACAAAGGAGGCTAACTAAATTACAAAAACAATACAGCATAATTATTGATTGCATTATATAGCATTAAGCAGGCTTGGTTTAAGGTAAATTAATTATTAGCATTAAGTCCTCTCTGAAGGCCCAAAATGAACTTGAACTTTCCTAAAACTTTTTCCCCCATTGCTCTGACCTACTTGGTTAAATCCTGTTCCTAAAATCTATACATCTGTGTGAAGTTTCCCAAGGGGCTCACAGGGCTTGTGCTTGGCAAGCTACCCGCTTACTGCCTGGCTTTTGTTTGTTTCTGTTTCCTTGTTCTGGTTCAGTTTGCTTTTGGGTTCTGGGGGCGATCAGTGACCGTCCTTTAGATTTGTAGCCTTTCATCTTATGGTCAATTGTATTTAAAAATTGCATTCTAAAGTTAGCTTGATTTCCCCAGCAAGCTCCTCAAGGTCAAGTTATTATTTTATATTTTCAAAAATGAAATTCCCACCTCAGACCAACTCTGCTGATATGCCAGTTGACAGCCACAGCCAGGAATTAGCAAATGCAAGGACTGGGATGGAACTAACCTGGACTTGACGGAACAGGGCTCTGAACCTGTCAGAGGTTACAGAAGTTTATCTGCCAGTTCACTGTACGGACATTGTGACGAAGGGTTTTCCCATTTTTAAAGTCACTACTAATAGCATTTATTCTGAGTACAGCAATTTTTGTTACAAAGTTGTTCATCGTTAGACCCCCTGCAAGACAGGTCCCTGTGCCAGCTCTGAACCCGCACTGGTCTCACCCCTCTGCGTGGAGTGCGGTGCAAGGGGCCACAGGGCCATGGCGACGTGCCCACCAGAGTCTGCCCCCTTCTACGGGGACTTGGGCTCCCTGGGTCACCAGGGCTGGGGTGGGGTTGTGAGAGCCAGGGTATGGGTGCCCTGTGCGCTGCCTCAGGGGAAAAAGACAGAAGGTGGTAGCCCACAGACCTGGCGCTGGGCTGGGGCCCGCTCACCCTGCAGCGCTGCATTCTAGGAAATCCTCTTAGGGCAGGGGTGTCCAACCTTTTGGCATCTCTGGGCCACACTGGGAGAAGAGTTGTTTTGGGCCACACATTAAATACATTGTGACACATAATCACAAAAAAACTCTCATGTTTTGAGTAAAATCACCATTTTGTGTTGGGCCACATTCACAGCCATCCTCAGCCACATACGGCCCGCAGGTCACGGGTTGGACGCCCCTGCCTTAGAATCTGAAGAATTGGAACCTAGCCTTCCAGGCCCTAAGAAGGTGTATCAGCCAGAAAGGGGGCCAGAACAGACTATTGTATTCAAATGTTTGTTCACTAGATTTTTTTTTTAACTAAAGGAACAAAGCTTGGCAAAACACAGGACCAGGCAACATACATTAGAAGCACCAATAACAGCTAATAGTGTATAAAAATGTGTTCAACCTGGGGAAAACACAATACAAATCAGCCAATGAGACAACTTTTCCATCTATCAGATTCGCAATGATTAAAAGATTGGCAAAATGCAATGTTGGAGTGAAAATACCACACCAGGAAAAGTATTTGCAAACCACATATCTGATGAGGAGGGCTACAACAACGGGTTTTTGTAGTTAGGGAGCAAGACAGGGCTCAGCTACAAATACAGGAGGGAAAAGTGGGAAGGTATAGCCCTGGTGGGTGTGCGTGGCAGGGGGTGGCGGGTGGGGGACAGGTAGTCAGTCAGGAAACTACTTCAAGAGGAAACATCGGGCACAAAAGGGGATTCTGGCTAAGCGGATCTCACAGGATTCCCTCTGAAGGCAGGGCAGGAGGATCAGAAGTCACCCAGGGGATGGTGGCGAATCGCTCAAACACTGAAGGAGAACAGATAGGCGTGGAGGAGGAGGCTGGGTGCACCCCGACCTAGCAGGATTCCTGCTGAGGTCAGGAGCTGGTTGCGAAGAGAGTTTGGTGAGTGTGGTCAAGGAGCTGCTGCTCCTCTAAGTCTGAGAAAGACTAAGATTCCTGAAGGCCTTGCATTCCAAGAGAGGCATTGCATAATAGGAACATCCTGGCTTCCTTTACCAAAACACGGGAACTTTGTTTTTTTTTAATAAAAACTGACCTAAATACAATCTAATTAGAATTGTTGACTGCCGTATATTAAGCTATTGGTAGTTTGTTCTCTTGGTTCAGTGAGTCAGTACTTCTGAAAACTAGACTCCCTTGCAAACAATGCAAGAAAAAAAAAACAGAAACACTCTTGCTAAAATTCATCTCTGAGGGTTTTTTTTCCCCCTAATATACCCAACTAATATTCTGGAATGTAGGACTTCCTGTCCAAGAGCTGCTCCACGCTTATTGAACAGGAAGTGATGTCTCTTCCCCGTGGAGAGTAGCACATTGTTGGTAGATGAAAGGGGTAGGAGTCTCAAGACAAATGTATTCATTAAGTAAACGGTCAAATATCACTGGTGATGCCGCTCTGTAACCGGCAGTAGAAGCACAGGACACATGCACTTGTCAGTCTTACTCAAACGACAGGCAGAGGCACCAAGTCAGAAGTCAGGGGAGTGACGTTCTCTTGTCCCCAAACTGCCACAGAGCCCCTAAGGAAAGCAGGGAGACTATGTCCATGGCCAGCTGGCTGGGTGTGCAGCCTCCAGTGCACTTCAGGGACTTGGGCTGCACGGGTGGTGTGTCCCCCCGATGTCCTGGAGCACACAGGCTGGCCAGTGGTCCGAACTCTTGCCTCTGGAGCCTTCCCCCTCTATTTAGTCTCTCACTTACACCTCAGAGATGCTACGTTTTTCAGCTTCTTCCCTGCAGAAAAATAGAGATGAATGACAACTTCCTGTCAGATCTATGAAATTTTTAATGTGTTGCCTAAATGAAATTGAATGAGTCCCCAAAGTGCAGTACTGACGTTTCCGAATAGCACTCACCAAACGTGTAATTGTCCTGTGACCAGGACTTCTGAGTGTATTCCGCACCTGAGAAAGAAACACACCTCTGGAAAAGTAACACTCCGAGACCAACCAGGAACCAAATAAGGCCGTCTTTACCTTATTTGAGTAGGATCATTATTACTTCCTAAGGCAGGGCCGTGAAACCCATTTGCAGTGCAAGCAGAAATTCTGCAGCCTGTTGGGTGTTCAGGGAAATGAAAGCAGTCTGCCAGGCCCCCAGGGACCATTCGCTCCCTGCAGAGACTGGCAGTAGCCTAGAGGGGAAATCACTGTGGATGGAGGAGACAAGGCAGCCTATCCAAACCCCCACCAAGGCCTCTGAGATAACAAGAAAGATGCTCTCCAGGGACAGATGCACCCCCTCCTTCAGATAAGGCTGGAGTGAGCACGGAGCACTGCATTAGCAAGTCCAAATCCTGTAAAACGGGACAGGCATTCTGCTGTGCGCTTCACTACTAAAAGCATTGCAAAAAATTCAGATAACATAGGATAAGATGCTGAACTGTTAGGAACACTGGCTCCTTCTCCCAGGATCGACCCAAATAGGTAGAGAAGGAAAACTTTGAGAAATCCTTGATGGGGAAGTGTTTTGAACTGGTGTGTGCAGGGTATGGTGGCGTTGGCCTGGAGGCGGGCCAGCGGGAAAGGACAAAACAAAGGGGAAACACTGGTTGCACTTCTCCTCTGCTGCAGCTTGGCACAAACAGTCCCCGCTGCCATGCCCGAAGTGACCCCGATTCACTGTGTGGTGGAGCCGGTCCAGTAGCCAGTTATTAAATTTTCAGGAATTCTGTCAGCCAGACAGCTCTTATTAAAATTATACAAATTTAACAATAAGTCAACACTCATATTGATTCACAACAGCATTATTCCCTGCCATGTCCAGTTCCAGTACGTCCAACCATGTTGTCTGACAAGGTCCGGACATGGGGGATATGTCTTCAAGGAAGCATATCCTGGCCTAGAAGATGCATCATTACTTGGGATCTGTGTTTGATTTTGTTCTTTCTCTTTTCTGGATTCTGTATTTTTACTGCCTTAATCATCTGAGACCTCTTAGAAATGACCACCACTCTTAGAGTTAACCAGCAGCTGACATAAGCAGGATAAAATCAGACCCATGCGTCTCTGTTCTACAAGTCCCTGAATGTCTAAAAGTCGTTAGAGTAACAGCCCCTCCTTTACCTTGAATAGGAATATATATCAATTAGACAGCCATAGAAATAGAAAAGCTGGTTAGCTATTAAGCATATAGAAACAGTCACTGTGGAGTCAAAGTTTATATAACACAGAGAAATGTTTTAAACAGAAAAGATAGATAGCTAAGTTAGATGTCACAAAGGCCTTATTGCCTCTGCTCAGTCTACCGTATACTTTTGCCCTATGAACAATTACTGAAAAATTATAATCATCTGATTTATAACTGTCCTGGTTAAAATAATCTTTGCTCACTATAACTGAATCTATAGAAACTTTGGTCAAAACAATCTTTGTTTAATATAATTATATCCATGGAAACTTCCGTACTTTTCCTGGTTACCTTTGTATTAAGTTTTCTGCTTAACTAATCAGGCAATGCACCTGTAAATGTTAATCCTTGCCAAAAAGGAAAATATAAATTTCCACTTGTACTTGCAATAAACGAATCAGTGCTTCACCTGCCTCTGAGCTGTGTAGTTGCCTGATCTCCACGCGCCGACGCCTTACCCACCTATCCGGACCCCCTGGACTCTGCTGCGGCTGGCCCGCAGCAATATACTTCATGCTCTTTTAAATTCAAATCCAAGCTTTTGCAACTCCAAAGTCTCAGCATTCTTCTTCGTTTCTCTGCCATTCACTGAATTCAGAATTAATTTGGAGATAATAAGTAGAAGAAAATATAGAGTAGAGATACAATGTACAGAATCCTTGGTAGCTGGAAAATATTATCCCACTCTAAGGATATGACATGTTATATATGAGTGAGGGTTTTTGTTGTTGGTTCTCTTTCAATTCTCAAAAGAAGAAAATTGA
>CM052546.1:32190476-32226549 GCA_028533065.1 Trachops cirrhosus | reverse complement strand
TTGGTCTTGTTGAGCTCCTGTAGTGAGGGGCGGGGCCTTAGGAGTTCACCTGGGCGGGGCACCCCAGTCGCAGGGTTGTGATGTTGTATGTGGGGGCGGGGTCCGAGAAGGAACAATGGCGCTTGCTCTGCTTTCTGTAGGACCCCAGACCCTTCTGCCACTTTCCGCAAGCCAACCGGGCCCCTCTGGCACCAATTCCGGTGTGGGTGGGCCTGTGCACCCCGTGGGACCTTCCTTTTCAGTCAGTGACCGAAAGCTCTATTTCCCGGTGCTGGGACCCTGAGTTGCGTGCAGTGCCTTGCTTCACAATGGCCGCCTCGCTGGGTCTGCCAGTCACCACCCCCTGGCCGGAGCCCACCAGCCACTGCTGCTTGTGCGCCCAGGGTCTGCCTGCTGCAGACTTGCGCGCCGCCCCGGGTGCTCAGCTCTCTGCTCCGCCTCCCTCGCCCGACCCGGCTCCACCCCTCCTACCGGTCTGGATGAAAGTGTCTATTTTTAAATCCTTGGTTGTCTGACTTCCATACACTTCAATTTTCTGTCAGTTCTGGTTGTTATCTTGTTTCTATATCGTTGTTGTCCCTATCTTGGTTGTGCGAGGAGGCACAGTGCGTCCACATATGCCTCCATCTTGGCCAGAAGTCAGAACTGACTATAATTCTAATAAATATATTCAGGGAGAAAATTTAATGACCTATTATAGGCAAAAATGTCTTTATTAAAGGATCCTGTATAGCATAGAAAGCAATTCAAGAAGAAATTATCGTCAGCAGCAGGTGCTTACTTTTTTATTTAATTATATTTATTGATTATGCTATTACAGTTGTCACAAATTTGTCATCTTTGCCCCCCTCCACCCAGCACCCCCAACTCCTTCAGGCAATCCCCACACCATTGTCCATGTCCATGGGTCATGCATATAAGTTCTTCGGCTACTCCATTTCCTGTACTGTACTTTACATCCCCATGGCTACTCTATAACTATCTAGTTGTGCTTCTTAATCTCCTCACCTCTTCACCCATTTCCCTACACCCCTCCTGCAGGCCAATGTCAGCTCAGGTGGTGCAGGCCAAGGTCAGTCCCCACTTGTGTTTTGCCCAGGGCCACCCTGCCTGAGATGGCTTCTAGTTGTGCTGGGCTGGGAGATTCACAGGTGAAGCCAAGCTGTGAATCTCGGGTGGCTGCTACTGGTGCCAGGCCAGGGGCCACTAAGGGAGAGGTGTAGCACCTGGAGGCTCACCGAGGCCAGCTGTAGCTTATTTGAGAGTTGTTAAGTTGTGAAGTATGAGTCAAGACCAGCCATTCATATGGAAAAATCACTGTTAACAGCTTGGGTGGGCCTGTAAGTTGGGTGTGATGGAGTCTCAGGGAATCCCCAGGGTGGGGCAAATCGTGTTAGCCAGGTTGATGGAGTCTCCTAAATGGCACCACCTGCCAACCCTGTGACTGTGTCGGGGGAGGGTTTAGAAAAGGAACAATGACCTTACCTGCCTTTCCGAGAGAAAGTTCTTCCCTAGCTCTCGTCTTGATGCCACACTCTTCAGTTCCTCCCTGTGTGCCCCGGTGCTGAAGCTCAGTGGGAGTGAGTCTGAGCAAGTCCATGTGTAGGTTCTTTTAGAGGAACTGCATGGGACTCCAGGAGTTTCTTCCACCAACTCAATCCCCACTGGTTGTTGCAGCCAGAAGTTATGGGGATTTATCTTCCTGGCACTGGAACCCTGGGCTGGGGGGTCTGGTGTGGGCCTGGGACTCCTCACTCCCAAGATATCCCTCCCGAATTTATATCCACCACGCGTGGATGTGGGACCAGCGTCTACTGTATCTATGCCCTTCCTACCACTCTGGATGGATGTGTTTTTTAATTCCATAGCTGTCAGACTTCCATTCAACTTGATTTCTGACAGTTCTGAGTCATGGTTGTTCTATAGCTTAGCTGTAATTTTGAAGTTGTTGTGCAAGGAAGCAAACCAACCTGGACTCTTATCTGGCTAAGGGAGCTGGGAGTCTTGTAGGACTGAACCCTTACTTAACCCATGGAATCCCGTGCCATCTCTGGGCAAACTGAGTCAGAACCGAGTTGAACTGTAAGACACCCAGCTAATGTCTGGAAAATAATGTGGTACTCTGTAGAAACCCCAACCCCTTCACACATTGAAAATTTTGTCTCAGAACCATTTTAGACAGAAAAGTCAGACACAACCAGGAAGACAAATTAGCAGCTGTCTATGTGATTTATTAGCACTGGTTTGATGAAGTTAGTGGGAAATATGCCTAAAGAAAGCTGATTCAACCCTCTAACACACAATACAAATGCTTCTGTCATTACATTCTTTACAGTGGCACAAACCCCTCCAAAACTTTTTCCCCGAACTTCCCCCACTTAAAAAAAGTCATAAAAGTACATAAAAGCCATAAAAGTACTAGGGAGAAAAAAAATAATTTTTAGAAATCCTCCTGGGGTGGGAAAGGCTTTTTAAAATATGAAATAAAAATTGGTACATTAACTATATAAATACTTTAAATACCATAAACCAAAAATGACTGGGAAAAAATTATTTGTAAGGTATAAATGGCCAAGTTTCCTAATCCCCCCAAAATATTTAAAAAATCACTAACAAAATTAAAAATGTATGAAGAAAAACCATTTTCGGTTGCACATGTCAAACCCTGCTACAGTGGCCTTCAGAAAGGCGAGGGTACCTGGCAAGACTGAAAAGAAAGCTTGGTTGTCAGGCTATGCAGGGAGCACCCAGACCCTGAGATTCCCCCCAATTCCAGATTTGTGCACAACTCAAGTATTTTTGTTGGTGTGAACGTAACACATTCAAAACAGTGAGTTTTCAATCTGAAGTTAATTCTGACAGGTTTTCAAGTCTTTATAATAAGTTCTCAGCCAGAGTTTCGTTAACAAGGAAATAACAATGCACGGCTTCACATGGTCATCAAAATTCTGTGACTCATCTACCTTCATCCTTTCCAAAACCATCCCAACAGTCCAGGGGAAACATATGGGCTGGACAACATCGTTTCTAAACTCCAAACTGTTTGTGGTTCAATCACATCACATATTCCTTTGTTCTTAGAAAATAAGAGAACTGGATTAGAAAATTTTCTCCAGGATTGAAAAGATATTTCAACGCTAAAGCTAAATTTATGAAATTTTGTAATTTGTTGTGAAAGATGGTCACACCATTATACCAATGTACATACGTTGAGTCCTCCTTAGGAAGAAAAAACAAAAAACCTCCCAAGTTATGATCACAACCTTCATACATCCCAACATATATACTTTTAAAACAATAAATCAAATACAGAATTCAGAACATGCAACAATGTCTTTTATTATATGTGGGTTTTAGAAATTATTTCCTCAATCTCTCCATACACAGGCAAAAGTATATGTTTAACTTGCAAAACTGCTCATTGCCTACAGCAGGGAAAATTATCCCTAAATCATGCTTAACCAGGAGGCCAGTTCATCTGCCGACCTCCGAGAACATGAAGGTGAACGTGGTAGACAGACTGCCCCCCGTCAGCACCTTCGTTCACTACCATCCGGTAACCCTTCTTCAGGCCCAGGTCAGCAGCACATTTCTTGCCAACAATCATTAAATGTCCAAGAAGCTGGAAAAGAAAAAAAAGTGTCTTAAGCCTGGTGATTTACACTTCTAGACATTAAATAATAACTACCAAGGCGAAATACTGAGTTAAAAAAACTGCCAGGTAAATACTCCTTTGTGGTGACTGTGGGGGGGAGGAGGGTGGTTTAAGAAGAGTATGGGGTAATGGAAAAAATACAATAAAAAAATTAATAAAAGGAAGATTTTAAAAATCCTCCTTTAAGCAAATATTTGGAAACTCTTTTAATCCTAATACAACATAACTTTTAATAAAAAACCAGTAAGATTAGATATTTATTTATTACTAATTCTAATCAAAAGATCAGAAACGTCTATTTCTCAATAAAAATAATTTTTAAGTGTTCTTAGGAAAGCAAGACATCTTGCTCTTGTTACGGGACAGTGTATCAATCAGGGTAGGTTTGGTTATGCTGTGGTAACAAACCACCCCCAAATCTGGCTTAAAACAAAGAAACATGTCTTGTGTTCACTACATGTTCATCGCAAGTTGGCCAGGCTCTATTTCTACATCTTTTTCACTTTGAAACCCAGGATGATGGAGCAGCCAGCCACTACAGGACCGCAGTGGCAGACGGAAGAGAGAACACGGCAAAGGAGGTACTAGTTCTTAGTTTCCACACAGAAGACATGGATCATTTCTGCTTGCCAAGAGACATGTATCATTTCATTGGCCAAATCAAGTGACATCACCAGTCCTGACATCAATGAGGCAGCAGGTATAATGCACCCCTGAAGAATAGTCAATTTTTATGAGCAATTATACAACCTACCACAAAAAGCATTAGGGAAGTATTTTAATTGAGGCCTGTACCTCCTGGTAAACCCAAATAATTATTTTTCCCTTTAACAGTGTTAATAGAAGAGTTTATAAGCCCTCCCCTATAAGATATGCCACTTCTTTGTTGAGGAAAAATGAGTCACATCAACTAATGGTCATGTGGAACCCTTTCTCCTTAAAAATTTGTGATGATGGACGTTAACTGGAATTACTATGGTGATCATTTCATAATATATACATATATTCAATCATTATGTTGTACACCTAAAACCAACATGCCAAGTACATCTCCTTTTTAAAAACAAATTACTTATAATTAGTATTGAAGCCCTAATGATTTTGCTTTCTTTAGTAATGCCCCTGGTAAAACGAATATGTAACATCAGTTTAAGGTCAAAATTCAGTCTCCCGATTTAAAAAGTAAGAAAATAAAATTTGTGCTAGTAACTTTACTTACACTTTCGTCAGCATCTTCTGCTACAGAAATCTGGGATATATGCTTCTTGGGTATCACCAGAAAATGCGTTGGTGCTTGCGGGGAAATGTCATGAAAAGCAAGACACTAAAGAGGAGGGGAGAAAAAAATCAAAGTTTAGCGAATATATCATCTTGTAAGCTAAACTTACTCTTTCACACTAACCCCAGGGGAGACACGGTAGTAAATGCTAGGAAATCAGTAATGTACCCAAATGCAGGTGGTTCCTTGGTCCTTTTCATGGAACTTACAGTCTAATGGGAAGACTGACTTTAGATCCTACATGTTACAAAGCAAAAGTAAAAGTGAAATAAATGACCACCAGAGAAAAACCTGAATTAGACTGGGTGTAGCAACTTCAAGGTAGCAACACGTAAACAGACCCAAAGGATGAGTAGAAATTAATGTAGACAAACCATTGTCTGTCTTTCTGGTTTGATCTCATACAGCTCTTGAAGCTCAAGCCACACTGTCCATCTCTCTTACCCTCGGGGCATTTTCAGGTGGTTTCCTCTAGGGCAATGATCCTCTCCCCCTCCCCCCAGCTTTGGTGCTAACTTAAACTGCTATTCCTTGCCAAAAGGATACCTTCTCTGATGCCTCTCCCCACCTTCCCTAGGTCAGGAGCCCTTGGTTGTGTAATATCCGGCTTTTTTCCTTTACTGCAGTAATTAGTTTTGTATTTATATAAATACCCACTTCTTCCAATTTTACTCAATGGTTTAAGAAATGTACTTATTTTCTTTTGTAGAAATGAAGATAGCATGTAGACAAATGACATACCACATGAACGTTTTTCTCTCTCTTGTTCCCTGCTGAAGGTGGAAGCTGCTTAGAACCTATCCTGCTTACCTGTCTCAGGAGTAACTCTATTGAGTATTTCATACAGAATGCTGTAACATTTAGATTGCTCCATGCTGTTATACTGTTGGGACTACGGTGGTTCAAAGGTCAGTGTTTTAACGATCATTTATAAAAAGCAACTGAAATTATTTCAAAAGAAATGTGCAGTCTTCAAAAAAAAAGAACTTCCCTAAGTATTAACAAAAGCATTTAAATTCACCTCGAGGGTTAACATTTTTAATCTAAAAACGCTTCTAGTAACTTAAAATGAGTGTTTCCCTTATTTTCCATATGTCTTAAATTAAACAAAGTTTACAGAATGTTTTCCATGTTAATCAGCCAACCTCCTGCCACACTTTATCTGAGACCCAAACCCAGAAAGACAACGGCCCATTAAATATTTTACTCGAGATGTCTACAGTCACATCAAGTCGGCCTTTCTAAAATTGAATTTCACCTATGGTGAGGTCAACAAGAACTACATTCTCAGTCTCTTGGCACAAAATTACTTCCTGCCAAATATAAAAGGAACCATTCTTCCTGGATGGGGCGAAAGAAAAGCAAATCCCCGAAGCAGGCCCATTTAGTTCAAAGTCTGTGGCCAAAGTAGAGAGGTGGGGGTCGGGTGGGGGTGACAAGCCGGCTCCGCACGCCCGCGCTCCCCCCACTCCGCCGCCTCCGGAGCGCGTGCCCTCGGCCCTCTAGCGCCACGCGGCGCGGAGAGGAGAGGATCCGGGGATCACCGGGCAGCGTGCGCGGGAGATCGCGGAGATTGGGCCTGAGTCAGGGCGCGATCGGGTTTCGCCCTGTCAGGCAGAGCGCTGGCGAGATTGTGAGATTCCTGACAAAGGCGAGGTCCGAGGCAACAGCGGAGCAGGCGGGCGCCCACGCCGCGGACCCGGCGCGCCCTTCACAGGCGCAAAGACCCCGCGATGCAGGCCCGGCGGCGCCCGGCGGCCTGGCCCGCGCCCGGGCTGATAACGCGTAACCGGAGCGCCGGCACGCGCCGGCAGGCCGCTGGCTGGGGGCCCGCGGCAGAGGCCGCACAGGTCGGCCGGGTCTCGTCCCTTTCCTTCCCCGCGGCGCCGCCCGAACCTTCTCTACCCTGGGTGGGGAACGGGCGTTCCCACGCGCGGCCACCCAGCCTGAGCCCACGAGCGAGGTGGCGCCCGGTGCCTACCTGGTCATCTTCAAAAATGATTTTGGCTGGGATTTCCTTGCGAATGATCTTCCCGAAGATAGTATCCCCACCAGGCCGAGCGGCCTGAGCTTTGGCGATCTCATCTGCCATCGCGGCCTCCCTTCCGCAAGGCGGCCGGGGGAGAAGCTCGGGGGAGGGGGGAAGAAGGGGGAGCGGGCAGAGGGCGGGAGCGCGAGACCAAGCCTGCGCTGGGACCGCTGCTCGCTTGGCGGAGCTGGTCCTGCGCCTGCGCACTGGCAACTAGAGCCGCCTCTGCGGCGGGCGCGGCGGGCGCGGCGGGCGCGGCCGGCGCTGGGGACACTGAGGAAGCAGCCGGGTTCCGGAGAGAGGCTCTTGATCCAAGGCTCCAAGGAGCCATACTGAGGTTTTTCTATATTCCTTTCTTGTCTCTGAGGTAGTGGAGTTAGTGGTAGAAGGCGATCTTCTCTTGCTTTATAGACCTTTGTAGGAAAAATTACATACTGTAAATGAAAAGATTTGATAGTTCAAGTAGTGCTGGCCCTGATTGCTGGGTGAGACCCCGTGACACTCATTTCTCATCTACAGTAGGTCTTGGGTCCAGCACGTAAGCCGTCCTTGCATCATTTTCCCCCTCCCTCTAGCAGTGGTTCTCAACCTGAACTGCACGTTAAAGTCATTTGGGAAGCTTTTAAAAAAATCCCGCGAACCTGGCCACACCCCAGATCTATTCAATCAAGACTCGGGGTGAGACCCTGGCATCACTATTGTGTGAACCTCCCTAGAATCTTCTACAAAGAATTTTCCCCAGCAATAATGAACATAATGCCAAATGCCCTACCTTAAAGGACCAAAACATTTCTTAATCACAAGTCCTCCTCCATATCTTTGCTCATTTTCGAGATTGTTTCTATTTATTGTGAACGCTTTCTCATCTTTCTTTTTTGAGCCCATTTCCCTTTTGTCAAAATCATTGAGGACCTCCACTTACAAAATCCTATGGGTAATTCTAGTTCTCACCCTACTAGACCTCTTGGCATTATTGGCCACTGTTGACCACACTGTCGTCTCAGTAGTATCTGCTCTTCAACCTCTCTGGATGCTCTTTCTCCTTCACAATGGGCCTCCTCCTGTTCCAGGCTTCTCAATGGACTCTGTTCTCGGCCCTTTTCTCTAGCTAACGATCTGCAGGTGTCCTTATTAAGGCAAATGAACTATACCTCCCCACTACCTGTATGTAACTATATTTTACCACTTTGTGTTGGCGAAATTTACTGATAGTGCATTGATCTCTTTGATGTCAAAAGTGTCCCATTTGTTATTTTTGTTATCAAAGGCATTACTGGGACAATTGGTGAAATCTAAATAATGCCTGTAAATTATATAAAAGTTTTAGAATCATGTTAATTTCATCACATATCCACAGCAAAATTATCAAAATCAGTTGACTTATATAGTGGAGCTGTGTAACTTAAGTGCCAATATAATGTTGCAAAAGGTAAAAGTTCCTTCTTTTTTCAGCCACATAGTATTTCATTGTGTAAATGTACCAAATCTTTTTTATCCACTCATCTACTGATGGGCACTTAGGCTGTTTCCAGATCTTGGCTATTGTAAATAATGCTGCTATGAACATAGGGGTACATATATTCTTTCTGGTTTGTGTTTCAGGATTCTTAGGATATATTCCCAGAAGTGGGGTCACTGAGTTCAAATTTATTTTTACTTTGTCCTCAACAATCGAACAAAAAGACTCCTCCTGCAGCATTCTATATCTACTATAATATCATTCATTGAATTGTTCAAGCCAAAAGCCTTGAAATAATCCTTAACTCTCCTGCCCATACTTTCAGCACTTTTCATGAATCTAATCACTTCTCACCTCTATTCCATTACCCTAATCCAAGTTACTATGATATAGATGAGCACGTTCTTATCTCTAGAACCTATGAGGGTGTTACTTTACACGGTAAAGGGGATTTGCTGACACAATCAAGTTAAGGATCTTGAGGTGCAGAGATGCCTAGATTTTCCAAGTGGGGCCAATAAAATCACAGGGGCCCATATAAGGGAAAAGGAACACAGGAGAATGAGAGTTAAAGAAGGAGGTAGGATAATGGAAGCAGGGGTAAAAGTGTAAGATTGAAGGTGCTGTACTGTTGGCTTTGAAGATGGAAGAGACCACAAGAAGATGGCATTCTGGAAGTCAGAAGTCCGAACTGGTTTTTACTGAGCTAAAATTATGGTAACAGCAGGGCTGCATTCCTTCTAGAGGCTCTAGAGAAGAATGGTTCCTTACCCTGTCCTGCTTCTAGAGGCCACATTCATTCCTTGGCTTGTGGCCCCTTCCTCCACCTTGAAAGCCAGAAGCAGAGCATCTTCAAGCCCCTCACTAACTCTGCTTCCTTCTTCCACTTAAAACGATCCTTGTGATTATCTTGGGCCCACCAGACAATCCAGGATAATCATTCCATCTCAAAATCCTTAATTTAATCACATCTACAAAGTCCTTTTTGTCATATAAGGAACATATTCAGAGGTTCCTAGGATTTTGGAGGCCATTATTCTGCCTACCACCTAGCTCCATGAACTTACGTGATGCACACGTTGGAGTTTCCTGCTCGGTTCTGGGTCCCACACTTTGATATGCCAACAAACTAAGACATATTCCCAGAACAACCAGAATAGTCACCCCATTGATGGAAACGCTGAAGGAACCATAGAGATTTATCTAAGAAAAGAGAAGCTTCAGGACTGAACCAATTTGGGCACTATGGGGACTGTATTTTCAAATATTGGCTGATTAAGGCTTCCAGTTAATTGAATACAGGACCCCAGTTAGCTAGAAATTATAACAATAAATTATAAACTTTCAGGAAGGTAGGGTATGATCCTGAACTGGAAATGAAGTAAGCATCTTTTTATCATTCATTAGTAATCAGAAGACTTCAATGCAGTATCACAAGATCATCCACTTTATTGTTTCCTGGATAAAAGAAAGTACTCAGTATTTTTTGGCTTAATTGATTGATTATGTTAAACACTTTTGCAAGTCTAATATATTTTATAAAAAGCAAAGTCAACTCAAAATTGTCATGGGGATGTAAAGTACAGCATAGGGAATATAGTCAATAATATTGTTATGACTCTGTACAGTGCCATGTGGCTACTAGACCCTCTTGGGAAGATCACTTGGTAAATTATGTAAGTGTCTAGCCACTGTCCTGTACACCTGAATTTAATATAAAATAATATTGAATGCCCAATGTATTGACAAATAAAAAATTTGTATTAAAAAAAGCAAAGTAGGCTATTATCATGCTATTTTTGTGATGACTTTAAAATGACATAAATCACAGAGGAGGAAAGGGGTCTTGGAGACCCATTGGTCAAAATCTCTTCATTTCTAATAAAAAGTAAGTTTTACCTACAAGTTATCTGATAGGCTGTGTGGGATACAAAAGGCAAACAAAGATTATGCAATGGGAACAAGGTTGGGATTTTTCTTGATGCTTACAAGGTCATAAGTTATAATGTACTTAAATGCTTTATGATTATTTATGATCTATAAACTATTTCTGACTGCTTGACTAGCAAAGCCAGTGAGTAAGGCTGGGTGTTTAAAGGGTAAGACTAGGCTTTCAGGTCTGGAACAGGGATTTGTAACCCAGACTTCCATTTACAAGCCCTGAGGTCTTAAGCAAGTAACTCATCCTCACCTTCTAAGGAAATTAAACAAGAAAATGTATGCATAGCACTTTTGGGAGTCACTGTTCCAATCATTGTCAGTCCGCTACAGTTGTTATGACTTGGCTCTCACTTATGCAATTCTGCAAGAAGACAGTCGCAACTGGAAAACATTATAATAAGGGTTCTTTTTTTAAATTTTAATCATTATTCAAGTACAGTTTCTATCCTTCACTCCCATTCCTGCCCACCCACCCATCCCCCCTCCTCCCTCCCATTTCCACCCCCCCTAGTTTTTGTCCATGTGTCCTTTATATTTGTTCGTGTAAACTCTTCCTATTCTTCCCTGAAATTCCCTCCCCTCTCCCCTCTGGTCACTGTCAGCCTGTCCTTTGTTTTAGTGTCTTTGGCTATATTTTGCTTGTTTCTTTGTTTTGTTGTTTAGGTTCCTGTTAAAGGCAAGATCATATGGTATTTGTCTTTCACTGCCTGGCTTATTTCACTTAGCATAATGCTTTCCAGCTCCATCCATGCTGTTGCAAAGGGTAGGAGCTCCTTCTTCCTTTCTTCTGCATAGAATTCCATTGTGTAAATGTACCATAGTTTTTTGATCCATTCATTTACTGATGGGCACCTAGGTTGTTTCCAGCACTTAGCTATTGTAAATTGTGCTGCTATGAACATTATGGTGCATAGGTTCTTTTGGATTGGTGCTTCAGGATTCATAATAAGGGTTCTTTAATAGATAAGCCCGAACCAGAAAGGGGAGGTAATGAATGAGATGTATAGTGTAGACGTTGAAGCAATCCATTAAATGTCAATCCACTCTCTGCCACCAGGGGTTGCAGCAGAAAAACAGGAAGTGACTCTGCCCCTAACTAACATGGCGTCCAGGTGATTTCCGTTCTCTCCCTCGTAATGGACTTCCTGGCTTCTCGAGGTTTTACCGGCCCAGACAGCTCTAGTTCACCAAACTCCTCTCTCCCATTCTCCGCGGAAGGCGGGGCTATAAAGGAGATGCTGCGTGGTGATTGGTTGCGGTTCATTAGGTGCGTAGTTACGGGAGTTGGCCCGCCCCACGCCAAACCAGGATTGGTTGCTGGAGGAGGAGCGACTAGGCCCCGGGCGAGCTAGCCGCTGCGGTCAGGAGAGACATGGATCAGGCAGCCAAGGTGACAGAGCATGGGGAAATGTTGGGTGCGATGCCGACCGACGGTGGGTGTTAAGAGCGAAGCCTGATGAATGTTTTCTGGAGTCCTGTAGGTTTAGTCCCTCCACGGAGGATGTGGCTGTTGCCCCTGATGCATAGGGTGCCTAACCCCGAAGAATATTCGAGGGTTTCTGCAGGTGCCTAGGAGGGAGGGAGGCACCAGTGCCTGCTAGTTCTTAGTCCACCGGGGTACCTAGTGTGTCCCGTGATGCAAGACTTGAGTTCTGCCCGCTTCTCCTCCCCACCAAGTATTTGAGGGACCCATTTCCTATCCTTGGGGTACGAGACGCCAAAGGAAGCCCTGCTCTCTAACCATCACAAGAGGTGAAAGGTATAGTCATACACAGAAGTCTAGGAACCAAGGAAACTGAGTCCCGGCAAATTCATTACCTAAAATAACAGCGACACAGAACAGAGACCCGAGCGCTCTGAATGAGCTTGGGAAGCGATGGCCTTTCCGGGGTCACATTCCTGAGGACCTGGTCTCAGGTCCATTTGTCATCAAGCTTATGCAGGTTCCTGGCTGGTGCATAATTCTCAGAGACGAGCCATTCTTAATCTTAAATATCAGCATGGCTGGTTGGGATCTGTCCCTGTCACTGGCTCAAACACAGGCATGGAAAGGGGGAAATGGCCTGCTAGAATATAGTGAGGAAGAGCAATGCTTATTGTCAGTAACGGGGAGCCGCTAAACAGTGCCTCGTGTACTGCTGAACTTGCTCTCAGCACGTAGTAATATTTATCACAGCACCAAGAGAGACAGAATTGTAAAGGATTATTCATTCAGAAAACTTGAGTAGCCATAATAGCTATTAGTAATACCTAACAGCCAACATTTAGCCTATACTATTTAGGCATAGCGGATGCAACAATAAACAGGCCACCTTTGCCTTCATACAGAAGTCTAGCGGGTGGGGAGATTTTTAACAGTTCATTAGAATGGTATTAAGTGCTTTGAGTTGAAAATACAGTGTATTTGTGTGCATATAATTGGGATTTAACCTGCCTGCAGGGATGCAAAAAAAAAAAAAAAAAAAACAGCTCTAATAAAAGTTACAGTTAGGTTTTGACCTCAAGTTTAGAAATTAGCTAGGAGAAGGGAGAAAAAGACCATTCCAGAAAGAGGAATTATCATATGGAAAGTCCTTGAAATGGGAAATTGCTTGGAAAACTTGAATACAAATGAAAGGATTCATTCCAAAAAAGCATTTTAGCCAGGCCTGCAATGTGTAGAAGACACCTATGTTAAGCATGGAGGACACAAAGGTAACAAAGAAGCCTTTGAGGAAGTATGGCACAAGTAAGCAATTAACATACAGCGAAGTAAGTGCCCAGTGTTGGGGATATACTCAGGAGGGGCACATAACCCCGGCTTAGAAGGAAGGGGTAAGTAATAACTATCTTCAGGGAAATCTAGTACAGAAATTATACCTAGTACAGAAATTATACACCCTTAAAATTACCTCATTATTAAAAAAAATTAAGGCAAAAAATCCAAGTAACTCGTCTAAGCTTACAGTAAGTGCCAAAGTCAGGTTCAAACTGATCTGACTGAAGAGTACATTCTCTATATACACTGCCTAAATGTGTCCAATCAGTATAAGTGAATGGGGACGAGAAGACAATCTCTGACTTAACTTTCTACTTTTTAATAAAAGTGTATTAACTCCAAGGTGATATCAGCTCTGATAGTTCCAGGGTAGCAATGATAGCCTCATCTTAACGTGATTATATCTGCAAAGACTCTATTTGCAACTAAGGTCACAATTTCAGGTACTGGGGACTAGGACTTCAACCTGTCTTTGGAGGACACAAGTCAAACCATAACAATGTGGATATATGACATTTTATTTACCCATTCATGAGTTTATGAACATTTGGGTTGTTTATACTTTTTGGCACTATTACAAATAATACTACTGTGGACATTCATGTATAAGTTTTTATGTGAACACATGTTTTCATTTTTCTTATGTATATATATACCTAGGCATGGAATTGCTGTGTCACGTGGTAATTCTTTAACTTTTTGAGCAACAGCTAAACTGTTTTCTGAAGCAGCTACACCATTTTACATTCCTACCAACAATCTGTAAGTTCCAATATTTCTACATCTTCACTAACATTTATTTTTTACTATCTTTTTGACAATAGCTCTCCTAATGAAGTGAAATAGTATCACTGAGATTTAAATTTTTATTACCCAAATGACAAATTATGTTGAGCATGTTTTTATGGCCTTAATAGCCACTTATCTCTCTTCTTTGCAGAAATGTCTATTCAAATCCTTGGCAAAAAAAAGAGGGGGGATTAAGAAAAACAAAAATCAAATCCGTTGCCTATTAATTTTTTTATTATTGAGTTGTAAAAGTTCTTTTTTAAACTTTATTTTTATTGTTAACACTATTACAGAGGTCTCCATTTTTCTCCTCTTTGCCCACCTCCACTCAACCCCTGCCCCTCCTTTCCTCTGGCCATCACTACACTGTTGTTAGTGTCTGTGGGTTATGCATGTATGTTCTTTGGTTGATCCCTTTACCTCCTTTTATCCAGCCCCTTCCCCTCCCCTTGGATAGCTGTCAGTCTGTTCCACGTATCCTTGCCCCTGTTTCTGTTTTGTTCATTAGATTCCACATATAAGTGAGATCATAATGGTATTTGTTTTTCTCTGACTGCCTTATTTCACTTAGTATAATAATCTCCAGGTCAATCCATGCTATTGCAAAAGGTAAGATTTCCTCCTTTTTTAAGGGGGCCATGGTGTGGTGGATTCTGAGGATCTCTCTCTAAATATTTCCCAGGAGATATTGCAACAAAGCAAAATTTTGAAAGTTATCAGAAAGAATTCAGTCAAAAATGCTTAGAATTCTTTACTAAACTGGCAGAAGATAAAGAGAACTACAAAAACTGTTATGAGAAATTCCCTATAAATATTAGGCCTGGAATACATGAAGACTCAAAATCAGGAGAAGCTTTCAGAGCTGTTAATATACTATGATCTTCTTCTGGTGATGGAATGGTTTCCCTAAAAGACTATTGCATATGAAGGAGGGAGAACCAGAAACACATCTTCTACATCACAGGTGAGACCAAGGACCAGGTAGCTAACTTTGGCCTTCATGGAGCATCTTTGAAAGCATGGCCCAGAATTTATTTATATGATCAAGCCTATTGATGAGTACTCTGTCCAGCAGCTGAAGGAATTTGAGGGGAAGACTTTAGTGTCAGTTACTGAAGAGTGCTTGGAACTTCCAGAAGATGAAGAAGAGAAAAGCCAACAGGAAGAGGTAAGAAGAAAAACAAGTTTGAAAACCTCTGAAAAATCATAAAGGACATCTTGGAGAAAAAAGTAGAAAAGGTGGTCATGTTAAACTGATTGGCGAAATCCCCATGCTACGTTGTCACAAGCACCTATGACTGGACAGCAAACATGGAAAGAATCATGCAGGCTAAAGCCCTGAGAAACAACAATGGGTTACATGGCCGCAAAGAAATATCTGGAGACAAACCTAGACCATTGCATCAAGACCTTAAGGCAGAAGGCAGAGGTTGACAAGAATGACAGGTCAGTGAAGGACCTGGTGATCCTCCATAAGACAGCACTCCTGTTGTCTGGCTTCAATCTGAAAGATCGCCAGACACACACTTAAAGGATATACAAGGTAATCAAACTTGGTCTAGGTATTGATGAAGATAACCCCACTACTGATGACAGCATTGCTGGTGTGACTAAAGAGATGCCGCCCCTCGAAGGAGACGGTGACACCTCATGCACAGAGGAAATAGACTAAGCTCACCTGAACAATAACTTGTAAACGTGTTCAGTACTTTACCTTTGTTCCCTCTGGTAATATATTTTCAAGGATATTTTCCTTTGTTTTCAATTAACATTCTAAAAATCTATATGGCATGACAGTAACTACTTAAAGGAAAGATAAGGTTTCTTTCTACTTCCAAGTGTATGATACTGTGATACTTCAGGCACTGAAGCAGAGCTAGTTTTTCTTTTCTAGTTTTGTATTGGCTTCTTTTTACAGAATGAGGTTGTTTGTGGTGACGTGTGTAATCTAATGTTCGTTAACTTTGTGGTCTAAAGTGTTTAGCTCTCATGTGGATTCCTTAGTAGACCAAATCTTTTGTCACCGAAGCATACTTAGATGTACATGTTTAAAAACAACCTTCAACCCCTAGGATCTACTTTTTAAACCTTCCATCTCCTGTAATTATCAACGGCATGTATGGCCTCTAGAAATTAGTATGCTAAGCTGAACCAACTTGGTGGGAGTAATTATCCATAGGGCTTGTATTCCAAAGAAAAGTATTGTTTAAAGTAGCAAAATCATAAGCCAACCTAGGCATGTTGTAAAGCCATTCAAAAGTAATTCAGAGCAAGTTTTGTGAATGGAAATGTAGTGCTCAAGTCACATTCTGCTTTAAAAAGATTGTGACAAATACAGATGAATTAAAAAGCAAAAAAAGAAATAACGTTACATTATACAAATACCAGTAGGTGTCTACTTCCTTCTACATACTCCTAATTCCTACTCCCTGGAGATAAGAACTTTTAATCATTTTAGCTACTACTTGTGATATTTACCTCTATGCTTCTAAATATGCTTAAACTGCTATTAATTTATTTTCTCTTTGGTGATATTTGTTGACTTTTAACCATGGAGGTTGAGGACTAAGCTTCCTCTTACACCTTATTCATCTCAATCTACAAGTTTTGATTAATCAGTTTTTGTTTGTTTGTTTGTTTGTTTTTAATTTTATTTTAATTGTTGTTCGAGTACAGTTCTCTATCTTTTACTCCTATCACAGCACACCCACCCAGCCCGCCGAACCTCCCTCCCATGGTTAATCAGTTTTGTCTCTGGTATAATTTGACTATATAAAACTTATCCACACCTGAGCTCTCTAATATAAATATATTATATTGCTTTAATTTTTAATTCTTAATTTTTCTTAAAATTAATAACTGCCTTGTTTTTATCATTAGTTAGTTCCCTATATATTCCCAAACTCTGAACAAACTAAAGTCTACCAGTTTTATATTTTCCCTAGTAACATCCTTTCTGGAACAGTTCAGGCTTTTCCTACAGTCCAGACTAGTTGCTTTTTTGGCTGGTTGCACAAATACTGACCTGTATTTGTCCTTTACCGTCATCTGTACCTCTCTGGTGTTGGATCACCTGTCTTCCTGATTCCCATGCCTTTTTCTTCTGTGGTTCATCCCTCGTTTTGGTGGAGCACATTTGGTGGAACCCATGTAGTGTTCCAAGAAACGGTATACGGCATATAAGAGAATTTGCATTTCTGAAAATGTCTGTTTGCCCTCGTACAACAGGCGATAATTTGGCTGTGTATGGTATTCTAAGCTGGACATTTTCTTTTCCAAACTTGCAGATGTTACGCTATCGTCTCCTCACAGTGATGCTATTTAGAAGTCAGGTGCCATTGTGATTTTCTGCCATTTGTATGTGAGCTGTTTTTTCTCTCAGATTTTTCTTTTTGTTAGCATTGTGCTGAACTTATGATGAGAAGTGGTATGGGTTTTGTGTTGGGCGCGTGGTGGAGCCCTTTCAATCTAGTAACTCATGTAGCTCACTCGGCGGGCTTTTCTTGATCTATCCCCGTTTTAATTTCTGTTTTCTCTGTTCCTTGTTGTTGGAGCCATCTAGGCCCCTCCCTTAATTCTCTTATCTGTTCTCTCCTCAGTTTCTCTCAATCTTTATTCTACTTTCTGGGCAGTTTTACTCTTCTTAATCTTTGCTCTCACTCATTTGGTATCCAGGAACTTTTGGGAGTTTTATGAATGTTACTTTTTAATTTAACTTTATTATTGTTTTTCCATGTTTGCAATAACTTACAAGTTAATTGTAGTTATTTGGTTTTTGTTCTGTTTTGTTTTATTTTTATGTTTTCTGCTCATTTCCTGTTTCTGCCTTTGAAGTGTAGGTTTTCTAGCCTATTTAAAATAGTGCCTAGCACACAGGATAATCTCAGTAAATGTTAGATATTACCGTGTGATAAACTGACTGCAGGAAAGGAGAGAAGGGTGGCAGGGTGACAACCTCTGTGAGTTGTCTAGGGAAGAGGTGGGGAGCATCTGATCTTAAATAGTTTGGGGGTATGGTGAATATACCAAAAAATTAGACATCCTAACATTTCCACATGAAGAGTGAGGTAGATTTAAAGTTGGCCTTGAGATTTTTGACTTGAGAAAATCTGTGTCTTCCATAAGTGACATTGAGAGGACAGGAGGAAAAGCAGTATTGGGGGAGTAATATTGAGGACCTTTTTGGATTTGAGAAATGTGAGGTAGCCTCAGCCACTGTCTGTCTCATACCAAAGTGTCAGGCTCTTTTCTCTCCAGTTTTTAGCACAGTCATAGAATACTAAAAAATCTCAGCATTTTACTTATCTTTTGAGAAATCGCAATTGAACTTGCCTAAATTACCTGAAATATCTTCTTTCTGGGCTCTCTTAAGATGTAATAAGATCATGACTTTGTGTATACGTGTGTCTCACTTTAAGAACAGATGAAGGCCTCACCATGTTAAGAAAAATGGTAACAATACATACCAGACGGGTAAAGTTGTTTACCTTAGCAGACTGGTTTTGGCAGGGAGATTATTAACTTTTTAATTATCTTTGAATTGTTTTGTTTCAAAGAACTTTGTATTATTTTTGTAAATAAAGTTATTTATTTTAATTTAAGAATATATAATTAATGGAAAGGTATTTTGACAAAACCTCGTTTTCATCAGCTACTTTGAAAAATAGTCTAAGAAACAAACAGAAAAGAAATACTGTTTAAATTTCGTAATTATGTAAAATGTGACCTTTTTCTTTTGAGGTCTGAGTTCTGTTTTTCTTGATAGGTTTTACAGCTCTTCAAAACATTGCACAGGACCAGACAACAAGTTTTTAAAAATGATACCAGAGCATTAGAAGGTAAGTTTATTTTTTTTTTCCCTTTGGAACAAGTCCATTCTTCAGATGGCTGCTAACATATCCAAGAGACTTTGTACACAGTCAAGACTCATCTTAGGGAATACCCTTCACTACCTCTTCTCTAATGTTGTTTTGTGTTATAAAGATTAGCTTACATTACACTTTTTTGAGCAATGTATACTTAAAGAAAATTAAAGTCACTTCTCTATTTTATAATCAAATTTTCACACTCTTTAGGACCAGATAGTACCACATTGTTAATACCTCATATCATTCTAGAAGTGACGGCAGCTATGAAAAATAATACTGGATCTATCCCAAACAATTCCAGATTCAGTATTTCACTATTTTATGTGGTTTCTATCTTATCTAGAAGTCAGAAATGTGAAGCTTAGGTTCTGTGTTGGTCAGGTTCAGTTCCAGTCCTCATACATTTGCAAACCTCTTTAACCTAGGTAAAGTGTCCCCACTGTCCCCAGGAATTCAAGTTTTTGGAATTCACTAAAAGCAATTTCTTGAATATTAAAGTATATGCCTTATATTGTACTTTGCACAAATTCTTCATTTAATTCTTCCAACAGCCCAGTGATGTAGTTGCTATTATAATTTCTATTTTTTCAGATAAGAAACTAACAAAATGTGAAAGGACTTGCCCTACATTGTGCTCAGTAAGAGCGAGAGCTGGGATTCAGTCTGTGCAGTCTGACTCCGAAGCCCAGACTCCTAACCGCCTTCATATTGCTTAGAAGGAAGGTTTTATGACTATTCTCCATCAATAGAGCATATTTTTGTTATTTTAAATGTTTTTAAGTGCAATAATTATAAGAACAGCTAACATTGCATATTTACTAACCACTTTACATGGATCATTCCATTTAGTGCTCACAGCAATACAATGAGGCGGTTTGTCAGATTGGACTGAATTACGCTGCTGTAATGATGCCACAGTCTCAGTGGTGCATATAAACAACAGTTTTATTTGTCACTCACTTTACCTGTCAGCCAAGGCTCTGAAGGCTGCTATATCTTTATTTTAATTTGTGTATGTATGTGTTGTTTAATGTGCTTATATATGTTGAGTTTTGCCATCGTAAAATTTTAATTTAAATTCTTAGATTTATAGCAACAAAACATTGGATTTATTAGAATCTAATAGATAGATATAGGCAAATGAAGTTGGAAGTAAAAAGCAGGAAACAAAAGTATTAGAGTGCTGAATGTTTATATTAGGTTTAATTACAAATTTGCCAGCCTTTTGGAAGCTCTCCAAGAGACTTCTTTAATCAGTTTCTTATTTGTATACTTTGTTTTACATGGGGCAAAACTATTTCCTCTACTACAAAAGTAGCCATTCATAATGAATACCATGTAAATTATTGGGACAGGAATTATAAATTAGAAAAGCAAATAACTGTATATGTGTTTTTCTTCCTGTAGCAGCCAGAAAAAAGATAAATGAAGAATTCAAAAATAATAAAAGTGAAACTTCTCCTAAGAAAATACAAGAGGTACAGTAATCTTTTTAATTACAATAAAATTCATAAATTTTCTTAGCAACTAGAGGAAATGATGAAAATAGAGGGGTTATTTGATCTAAAAACCCTGATAGTTAAAACAACAATAGATAACCTTCACTTATTCTGTATGGCTCCCCTCCTCTGGTTCATCTGCCTGTATCCATAAGACAGCAAGTTGTGTGGTGAAAAGAACATGGATGTTGCCATGGTCAAAACAAGAGCAGCTGAATCATCCTAGAGACCCACAGAAATGCTGTCTTCACTTAAGACAAGTGGCTGAAAGTAAGGAGAATAGATGCTGTAGTAACTCAGAACTACAGAGGGAACGTCTCCCCATTGAGCTCAACTAACTAGACAGATTTTTTTTTTAAATTCCTATGTTGGCAGTGGAATTAACCAGCCACAGTTTATGACCGACTGTTGGTTTACCTTCTGTATTTGCATTTAAGTCACTTGTTCTAGTTGAAGACAGTCTACTGACTTTAGTCTGTGAATTCCCTAGTCCTCCCAATACATATTCGTTGAAAAAAATGCACAATGATTTATTTTCTGTATGAGATCATGCTGCGTATATACATTATCTCAGTCTTGAACTTCCCAACTATTTAACCTTGTATAAAATGGGGGAAAAAGACCCGTAGGAAGAAAATGAAAAATGGAAAATATTTGCAGGAGTAGTTACGATTCCAAGAATTGGTTTGATAAAAAAGGATGGTACAAATTAGAGAAATTTTTAGATATTTAATAAAATTTCCACATCTTAAAAAAGGTTTCATAAATATGCATTTATATTTCAAAAAAACACATTTTTGAAGTAGTAAATATCTATAATAATGAAGCTAATGATATAAAATGAGATAGCTTAAGTATTTCTATCCCTGTAAGATAAAGAAAAAAGGAAAAGATTTCTCTTAAGCATGTGAAAGGGCAAACAGGGATATATACGGTAGTTTTTATTTATACAGAAGTTAAGATGACATGGACCAGCGGTCCTCAAACTTTCTGTTCTCAAGACCCCTTTATATTCTTAAAAATTGAGGACCCTAAAAAGTGCTGTTTTTATGTCATACCTATCAGTATTTACTATATTAAAATTTAAAACTGAGAAATTTTAAAAATATATATTGATTAAATCATTTAAAACAAAAAGCCTATTACCTGTTAATAAATACATTGTTTATGAAAAATTAACTATATTTTCAAAATAATTTAGTGAGAAGAGTGACATGCTTTACATTTTTGCAAATCTCTTTCATGTTTGGCTTAGAAGTCAGCTAAATTTTATCTGCTTCCTCATTCAGTATTTTTTTTAGGTTGAAGTATTTGAAGAAATTGAGCCTCACACAGCTAAATAGTTGCAAAGGTATAGGAGTATTTAATAGTCTTTCCAAATAATGGTGAATATTCTTTGATACTGTATGCCAAGTGATAAATTTCCTTAAAGATTAGTTACAATGTGAAACTCTGTTCCTATTAGACCTCCTGGATATATAGACCAATGGATATTTGTATACATTTTGGCGGTTGGAGGGGGATGCTCCAGGATATATACACACCACCTCCTGTCCACTCCCTCTGGTCTCCCCTAATCCCATGTTCCCCTTCTGACCCTGTTCCCAGCCTTAGACCTAGGACTCCACTCAGTTTATGCACCTCCAGTGGGTGAGGAGATCCTTTATTTCTTCCCCCTCTCTCTACCCTGCTAATCCCCTTCTCAGGTCTATCAGGATGGGCGGTTTTGCTCTCCTACAGCCTTCTCCATGTCAGTTAATGGCAGCTCCCTCCTTCTGACACTCAGACCGAAAACCTAGGTGTCTCTTTCTTGTCTGCTTTCCTTCTCTCACACGTTGAATCTGGCAGCAGATCCTATTGGTTTAACTTTCAAAATATATCCAGAATTTGACCACTTCTCATCCTCCCCATCATCTTCTCCTGGTTCAAGTCACCATCATACCTCACTGAATTGTTTCAACAGCCTCCTACTGGATCTCCCTTCTTTTGCTCTAACATCCTGCAGGCTGTTCTCAGTACTTTTAAAGGCAGACTGAGCCTTTCTAAAAAAGATATACTCTATCTGTCCTCTGCTCACAACCCTCATGATACCTCGTCCCATCCAGAGCAGAATCTAAAGTCCTTATCTACCGTGACCTGTGAGACTGTATCATCAGGCCCCTGTTCACTTCCTGCCTCACTTCACTCATTTTCAAGAGAAAGTCTCCCAAATACCCACGTCTGAGTAATCATAGTTTGCCTGCCTGTCAGTGGTCTATTCAAGTACAAAAGGTATTTCATAGAGAAGCTCTACTTCTCACAACTCAAACAGTGCAGAAGGCTCTAGTATTATGAAAATAATTTTGACATCGTGGGTCCCCTGAAAGAATCTCAAAGTCCCTCGAGGTGTCCACACCATTGAGAATTTCTGTTCTAGTCCAGTTCTTCATTTTGCAAATGATGAGATCTGAAACTCAGAGTAGTTATTAACCCGAGGCCATGGCACTTGATGACAGAACCAGAGCTGGAATCCAAGTGTTGTGACTCCTAATACAACACTCTTTCTAGTTCTCAGAACATCCAACTCTATACAAGAAATGTTCACACACCCCCAAAACAAAACTATTTTAAACACACTGTAAAATATATGTAAAAAAAGCTATTCTAAGTCTATTTTGGAAGAGTTAAAAGTATACACCTATCTGAGCTTTCTGTACTCTTGCAATGGTTAGAAAAAGTAAAAGGCAGTATTACCTAAAAAAGAAATTGTAGTAAACCTATAGTTTTCAAAAATAGTACATTCATATGAACCACTGAAAAAACATTTGAAGAATTTATTCTTTGGTTTTGGTTTTCTTAACAGCTAATAAAAATAGGTTCCGAAGTGGAATTGGTACTCAGAACATGTGTTATACAAGGTATTCACACAGATCACAATACACTGAAACTGGTCCCTAGGAAAGACCTTCTTATAGATAATGTGCCATTTTGTGATGCACCAACTCAGAAGCCATGAATTTTCTAGGATAAAATCAAGTCTTTAATCTTTAATTTTAAAATAACATAACTGCAACAAAGGTCGTGGAAATGCAGATATTCTGAACTGGCATACTGAAAATAAGTGAATTAAAGTGTAGTTTTATAATTGAATTTCACTTTAAAAGGACATTGCTAAAAACCGCAGGCCATAGCCAAGTATTTCTAAAGAACATTAGATAACACATTTCATTTTCTTTGAAAATCAAACTTTATAAAGTGAAATAAATGCTTGGGAGGTTTCTTTTCTTTGACTTTGATGAGTCCTAGCATAATTGAGAATGCAGTGTTTTGACAAGTCGATGGGCTTTCCTCCCATGTGAAATGAAACTATTAGATTAAAAGTATTAGATTAAATTGATGGTTAGTCCCAAGCACATTAAATTGGTTAGAATATCACAGTGTGTGCCAGCTCTCCAGAGAAAGCCACCTTTGTTTCCTAAAGCACTGAAATGAGTTTTGTAACTTGTAAATAATACAGTTTCTTTGGAGAGATAGAGACCATCTCTTTGTTCCTATAAAGACAACTTTTTCATCAGTCTTCTGACAATAGATAATAAAATACCAAAATCACCTAGGGTCACTGTGGAATAGAGAAATCTCAATTTTCAAAAGAAATAGTGGCCCTTAGTCAAACTATATAATATAGCCTTAGTAGAGTTAACTGTACTTAGACCACAGCTAGACTTTATTGTCAAAATGTAATATATGGCTGCATCCTCTTCATTTTCATCAATAAAACTAAAATGGCTTTTCTTCTTCCACATGTCCCAATCCTGAAGAGATTGGCAGTATTACAAAACATCCTGGCTTTCTACCATCTAGTGGTAGAAATTACAAAATTGTATTTAATATTCTTCTTGTTTCTCTTTTATGAGTATCTTCACCACTCAGTTTTCCTCAGTGAACAGTGTGTTCTCTTGCATTCTCTAATCAGTTCTCGCATTCATTGATGATGACACAGGATTTTTAGGGGGTTTCTATGGGTTTTTTTTTTTAAGATTTTGTTTATTTATTTTTAGAGAAAGGGGAAGGGAGGAAGAGAGGGAGAGAAACATCAATGTGTGGTTGCCTCTTGCACGCCCCCCACTGGGGACCCAGCCCACAACCCAGGCATGGACCCTGACTTGGAATCGAACCAACGACCCTTTGGTTCATTGGCTGGTTTGCAGGCTGGTACTCAAACCATTGAGCCACACCAGCCAGGGCAGGGTTTTTAATTTTTACAAGAATCTCAATGCTTTGTTTTTTGGCAAAACATATTAGTATATCCATACTGGATATCAAATTTCTTACTTAAAAATAGTATTAGGAGATCAAAACATTATCAAAATTATTTAGATGTAGTACACTTAACATTAAACCGGACACTACCCTTAATGCTTTCTAATACTGATGACCAATTAGTTAGTAGTCTGTGAAATGGATTATACATGTCAAAAGATTTGATATATAACTTTTCATCTCCCGTGTATGTTTCGTATTATGTATGTGGAAATTATACCTACATAAAAATTAAATGTGTGTGTATTTCTGTATACTAATGCTATATTGGTTATCTGTGATGCAAATGTCTTCTTTTAATATGTGACTCATCTTTTAACTCTGTTTATGATAAACATGTATTATGGGAGTTTATTTTCATGTATCCATTTTTTAATCTTTTATTAATTTTGCTTTTATATTTTTTAAGAAATTCTTTTCTACTCCCAAGTCATAAAAATGTTCTAACACATTTTTCTTTGAACACTGAAAAGTTTTGCTTTTTATGGTCCAGTTTTTATACCATCTGTAATTTATTTTTGTTTTCGATATGAGGGAGGAATCTACATCTTTTTTTACGGCAGAACACTTGGCCTCAGCATCATTACATCGAATAGCCCATCATTCTCCTGGTTACACAGAAAGCAGTTTTGATGATGTACCAAGTTACATTTCAGTTGACCCTTGAACACACGTTCAAACAGCACAAGTCCACTTATACGTGATTTTTTTTTCAGTAAATACCTGTAGAGTTTCTTTTTAAGTTTTTTAAATTTATTTTTAGAGGGAGAGAAACATTAATTGTTTTCCACTTACTTATACATTCATTTGTTTGATTCTTGTATGTGCCCTGACCAAGGATCACACCTACAACCTTGGCGTATCAGGACTCTAACCAGCTGAGCTACCTGTCCAGGGCCAGTACCTGCAGAGTTGTTGATACATGGTCGGTCAGGAATTTATGGTCAGTCACATTTATGGATGTGGAGGGCTGACTGTATGTGTTGATCTGTGCCATTTTATATAGGGGACTTAAGCATTCATGGATTTTAGTATCTGTGGGGTGGGACCTAGAGCAGTCCCTCGCAGATACCAAGGGACAAGTTAAGTTTTTGAGGAGTCAGAAATTATAGGTGGGTTCTCGACTGCACAGGGGTTTGACACCCCTTAGCCACTGTGTTCACCGTTCAAGTATGTTGGAATTAGTCTAACCCTCTTAGCTAGTCAAGGATTTTGCTCCTGCAATATTCTCTGCTCTGCCAAATGTTTTCATCTCTTTCCATTAGATTGTTTACATTGTTTTCAACAGCATTCAACATTCTTAAATATTTCCCGTCTTAAAAACAAAGCATACTTGAAACCCCTCCTGCCCTCAAGCTTCAGCACCATTTCTCTGCTGTTTGTACTCAGGGGCCTCCACTCCTCTTCCCACTCTCTCCAGTACAGACTTCAGTCAAGATTCTCCTCTGAAACCCTTCTTGTCCCAGTTACTTGCCCTTCGACTTGTGAAGTGCAGAGGTCAGTTCTTAGCCCTTACTGTATTCATTCTCTCAGTAGCAGTTGGCATAAGCGATCATTCCTTCTTTTTCAAATGGAGAGGCTAGATACATAGATTGTAAGCTGACACAAGTAGGGTGCAGCCATGAACCAAAGTCACAAAAATGTCCACCTCATCTTCTGTTTGTCATTCTAGATCCACTCTCAGTCCTTCTTGCCCCTGTTCTCAGCCTTCCCTGGAAAGACTGGTCTGTGTGAACCAGCCCCAGTGCCTCCTGTACCCCCTGACTTCTGGTTGGTTCAGCCAGGAAGGACCCTGGCCAGAGATCAAAAGGAGGGAGTGGAGTGAAGGCAGGTATTTCTCTTCCTGGCTCTATCCCTGAAAGGTTGCCTCAGGTTGGCAGTATCCCTCACAGTTCCTCTTAAGGTGACCTCTGTACAGTTTTTTCTTTCCACTTTGGGGAAGAGCTTCCCTCCCCTCCTTAGGTCTGGGGTAGCAACAATTCTTTGCTGCTACCCATGTAGATTCTCCTATACCCACAGTTTGTAAATAGTCCCTTCATAAATCTTTCTCAAACTACCATAATTTAAATGCATCATGTATTTCCTGTTGGGTCTCTCACTAATTCACTGCCCTGGGGGAACTTACTTCCTGGAAGTGAGATGCAAATAATAAATATAATTAGACAAGATCGGATCAGGATGGTGTAGCCACAGTAATTAAAAAGTAAATTAGAAGGTGATAAGTAATATGGTGAAAGATAAGAAAGGAGAAGGAGATAAGGAAGGTAGGAAGAACACTGTTGTAATTTTAAATTACAAGGATCAGGGAAGAGCTCATTAAGAAAGTGACCAATGAGCAAAGACAAATGATGTGAGGAATCCAGCCATGCACGTAACTAAGGGAAGAGCTTTCAAAGTAGAGCAAACTGTAGTACAGTGTCCAGAGACAGGTTCACGCCTGCTATGTTTGAGGAGAGCCAGTGACAGGAGCAAAGTGATTTAGAGGGAGAGAAACAGGAGATAAAGTCATAGAAATATATGGTAGAAGGAGGTGGAGAGTAAATGCCAGGTTATGTAGGCTCTTACAGAGACTGTGGTTTTTACCCTTAATAAAATGCTGAGCCAGGCCTTTGGCTGGGTAGCTCAGTTGGTTAGAGTGTTGTTCTGACACGCCAAGGTTGCAGGTTCAATCTCTAGTCAGGGCACTTATAAGAAGCAACCAATGAATGCATAAATAAGCAGAATGACAAATTGATGTTTCTCTCTCTCTCTCTTTTTCTCTCCTTCCCTCCTTTCCTTCCTCCCTTTCTCTCTCTCTCTCAAGTCAATTTTTATATTATTTTACTTTTTTAAATCAAAGTCTAGGGTTTATTGGCCTGTTCTTTTAACTTTTCCTTTTTTAAAAAATTTTTATTAAGTATTTTACTGTTATTCTGTTACAGCTGTTCCAGTTTTTCTCCCTTTGCTCTCTGCCCAGCCCACCCCCTGCTCCCACAGTGGGTCCCCACCCTGTTGTTCATGTCCATAGTCATTCATACATGTTCCTTGCCTAGTCCCTTTCCTTTCTTTCCACCCTTATCCCCCTCCCACCTCACCCCCTCTGCTCACTGTTAGTCTGTTCCTTGTTTCCATGCCTCTGGTTCTGTTTTGCTCGATAGTTTATTTTGTTCATTAGTTTCCTCTTGTAGGTGAGATCATATGATATTTGCCTTTTACCAACTGGCTTATTTCACTTACCATAATATTCTCCAGTTCCATCCGTGCTGTCACAAAACGTAGGGGTTTTTTCTTTCTGCTGCATAGTATTCCATTATGTAAATGCACCACAGTTTTTTGATCCATTCATTTATTGATGGGCACTTCGGCTATTTCCTGCACTTGGCTATTATAAATAGCACTGCTAAGAATTTAGGGGTGCATAAGTTCTTTTAAATTGGTGTTTCAGGATTCTTAGAGTATATTCCCAGCAGTGGGATTGCTGGTCTTCTTGGTGTTGAGTCATATGAGTTCTTTATATATTTTGGAGATCAAACCCTTGTCCGAGGTATCATTGGCAAATACGTTCTCCCATACAGTCGGTTCTCTTTTCATTTTGATGATGGTTTCTTTATCCATGCAGAAGCATGTTAATTTGATGTAGTCCCATTTGTTTATTTTTTCCTTTATTTCCTTTGCCCTAGGAGATGCATCGGTAAAAATATTGCTGTGTGGCATAATTGAATTTTTCCTGCCTATATTTTCCTCTAGGACTTTCATGGTGTTACAACTTAATAATTAAGTCTTTTATCTATTTTGAGTTTATTCTAGTGTATGGTGTAAGTCGGTGGTCTAGTTTCATGTTTTTCTGTGTATCAGTCCAGTTTTCCCAACATCATTTACTGAAGAAGCTATTTTTAGTCCATTGTAATCTCCTGCCCCCTGTGTCAAATATTAATTGACCACAGAGACCTGGGTTTATTCCTGGGCTCTCTATTCTGGTCCATTGACCTATGTATCTGTTCTTATGTCAGTACCAGATTGTTTTGATTACAGTGGCCTTGTACTATAGTTTGGTATCAGGTATTGTGATACCTCCTACTTTGTTCTTCTTTCTCAACATTGCTGATTTGGAGAAGAGGAGTGATATAATCTGATTTTAAGTTTTTAAAGAGACCACTCAGACTATTGTACTGAGAATGGACTCTGGGGGCAAGGGTGAAAGCAGAGATACCCATTAGAACTCTTGGGTTATTCTAGGTAAGAGATGATGGTGGCTTAGACAGTGGTGAGAAGTGGCAAGATTCTGGATTTATTGAGTGGATTAAATGTGAAATGAGACAAAAAGAATGGAGTCAGGGATGATTATTCCCAAGGGTTTTGACCTGAGCAACTGGAAGGGTATTGTCACCATCATTTGTGATGGTGAAAACAGACTAGGTTTGTGAAGAAGATTAGGAGGTCAGTTTTGGGCATTCGTTGATTGAAAGGCCTGTTAGATACCCAGTGTTGATGTTAATAGACATTGGGTGTAACATCTGTAGTTCCGAAAGTAGTCTGGGGTGGAGAAATAAATTTGGGAGCCATTGATACATATAAAACACATAAAATCATGACATTGGATGAAATCACCAATAAATTGGTCATATAGGAAGAAGAAAAATTATTGAGTCCTGGGACTCACTGGTGTTAAGAGATTAAGTAGCTAAGGAACAACAAGAACAAGAAACAGAAGTCTCCAGTAAGGCAGGATGAAAATAAGGAGAATGTAGAGCAGATGTTGGCACACAATGCCTCAAAGGGGTCAAATCTGACCCATTACCTTTTCCTGTAAATAAATTTTTACTGGAACACTACCACACTTAATTCATTTACATATTGTCTATGACTGCTTTCACACTATAATGGCATAGTTGAGTAATTACAGCAGAAACTCATCCATAAGGGCTAAAATTGCTATCTGGCTTCCTTACAGAAAATGTTTGTTGATCTCTTGTATGTAGAGTCCTAGAAGCCAAGTCAAGAAAATGTGTCATTGAAGAGGGAGTAATTATATTATAGTCACAGTAAAAATTCCAGTATTGCAATTGCAGTTAAAATTCCAGTAGGCTTAGCAAAATGGAGGTAGCTTTGATGATTGTCTCAGGAATTTCAGTAAAATAATTGAATTAACATATGCTCATGTTAGTTCTCCCCAAATGATCTCTAAATTCATTGTGATCACAGTTAATATTATAGTAGGATTTTTTGAAGAACTAGTAAAACTTACTCAAAAATATGTGAGGAATAATAAAGGTCCATAAATAGCTCTATCAACCATTACAAAGGAGTAAAATGAATTGTCCAATGCAAAAAAAATGGAACTCTGATTCATACCTCATACCATAGACAAAAATTAACTCAATATTGATCATAGACCTAAATGTAAAGCTTAAAAACTATAAAACTTTTTGAAGTAATAGTAGAAAATCTTTGTGACTTTGGGTTAGGCAAAGATTTCTTAGATATGGCACCAAAAACTGAATACATACAAGAAAAAGTGAATAAACTAGGCTTTATCAAAATTAAAACCCTTTGCTTTGCAAAAGATAACTGCTAATGAAAAGACAACCTATAGACTGGGAGAAAATGTTTACAAATCATAAACTGATAAAGAACTTTTATCTAGAATATATAAAGAATTTTAATAATAAAATAACCCAATTTTTTAAATAGATAAATATTTGAACACTTTATTGAAAAAGATGTACAAATGGAGAATAACTCAACATCATTAGTCACTAGAAATTAAAAGGTATGAAATGCTACTACATACCTAAAATTAGAGTGACTGACCACACCAAGGGTTGGCAGGAATGAAAAAATGGCAGAACAACTTCGGAAAACTGTTCAGCAGTTTGTTAAAAAGTTAGACATATACTCCCCATATACCGGACTTGCCACTCCTAAGTATTTACCTAAGAGAAATTAAGGCATTTACCCATACCAAGACTTATTTACATTATACAGCAAAGGAAACTATCAACAAAATGCAACAGCAGCATAGAGAATGGGAGGAAATATTTGCACATCATGTATCTGATAAGGTGTTAATAACCAAAATATATGAAGAAGTCATGCAAATCAATGATAAAAATAATAATAATAAACAATCTACTTTAAAAGTAGTCTGAGGCCCTGGCTGGTGTGGCCCAGTGGATTGAGTGCCCCCCTGCAAACGAAAGGGTTGCCAGCACAATTCTCTCAGGGCACATGCCTGGGTTGTGGGCCAGGACCCCAGTAGGGGATGTGTGAGAGGCAGCCACACATTGGTGTTTCTCTCCCTCTCTTTCTCCCTCTCCTCCCCTCTCTAAAAATAAGTAAATAAAATCTTTAAAAATTAAAAAAAATAAATGTAGGCTGAGGATCTGAATACATTTTTCCAAAGAGGACATAGAGAGGGCAAACAGACATTAAAAGGTGCTGAACATCAGTAATAACCAGGGAAATGCAAATCAAAACCATAAAGAGATATCATTTCACACCTGTTAGAATGTCTGTTATCAAAAAGATCTGAAATAAGAGTTGGAGAGGATGTGGAGAAATGGGAATCCTCATGCACTGTTGGTAGGAATGTAAATTGGTTCAGCCACTATGGAAAACAGTGTGGAGTCCCCTTCAAAAATTAAAAATAGAGTTACCATATGACCCAGCGGTTCTACTGCTGGGTACTCACCCAAAGGTACTGAAAACACAAATTGGAGAAGTCATATGCACCCCCATGTTCACTGCAGCATTATTTACAGTAGCCAAGATATGGAAGCAACCTGAGTGTCCATCAGTGGGTGAGTGGATAAAGAAAACGAGATGCACACACACATATATGCATACAACGGAATGTTATTCAGCCATAAAAAGGAAGGAAATCTTGCCACTTGTGACTACATGGGTGGACCTTGAGGGCATCATGCTTAGTGAAATAAGTCAGACAGAAAGAGACAAATACTGGATGGTCTCATGTGGAATCTAAAAGGAAACAAAAAAAGAACAGATACAGTTCTATTTCCTGCTACACCCAAGTCCAGGGGCTCATCACCTGTTGATATGTGAGAACTAGCTAAGTCCCTAGCTGTATAAACGGTCTGTTTATTCAGGTTCCTCACAGCCTCCAGGACCATCTCCATGTCAGCCTATAGCTTCACTCTGCATCGGCTTTCAGATCTCTCCATTCTGGCCTATAGGAATTTACTTTCTGTCCTCATGAGCTCAGCCTTGTAGGACAAGCCAGAATGCAAAGCCGCGCTGAAACACTTATGGGGTCGTCTTAAAAGGACACAGCAGCGAGATTGAAGGGACTCTTACTGATCAAATTTGGGACTACTTATGCATCAAAAGTAATAACTATAATGGGCTAACATTACATAAAAAATAAAATAACCCATAAGTTCATGAAGATACTCAAAGAGAGAAAGGGGGAACAAGTTTTTGATGGGTTTTTTTTACAGACTTTCAACTTTCCCTTAGTTTGGAAATTTTTCAGAATCAAAGTTGGAGGAAATGAAAATGGAATCTTACTCAGCATTTTGTTGGGGGAAACGGTCTGATGTTAGCTTAGTCCATGTGTTGCCAGATTCCAAATTCCAGAAACCAATACTTATAAGAAAAAAAAATACACAAGATTTTAAAATGTCTTTCTGGCATTTCATCATTAATATCTGAAGACTTCTGAGTATAAGAAATCTTACTCAAAGAATGTGATTTGGGCCTTCAATTGAGTTTTTTTTCCTGTTTGTCATCTTTTTCCTAATGTCAGCTGAGTGCAGTCTCCCCATTTACTCAATCTACGCTAACTGGATTGTCCGGGTCCGTCTCACAGAGGCGCTAGAAAGTCAAAGACAAGACAGTCTAGCAGGGAAGGCCAGCGAGGAAGTGGACGATTTTGGTGTGATTAGTGCTATTTTAGGGATTAAACAGAGTTTTAAGAATATGAAAGTAATTTATTAGAAAGTGGTTTGTAGACTATAATAAATAGAAAGATGATGTGCTTTTTATCTCTTGGAGAAGTAAACAGATATAAAATAACTCACACTTAACTCCATTAAAAAAAATAGGAAGCCAAAATAGGACTTTGTGAGGCAGGAGAACTGGGGGAGCAAGCTCTCTGCCACAAACTGTTCTATGAGCTTTTTTTCTTCCTCTTATTTTTCACTCTGGCAATGAAGTGAAAGAACTACTGTCTGAGGTAAGATTTGCAGGAAACCAGACTTGGAGATAGAGATATGCACTAGGAGGTTTAAGTTAGGGGGTGAGCTCCGGAATAAGCCCTGTGAGGGACGGAGTGGTGACTGGGCAGAGGGAGCTGTGGAGCTTCGATACAGCTACAAACAAGGACTTGAGCTAAATGGCCTTCCGAATTGTGCTGAACTGAGGCAAGGGGCCGGCTTTTGTTCCGTGGAGGGCAGGCTGAACCCATGGAAAAGGCATGATAACCTCAGTGAGGCAATCCCCTTCAGGGGAAAACTCCAGAAAGAGCAGGACCCATGGACCTCCAGCAGCCAGCACTCCCAGGAGCTAGGGCATCTGGGCAATGCACAAATCCACTTCATCACATACACTTTTCCTAGGCAGCTCAAACGGCTTGAACAGAAGTACAACCAAAGTTGGGTGTTCCTCTTCTGCGAAGTTCCCCAGGGACAGTTATGTTACCTATTCACACCAAATGAAGACGTCAAGCCCATTAGAAAAGGGCTAATTATAAGTTGGGATTTGTAGTGAGTTAATGAATGGAGTCATTCATTCATTTAATAAATGTCTGTCTAGCACCACCTGGTGAAAAGTCCACCAAAGAGGAATCAGGAGACGAGATCCTAACCACAGCTGTGTCACTGGAAATGGGGTCCTTGAGCAAATCATTCATCACCCCAGACTTCCGTTTCTTTTCCTGTGTAATGAGAAGTGTGAACTAGATAATGTGTTAGTTAGAAATATTTTACTAATGTGTACTGGAAATCCCCCTTTGGCTAGCTTGAAAGAAAGGGAATTGGTTTACAGAACAAGTTTGTGTCTCCCAGACTCAGGCTGGTGGGAGCGGAACTGCAGGAACAGACTGGAGGGCCATCTGTGTGCGGCCCACGCTGCCCTCACCCCACGCTGCCCTCACCCCTGCCCCCGCACTTGCTGCTTCTTCACTATTGCTCAGTTGGCTCTGTTTTTCAGTTCACGGGAGGAAAGTAAGTGCAAATAGCAGCTCCTGAGTTTTCACCTCCTCTGTTCAAGAGAGCAGCCACTCCAGGCTAAAATCCCTTGGTCCAAATTCCAAATTGTCGGGGAACAGTTTGTTGGCCTTGTTTGCATGAAGGGAACAACCCTTGATTCAAACAACTGTGTACGTGAGGAACTCAGGAAAGACGTAGGAGAATGCTCAGAGATGGCCCACATGTCCACGGCTGTTATCTCTAAGATCCTGCGATTTGATTAAGCAATTACCTAAGTAAAATTTGATTCACTTCTCATGATGCTTTAACCCATTATTTTAAAATGATGATGGGTAATTAAAATACATAAATTACAAATGGAAATTTGACTATTCTGTGAGGGAGGCTGAAGCCTAAAACCCTTAGCAAAATGCATTGACAACTTCCCTTTTCTATTTAGACCCATAACAAAACTGATGGTGTTTACCTCGTGATGTCATATCAAGGAGTGCACGAAGAACGTTTTCAGAAGGGAAGAGTGTTTGCCACTTGGATGGCACGTGGTTTTTCCTTGTGATTGGTGTATGGCTTAGACCAGTTTCTGATGTTCACTTACAATGAAGGTCATACTCTGTAATCCAAAGTGTAGCTGTTCTAAGGGCTTGTGAAGTGATTGACAGAAACAGGCTATTGGCAGAGGGTGAGGGTACAGTCTTTTTAAATTTACATGCAGGACACAGCTCATCTGCACTAGAGCAGGGGACACAGCGGAGTTTCTGGTCCTGTGTGCAGGTTTTCCTGATCTCCAGGTCCCCCTGGGTATGTCCACTGGGACAATGTTCCAGTCAGGTCCTTGAAGAAGTCCTTCCCTCTCATCTCAGAGAACTTCATAATTGATCCTTCCAAATCTTTCCAGAAACTCCTACTACATGGCTGCCTGGGGATGATGCACTGGGGCATTTCGTGATGACCCAGTCAGTCTTGACATAGGTGCTCGGGAAAGAGCTGAGGTAGCTAAGGCTGGGTGAACCTGCACCGAGTACTGCGAACAGTCCCCACGCAGGATCAGGCCCTGGTCTGCTGGCAGCCTACACCTACACCAGGCTTTCACTGATGCAAGGAAATCGAGACATATGTAATTATTTGGTAATCTGGTCACAATCGAGAGCATGAGTTAGCAAAATCCAGACTTCCATCAGGCTCAGTCCAGCCTTCCACCTGTTCTTAGAAATAAAGTTTGGTTGGACTGCAACCATGGCCATTCATTTAGGTGTTGTCTGTGGCTACGTCCTTGATACAGCAGCACGCTGTAGCAACAGTGAGCAGTTGTGGTAGAAACTACATGAGCCTAAAATGTCTACTGGCTCGTTCTTTACATTAAAACCTTGCTAGCCTCTAGTCTAAAGACAATTTTCTTACACTATCTAATTGGCAATCTAGAACATTCCAAATTTGCCACATAATTATATACAATTCTGCTTTTAAAGACATGTTTTCTGAATGTGACATCTCGTGTAGGCCTGTCTTTAGAAAAGATGTTCTTTTCACTAAATGGAGTGGTTAAATAGGTTATCAGTATGAAAACAAATCTTGGTGCATGTCTCACACTATACTAAAAAATTAATTTCAGCCCTGGCTGGTGTGGCTCAGTGCATTGGGCACCAGCCTACGAAGCAAGGGGTTCCTGGTTCGATTCCCAGTCAGGACACACGCCTGGGTTGCAGGCCAGGTTCCCAGTAGGGGGTGCACAAGAGGCAGCCACACACTGATGCTTCTCTTCCTCCCTTTCTCCTTCCCTTCCCCTCTGAAAATAAATAAATGAAATCTTTTATTTATTCATTTATTATTTTATTTATTATGTATTTTTAAAAATATATTTTATTGATTATGCTATTACAGTAGTCCCATTCCCCCCTTCATTCCCCTCCACTGTGCACACCCCCTCCCACCCAAATTCCCCTTTAGTTCATGTCCATGTGTCATAAGTTCTTTAGCTTCTACATTTCCCATACTATTCTTGCCCTCCCTCTATTTTCTACCTATCATATGTGCTACTTATTCTCTGTAACTTTCCCCCCTCTCTCCTCCTTCCACTCCCCTGTTGCTAACCCTCCATGTGATCTCCATTTTTGTGGTTCTGTTCCTGTTCTAGTTGTTTGCTTAGTTTGTTTTTGTTTTAGTTGTGATTGTTAATAACTGTGAGTTTGTTGTCTTTTTCCTGTTCATATTTTTTATCTTCTTTTTCTTAGATAAGTCCCTTTAACATTTCATACAGTAAGGGCTGGGTGATGATGAACTCCTTTAACTTGACCTTATCTGAGAAGCACTTTATCTGCCCTTCCATTCTAAATGAAAGCTTTGCTGGATAG